>JADMNL010000032.1:65285000-65507500 GCA_016271365.2 Neoceratodus forsteri
GGTATCCGGCCGTAAGTCGTCCCCTGGCGAAGTAAGGCGTCTGCCTCTGGGGCGTTTTCATGGACGGTCACTGGGAGACCCAGAGGGAGACCTAGAGGGGGTCTTTTCCTCTGTTCCTAGGAGGCGGGGCAGGCTCCTTGGGTTCAGGAGACACCCTACTGCCAGGTTCCTTAGGAGGAGGCTGTGGAGGCATGGTAGACACCACGTCCTTTTTTGATGGTGTCCCACCAAAAATTAGAGGTTTTTCACCTCTTGCAGATTCAGCCAGGAAGATGGGCCGGGCGTCAGTGTCTGCCCGTCGATGGGCTTGGGCGTTGAACCTTGGGATGTAGCCGGGTCAGGCGTCTGTTCTCGGGGCAGCCCAGCGTCTTCAGTGTCGCCTGTCTGGTCGTCGGGAATGGGGGTTTTGACCTCCTCTTCTGAGAACGCCTGGCGACTGGTGTCAGCCGGCATAGGTGGGGCTGGAGTCGGTTTGATGCCGAAGATGGGCTGCCACCACTGCAGTGCACTTGAAGACCCGAGGGGCTGATGACAGGCCGAATGGCATGGCTCGGAATTCGTACAGGATCCCTCCGACCCTGAAGTGGAGGAACTGCTGGTGGGACGAATGGATTGGGACGTGAAAGAACGCGTCCTGTAGATCCAGTGAACAGAACCACACGTTTTGCTCCAGGGATGGTATGATCTGGTTCAGAGTTACCATCCGGAAGGTGCGAGACCTGAGACATTGATTCAGGTCGTGGAGATCTAGGATGGGGCACCAACCCCCCTGTCCGCTTGGGCACCAGGAAGTACCTGAACATGAAACCTGGGTCTGTAGGAGGAAAGAAAGTGGCGGAGCCAGAGCTGGCGTTAATGGGTGTAGAGGTGGTAACCCCTGACCCGTCACTGAGCAGGCTTAGAGGAGGAGGAGGCTCCTGGACCGGCACCTCGGCATCCTTTACGGGGCTGTTGAGGACCCTGCTTGGGCCTGGGGTGCCAAGCTTGAGCCTGCTGCTGCTGACGTTGCTGCTGACCTCCTTGATAGGAGGGCTGTCTAACCGCAGGTGAAGAGTGCCGAAAGGGCTTCTTCTTGTGCTTCTGCTGGTTCTTGCCCAAAGAACTCTTTGCAGAGGTAGCATCCAAGGTGGCACTGGACTGCTCTATACGCTGGAGGTGACCTGCCACTCCCGGACTGAAGAGGTCAGTGCCAAGGAAGGGCACGTCAGCTAACTTTTGCTGAGTATCCACCGGAAAGGAGGATAACCTCAGCCAGGCCCTGCGGCGAGTGGCAACTGAGGCGGCTAAGGAGCGGGCACAGGAATCTCCAATGTCCAGGGCCGTCTGGAGTTGCTGTTTGGCAACAGCACGGCCCTGGTCACGGACCTGCTTTACCGTGGTCTGCATGTCCGCTGGGAGATAAGGGAGGACTTCATCTAGTGACCCCAAAAGGGCATGAGAGAAGTGTGCCATGATCACAGCCGAGCTGGCCTGACAAAGTTGCATAAACCTTCCGGGCAGAATGGCCCATATACTTGGACTTGGCAGTTGAGCTACCCGTGCGTCTAAACACAGAAGCAGTCACAAGGCTCTCGGCCGAGGGATGCTCTGTGAAACCCACGGGTACTGTATACTTGCGGGCCACGTGGCAGATGGAGCTGGGCAGGAGGCAGGGCATTGCCATAGCTCAAGGGCCGGGCCAACAATGGCTTTGGCCACTGGAAAGGCCTCTGTCGCGGTATCCCCCCCTCTTGAAGATATCCGTGAGGGGGTACTCCACCTTCTTTTGTATAGGCTCCAAGGGCATTCCGGTCAATTCTGAAATGAGGCGGAGGATGCCCTGAAAAGAGGAAGGACCTTCCTCCAAGCCTGCCACTGATGACTCGTCATCCCCCGGATGCGAGTGCAGACCAGTGGCATCAGAGTCCGAAGAATTGGGATATAAAGGTCTCCCATCTATGTCTCTCTCGATACGCCGAGGGCGATCAGGGACCACCGTAATGGACAGACGATCGGGGACACCAGTGTCTGTCCTATCCTGTTTTGAGGGAGCCCCTCCCTGAGGCTGCTTGGGCAGTGGTTCCACCAAAACGGTGGGGAGACCGAAACAGGCAGAGCTGGAATGCGTGTCGGCCCTATGGTTGGAGGAACCGGGATCTTCGTTTCCGGAGGGGTCGGCGTCAGCTGAAGAGGATGAGGCCAAGTAATGGCCGGTGGAGCCGGCTTCTGACTGGTCAGAATCAGCTGTTGCCACATGAGATCCTCATAACGTTGACGGAGTTTCCGTCAAAGTCTCTCCTCGTCGGAGGAGGATCGGTGGCGTCGCCTCTTCCTAGAGTGCTTGTGACCTTTCTTCGGTTTTTCGACTTAAGGGATCCTGGTCCTCGATTGAGAGACGGTGCTGGCTGGTTCAGTCAGGAGAAGCCGCAGTCAGGGAGAACCGAGGTTCTGGCACCTTTCCCTCGATCAGGATACCCGAGGGCTGGGTCTCCTCATCGGGGAAGGAAAGGATAGGTGTCTTTTCCAAGGAGTCGTCAACTGGAGTCGGTGACAACGGCTTGATCGGGTCAAGAGAAATCTCAACCAGTTCAGCCGTGTCCTTGGCCTTAGTGCCTTGGCCTGACAGAAGGTCTGAGAAGCCGACGGCCGAGGAAGCGATCTCGACAGAGGTCAAGACCACAAGGTCCCGAGAATCTGACCACTCTCGTTCCCAGGAACGTCTTCTTCGAGCAGAAAAAGATTTAGGGTCCTTGTCCCTTTTCCTAGGGTGGGAGGAGTGTGAGCCCGAGGGCGCCTCACCCCTGGTGGGGAGAGGCTGGCAGAGCTCCCGAAAGGACCCAGTAAAGACAGAACCCAGGTTAAGCAGCATGAAAAAACTTTGGCTGGCCGAAGCTTGAGCAGCTTCCTCTTCAAAAGTCGCCATCTGGTTGAGCTGCTCGGCGGATCTTGCGGCCGCGAAAACCGCCCACCTGGCCTGCTTCGATTTCATCGGTGGGTTGCGAAGCTCCGGTCTCCCCAGTTTTAGGCGCGCTTTGCAGTCGTCCAGGACGTTGGGATGGAAGCTCAGGCAGACGGTGTGCAAGAAGGGGAAGCCATGTACGATACCCAAGCAGTAGACACACGAGAGGTGGGGATCGTATGCGATATTTTCTGTCCACAGGGACACTGGCTAAACTGGGGACGACTTGTCCTTCATGTCCGGTGCGCTTGATGGGTATCAGAACTCTGATGAGTTTTAAAGAAAGCAATTATGTGAAAACAGTCGTTGAAAATCCAGGGCGTACGAACTGCAGAAGTAGCACGAGGGAACCTGAATCTTCCAGCGGAAAGGAAGGTCTGGCGTCACGGGGCGGAGCCGAGGTATTTGCCACCCGGGTGGGTGGGAGGAGCCAGCCTGAAGACTTTCCGGTGAATTTAAAGGGGAAAGGGACATGGCAGAGAGTGTGGATGAACAACATACCCATGCTCCTAGAAAATATATTACACACACACACACAAAAAAAAAATAGAGAAGAAGACACGTGGGTGATTTTAACAAAAAAGACTCAATTTCAAGCGTCGTTCGTCTGCTAGAGGCGT
Source organism: Neoceratodus forsteri (assembly GCA_016271365.2). Classification (NCBI taxonomy): domain Eukaryota; kingdom Metazoa; phylum Chordata; order Ceratodontiformes; family Ceratodontidae; genus Neoceratodus; species Neoceratodus forsteri. The sequence continues at coordinate 65,288,559 of JADMNL010000032.1, forward strand.
CCGAGAGGCCGATGCTAGTGAGTAGACGATGGGAAAAGAACTGGGGGATGCTGGGGGACCATCTCTTTTGTATGATGCTGGACACTGGTGGCAGGGCCGACATCAGGGGTGGTCCCCTGCTGGATATTGCTAGCTAGAATTTTTCCGTGGGGTCCTGGCACCTGCTGGCTTCAGTCCTTATGGTGTAACCTGCTGCAAAAGCAGTTTCTCTAACTAAGACTATGATGTCACCAGCAGAGTATTATGACATCAGGTTGTGAAGATACAAAAAGGAGCTGATGAACCCTCAAGGAACAACTCTGTTTTCATGCATATGACCTCAGTAACAAATAATGGGGATAAGAAATACAAAGTTAATGAGAAATACAAGCTGCTTTATGTCTAAATATTATATTTTTCAAAGTTGTTCTTGAGGCGTCAACGGCTCTTTAAAATGTATCCAATATATGCTTGCTCTTCATCATGCAGGTACCCGTTTGCTTCGAGGAGTACTGGATTTCCGGTGAGGTGTGGGAGAAGCTGCAAATGTTTGGAACACATTAACATGTTAGGACAGAGAACATCCCAGCACTGGGTGGGAATTACAAAAAAAAAAAAAGGTTTGGACGTGCTGGCCCAGTGACATAAAAGGCTGAGGCGCTGCCTGTGCCTTATCTTTTCCATGCCAGCAATCAAGAGTTCAGAAATGAGCTCGAGTTGCCGGGGCTTGGCCTGGGCAGTAGGATCGAGCATCTGGACTGCACTCCTCTCCTGGGGTGGGGAGATACGTCAGCCTAACCTATGACTGCCACTAGATGGAGGTCTGGTGGTAGTGCAGCACGGGTGGCACAAAGGGAGGGAGCAGAGCAATGTCCTACATGAGCGCCTCCATGCACACGCTGGGTGTCCTACAGCGGGGGCGGGGAGAAAAAGGGGAAAAGAAGTTGGGGTCTTATTGAAGTCTTGTCTGGTCTGCCTGGGTCTATGTTGCCCAGGTCAAACTTCGATTCCTTCTGGATTTGTGTATCAGGTTGGGGTAGAGGGACTAGCCCTCCTCCTGGCCCTGCCATGAGGGGACATTCATGGGAGAACTGACTGAGGCAGTTCCTGGGGAGGTGGTAGCTGGCTCAGGCAAATGGGGACAGGGCTGAAATGCCAACCCTGGACTGGGAGGATAAACAGCCTTTATAGCAAGAAGAGAAAACAAAAAAAAGTCTGGATACTAATATACAGGACATTATCTCACCTATGCAAGGTGTAGCTATTCAGATTTAATTTTATATAACCTACTGCCGGAGTACCCCAGCATCTGTAAATCAGACTGTTTATAGACTTAAACACCATCTTACATTGAACATATCCCCTGACTTGTATGACGATGCCTGACATCAGCTGTAAAATTTACTGAAACAAAATGTAAGTTAAAAAATAATAAATTAGCAAAGTTTTGATTACCATTCTCTTTTAGAAGATAAACAATTCCAAGAACTTGCTTCTCCTAACACTTACGTCCTTCCTCATCATGAACTCACAATCGGTGTAATTTGCCACACACAGTCCACACCATGGCCTACTGGGCTTGTAAGAAAAACAAGTGCCACCATGTTCTTTCATCACAAAACACAGATTTTCCAACTAATTTAGATGATGTCTAGACTACTCAAACACTGTTCGCTTATCTAATATGAGTGGGAATCTACAGTTTCATTTCTTTACCTCTTTCTGCCATCTCACTCCTCTACAACATACATCATGTTCAGAGTAAATGCATTTTAAATGTTTAGCAGTAGAACTAGAGTGGCCAGTACCATGAATCTTCCCTAAATGGTCCCATTCAATATTCTTCCATGAATCATTCCCATACTCCTGGAAGTGGCTTTTTTTTTTTTTTTTTTAAATATGAGACCACTACTTATACAAGCTATAAATACCTGGTTTAAGGTCATAGTGAATGATGGGAGGTTTAATCTCGTTTAGGTACTTCAATGCACTAACAATCTGCATAATAATGGAACGGGCCTCCTTCTCACTCATTAACTTGTGCTGCTTCAGGTAGAAATCCAGGTCATTCCCTTCACAGTACTCCAAAACCGTGCAAAACCTGCAAGAGTCACACCAATTTTAAAAGATTAGACATAAAGTAATAGCAAGACATCAACAGTGGGTTCTAAACTGCTGCTAGGGACAACAAGGGGAGAATGTCGTCATTAACACACTTAGGAAAAACAGCATAATCGTCTGGAAAGTCCGATCCAGTAGGTGGAGGGATGAGGTGCTGTGATGTCTGGAAAGTACGATCTAGTGGGTGGAGGACTGAGGCATTGTGTGCCTTACCTCCTACCATGCTAGGGATTAGAGTTTGGGAACAATCTCAGGTTGCCGCAGGTCGGCTTGGGGAGAAATCGAGTGTCTACTAGACAGCTCTCCTTTTTAGGGTGGGGAGGCCTGCTATCTCGGTCTCTGGCTGCCTCATGGTGAAGGCCGGGTGGTAGTGCCAGAATTACGAGTGGTGTTGAAGGCAGGGACCATGGTTCCATACTGGGCGTGTACCTCCACACACTTATGTGTTGCAGTGGCTGGGGAACATGGGGAGAAAACTGAAAAGGGGTTGGCATCGGCTTAATGAAGCCTGCCTACCTGCCCCTGTTCCCGCACAGACACCTAGACCACAGACTCCGGTTCTGGAAGAGACCCACCGAGTATGGCGAGGATGGCCCTCCCCTTCCCTGGCTCCATCACGGGAAGCAATCCATAGGGGAAAAAACAGGCAAGGTGAGTCTGGGGGAGGCGGGGACAGGGATGAGTAATCCACCTGCGTCTATCCGCAAGAGATTATGGCAAAAAAATAATTACCTGGATAAAGACCCCACTTCAGACAAAAATGAAACAGTGAAAACCCAAAGTTCTCACGGCTTTTTTTCCAGTGGCAAGGAAATACCAAACCCCTGCATGTAACCAGAATCAATTGTAGGATACGTCTGCATCTTTACATAGTAACCGGGCCCAGGACTATTTTACTGGTTTGGCATCACACAGATAGACACACACACACACACACACACACACACACACACACACACACACACAGGATACCAATGCATGTAAATAGAGGCAGTGTCACATTTTGCAGATATGGAAAGGTTCCTTGCAGAGTAGCTTGCATGCCCCACCCCCAATTCAATGAGCTGTCCAGCTGGAAAGTAAAAAGAAGGAGTTATGCAAGAACTTACCCAACAGTGGATCTTCGAGAGAATCTCTTAGCAGGTCACACCTTTGGAACTATAACCGTCAGGCACTAGGACCACAAGGAAACCTTTCTAGCTAGCAGTCTACTGGGACTGCCCACAGCAATGTCATCACATAGACGTCCTCCGTATATAGCTGTGGGCGGCCCCGAACCATCAGTTCCCCGCCGGAGAGCATCCACTGAGGGAGAGCTAGAAGTAGCCACCAGATGTCAAATGGGACACAGAATGTGTATCATGAGAAAGAGTGAGGGAGAGAGACACGGAAGAGGAGAAAAGTACAGTTACATAAGAACTTACCGTAACAGCAGATCTTTGAGAGAGGTTCCTGTAGTAGAAATGCATGGCAAACTTTTGATAGCAATGCCTGGCGGGGGACTGCCCACCCGACATCAGGTGACCGATGTCAGCGTGACCCTATAAGTGGGCGGTCCCCGCACCCGCCTTCCAGTTCTCCGGCCGGAGACCCAAATGAGTGCAAAAGGAGAAACGGATATAATCCCTGGAGCCCAATCCAGACAGGCCTGCAAGAGAATGCAGAAGACTGCGGGAAGGAGGGAGGGAAAAAGGTGACCTACTGCAGGAACCTCTCTCGAAGATCTACCATTACAGTAAGTTCTTACGTAACTGTACTATCTTACTTCGAGAGGGTCCCTGTAGTACGTAATAACATGTAGGACTGAGTCCCAAGCAGTCAACAGATCAGGACAAACAAACACGGGAGGAAGGCCTGCAGGAAGACCAGAGCCGGTCTAGGATAGAAGGCCCTGCAGGATAGCTAGGCCAAAACTCGGCCTCCTCCTAGAGGCAATATCCAGACTGTAATGTTTGGTGAAGATGTGGACTGAACTCCAAGTTGCAGCAGCACAAATCTCCGCTGCGGACACTTTCCTGAAAAAAGTGATGGAAGCAGCCACACTTCTGGTGGAATGACCTCTGACCTCTCCCAGAAGAGGCTTGCCATACTTCTGGTAACAGAAATGGATAAAGTTAGCCAACCATTTGGACAAGCACTGCTTAGAGACTGCTGATCCCAGAGTCTTGTGGGTGAAAGAAACAAAAAGCTGGTCATCTTTACGGACATTCTTAGTCCTGTTAATGTAGTAGAGCAATATCCTGTGCACATCCAAAGTATGCAGGAGCGCCTCACCCCCTATTAGAGTATGCAGGATAATAGACTGGCAGTTCAACAGCTTGATTCAAAGTGAACTCGGAAACCACCTTGGGAAGAAAAAACAGGTTATTCACCTGTAACAGAAGTTCTAGGAGTGGTATACGTTGTTCATCCACACTTGTTGGCATGTCCCTTTCCCTTTAAATCTTGCCAGGTCTTCAAGCTGGCTCCTCCCACTCACCTGGGTGGTATAACCCTCGGCTCCGCCCCATGACGCCAGATCTTATCCCACTGGAAGCCAGGTTGTGCGTCACAGCCAGGGAGGTCAGGTGGGTCAGTGTGGATGAACATCATATACCACTCCTAGAACTACTGTTACAGGTGAATAACCCGTTTTTCTAGGGATGTGGATAAATTGTTCTTATCCACACTTGTTGGCAGACTCCTAGCAGTTCTCCGGGAGGAAGGAGGCAAGGCGCAAACCCCCTACTTAGGAAACAGAGACTGGAGAACTGAGGCCCCAAAACCAGCATCCCGGCATGACTCAAGGTCAATGTGGTAATGGGTGATGAAGGTGTTTACAGTCTTCCAGGTAGCAGCCCTGCAGATTTCCTGGATAGGGATGTTCCTGGAAGCAGCCACCGACGCAGCGGTATTGCGGGTAGAATGAGCTCTTATCTCTCTGGGAGGCTCCCTGCCCTCCAACTCATAACACAGACCTATGCATGATGTGATCCATTTTGCAATAGTCCGCTTCACTGCAGATCTGCCAGAAGCAGCTTCGGCGTAGGTGACAAACAGCTGGCAAACCTCTCCCCGAATTTCTGCAGTCCTCTCCTTATAATAGAAGGAGAGCATGACTCCGGTCCAAAGTATGGAACCTGTATTCGGCCTTCGAAGTGTAATTAGGGTAGTACACCGGCACAGTCAACTGGTTAAGGTGAAACTCTGACACCACTTCCGGAAGGAATTTCGGTTGGGGGCACAGGACAACTTTGTCCCTGTGGAAGATCAGATAAGGGGAGTCCACCAAAAGCACATGGAGCTCCCCGTCCTTCTGGCTGACGTGACAGCCACCAGGAAGGCAGTCTTCATGACAAGTTTGACAACTCACACTTGTGCATGGGTTTGACAGGCTTGACTGTGAGCTTTGCCAGTACCAGCAGATTTAGTGATATCACGTCCGGGCGTGTACAAAGCCACTTCGGGGGTCTGCAGCTGAGGCTGAGGAGATCTGAATACCAGAACTGGCGCAGCCAGTCTGGAGCTACCAGGATCACCTTTGCCTTGAGGAGCACCTTCTGGATCAAGGGAAAATGGAGGTAAGGCGTAGTGGAGGCCTGGGGTCCATGGCCTCGAGAAGGCATCCCCTTCAGCGAACCATGCTGAGGGGGCGGGCATGAAACAGACTCAGCTTGGTGTTTTCCCTGGAGGCAAACAGGTCCACCATCGGTTTGCCCCAACAGGAGAACAGGCTGTAAGCTACCTCTGGATGAAGAGACCACTCATGGGATGTCTGGCCTAGATGGCTGAGAGCATCTGCTAGATGGTTTGAGGCTCCTGCCACATGGATGGCTAGGAGATCCACCTCCAATCGGCCCACGAGGGTCTAGATGCGGAGCGCCTCCTTGCACAGCAGACAGACTGTGTGCCACCCTGTTTGTTGAGGTAGTACATAGTTGTGGTATTGTCCGCCTGGACTTGAACCACTTGACCCTGGAGCTGAAGAGCGAAAGCGGACAGTGCCAGTCTGACTGCTCTGAGCTCCAACAGGTTGATGTGGCATAGGGACTCCTCGGGGGGTCCAGAGCCCGTGGGCCCTTTTGTCCCCCATGTGGGCTCCCCAGCCCATGAGAGAGGCATCGGTTGTGAGAACGACCGTCTGCTTGGGGTGGGCAAACGGGATCCCTTCCTGCAACTGGTCTGGGGGCGGTCCACCACTGGAAAGCGTCCCACATCTTCTGGGTTACAGTGACCAGCTGGTTGAATCGACCGTGGCGCCGAGTCCACTGGGTGGCCAGCTCCCAGTGAAGGGAGCGATGTACCACAGGGCCCAACGGACCACCAAGGTGCACGCCGCCATGTAACCCAGAAGGCACAGAAAGTCCAGGGCAGGGCGCAACTGCCCAACCAGAAATGACTGGGCAAAGGAGGAAAGAACCTCTACCCTGTCCACCGGGAGCCGAGCTCTGGCTTGATAAGAGTTGCGCTCTGCCCCAATGAAGCCCATCACCTGAGAAGGCACGGGTTCCGACTTGGCCTTGTTCATTAGGAGACAGAGTTGGGAGCAGGTCTGGAGGGCCAGATCCCTGGAGCTCTCCACCTCCTTTAGGGAGTGACCAGCTAAAAGCCAGCTGTTGAGGTAAGGGTAAATTCTGCCCCCCCCCCCCAAATGCTGTAGATGGCTGCAACTACTGCAATGCATTTGAAGACCCGTGGGGCCGGCGACAGGCCGAACGGCATGGCTCAGAACTCGTACAGGGTCCCCGCGACCCTGAAGCGGAGGAACCGCTGATGGGACGGACTGGGACGTGAAAGAATGCGTCCTGCAGATCCAGTGAACAAAACCACGTTTCACTCCAAGGATGGAATGATCTGGGACAAAGTGACCATCCGAAAGGTGCGAGACCGAGATATTTATTCAGGTCATGGAGATCTACAATGGGGCACCAGCCCCCCATCTGCTTGGGCACAAGGAAGTACCTGGAGTCAAAGCCTGGGTCTGCTGGAGGATCCGCCACAACGGCTATTGCCTCCTTGAGGAGGAGCTGAGTTATGCTGTCTCGAAGAGCCGACTGGGTGTGAGCAGATATCTGTTCCTCCCAAGGGGTGCGAACTCGGCTGGGAGGGTACTGCACGAACTCTAGAGGCAGTCCCTGACAGACACCTTCGAGAACCCACTTGTCCTAAGTGACAGCGGACCAGGTGGAAAGGAAGCGGCAGAGCCAGCCCCCCCACGGGAGGACCCAGAGCTATCGTGATGGGAGAAGGGGTGGCAGCCCCCACCCAGTCACTGAGCAGGCTTGGAGAAGGAGGCTCCAGGACCTGAGCCTCGGCCTCCTTTACGGGCCTGTTGGGATCCAGGCTTGGGCTGATGGTGCCAAGCTTGAGCCTGCTGCTGATGTTGCTGTCCCCCTTGGAAGGAGGACTGCTGAGCCACAGGGGAAGAGTGCTGAAAGGGCTTCTTCTTCTACTGGTTCTTGCCTGAAGAACCCTTGGCAGAAGTGGCATTCAAGGTGGCACTGGACTGCTCTATGCGCTGAAAGTGACCAGCCACTCCTGGGCTGAACAAGTCGGTCCCAAGGAAGGGCATGTCAGCTAATTTGTGCTGAGTATCCACCGGGAAGGAGGAGAGCCTCAGCCAAGCCCTGCGGCGAGAGGAGACTGCAGCAGCCATCGAGCGGGCACAGGAGTCCCCAATGTCCAGGGCCATCTGGAGCTGCTGTTTGTCAACAGCTTGGCCCAGGTCTCGGACCTGCTTGACCGTGGTCTGCACGTCTGCGGGGAGATGTGGGAGGACTTTGTCTAATGACCCGAGGAGGGCATGAGAGAAGTGTGCCCTGATGACGGACGAACTTGCCTGATGAAGGCCCAAGGAGGAAGTCGCATAGACCTTCCTCGCTGAATGGTCCAAGAGCTTGGACTTTTTGTTGGGTGGTCGGTCAGTGTTGGCAGAACTGCCAGTACACGCCTGAACACATAGGCAGTCACCAGACTCTCGGCTGAAGGATGCTCTGTGAATACCACAAGGGACCCCATGGGAACCGCATACTTTCGGGCCATGCAGGCAGATGGTGCTGGACAAGAGGCAGGAGGCTGCCAGAGTTAGAGTGCTGGACCAACAATGGCCTCGGCCACTGGAAAGGCCTCCGTCAGGGTATCTCCTCTTTTAAGGATGTCCGTAAGAGGATACTCCGCCTTTTTCTGGATGGGTTCCGGGGGCATCCCTGTGGACTCAGAGATGAGATGAAGGATCCCTTGGAAGGAGGAAGGACCTTTCTCCATCCCTAGGCCAACGGATGACTCATCATCCCCAGGATGAGAGTGAAGCCTGGTGACATCCGAATCCGAGGAGTCGGGATACAGCAGCCTGCCACCCAAATCACCCTCGGCGTGACTGTGACTGATCTGTCTCCTTTTGAAGGAGCCCTTCCCACGTGCTGCTTAGGCGGCAGTTCCACCACGATGGGTGGAGAGGCCAGTTTAGCCCGAAGAGGTGGATTTGCCGGCCCCGCGGGTGGGGGAACCGAAGATTTTGGCTCCAGAGGGGTCGGCTTCGGCCCAGGAGGTGAAAGCCAAGTAATGTCCAGCGAAGGAGCTGGAGTCTGCTTATACCCGGACAAGATCAGTTGTTGCCACAGGAGGTCCTTGTAGTGCCACAAGAGTTTCCGACGGAGCCTCTCCTCATCGGAGGATGACGAGGATGACCGATGGCGTGGCCTCGTCTTAGAGTGCTTGTGGCTCTTCTTGGCCTGTTGGTTGAGGAGGTTCTAGACCTCGACCGAGATTGGGCAGGCCAACTCGGTCGCTCCAGAGACACCGGCGGGACCGGTGACGTCCAGGGGTCTGGAACCGGGTCCTCGATGGGAACACCAGTGGGCTAGGTCTCCTCATTGGGGAAGACAAGGACCGGAGTCCTTTCCAAGGAGTCGTCGGCTGGAGCCGGCAACAGTGGGTCAATGGTGTCGATAATCTTGACCTCGACCACATCTTCGGTCGTCTGGCCCGACGGAAGGTCCAAAAAGCCAACAGCCGAAGAAGCAATCTCGACCGAAGTCAAGATCACATGCTCTTGGGACCTCTCTCAGTCCCAAGAGTGCCTTCGCCGAGACAAAGGTTTACTTGGTTCATTCTCCCGTTTATAGGATCGGGAGGAGTGCGAGCCCGCAAAAGCCTCTCCCCGGGTGGGAAGAGGCTGGCACAACTCCCGGAAGGAGCCTGAAAAAGTAGAGCCTAGGTCAAGAGGAACAAAGAAGCCTCGAGTGTCGGCGGCACAAGCCGCTTCTTCCTTGAATGACTTCATGCGTTCCAATTGTTCGGCGGAGCCCGCGGCTGCAGAAACCGCCCACCTAGCCTCCTTGGACTTCATGGGAGGGTTCCTTTTCTTCGGTCTCCCCAACTTTAAGCATGCCAGGCGGTCATCCAGAACACTGGGATGGAAGGCCAAGCAAAAGCTGCAGGATGAGGTGTCATGGCTGACACCTAGGCAGTAGATGCACGTGAGATGGGGGATCAGTGCTCGACAGCTTCTGGCCGCAAGGACACCGCCGAAATACAGGGGAAGATTTTTCTTCCATGATCAAAGACACAAAGGTGCGATCGCTAACTCAAACGAGTTTTAATTTCGGTAAATCCGAAGTTTTGAAAGCCAGGGCCTACAAAATGCATGAGCACAAGGGAGGCAATCTGAATCTTGCAGCGGAAAGGAAGATCTGGCGTCACGGGGTGCAGCAGAGGTATATGCCACCCAGGTGGGTGGGAGGAGCCAGCTTGAAGACTTCCGGCAATTCTTAAAGGGGAAAGGGACATGCCAATAAGTGTGGATGAACATATCCACGATCCCAGCAATGAAAAGTGCGAACCTGCCGTAATTCTTGATCACCTTGTATATCTTCACCATCATTCTGTCTGAGGGAGGAGTCTGCGCTGAGGATGACGCACAGCGTGCCGCTCGAGCGTCAGCCAGTAACCGACGCCAACCCCACCTCAGTTCTGTCCACCAGAGAGAGTGAAATTAGCAATAGAGAAAAGGGAGGGTGGGGCAAGGGAGCCAGAGAGTCAGTAAAAAGGAGAAGATATAAACAGAAAGGAGAAAAAAGCCGACACAGGAGAAGGGAGGCTACCTGAGGGTGTGGCACCGGAGGGGGGCAACCACTGGGCAGTCCTAGGGGTTAGAGAAGTGGGAAGGGTTAGGAAGAATAAGGGATAGCAAAGAGATTAGAGCCCCTTCAACATCCTACCCTCTTCAGGGAAGGAAGAGTTAGGGCTGCCTCTGCCCTTACCTTCACAGAAGCTCCTCAAGGGAAAAAAAAAAATCGGCCCGCCTCAACAGAAAGAGACTGGGCTGAACTGGGCTAAGCTAGCTAGAAAAAACTGATTCCAAGGAGGAGAAGGAGGCTCTTGATCAAATCCCTAGAGGGTAGGGTGCTAGGGTATCTGGAGATGTCCTAGGGCACTGGGCTGGGGACAGGGTACACCCCAAGATGAAGGACCTCTTAATAGAATTTTACATCCAGGAGATGATATTTTGAACTGATCCCTAGTAGGGCAGGGGAGAAGGAATCCTGGAAGGAGAGACACTGCCTTAGGACAATCAAAGGTTCGTGGAAAAAAGGGGTGGGGATTCCTCAGGTCTCCGCCTCCCCCTTTTTTTCTTTATGTCACTCAGATTAAGAGGTCCGGAAGGACCAAACTCTTGTCTTGAGATGAGACAGAAGAGAGAGAGAGAGAGAGAAAAAAAATGACCCGAGGAGCCCCCTCACTATAAGGCAAAGGAGACCCTGCTTGACCTCCCCTCCTACAAGGAGAAGAGCTCCCAAAGGAGCAGAGTAGATAAGCAGGGTTCATCCTAAAAAGGTCCCCACAGAGGAGAGAGAGCAAGCAGGGAGGAGGTACTGCTCAGAGGTTGAGGCATCAGAGGGTAAGATGGGTGGGAAGCAGTGATGGATGGTGAAGATATACAACAAGATCAAGAATTACGGGGGGGTTATGTAATTTTCATATTTTCACCATTCATCACTGGTGGGTGGGTACCAAGCCCTCCAAAGGGGACCTGGCATATCCGTGAGGGTAGATCTTCCTTCAGCCCTCTGTGGGGGAAGACCACAGAGGGAGAAGCACCTTACAGGCCTGAGACTGATCAGGATGAGACGGGGACTCCAGAGACCTGGGAGAAGGAAGGCGCCCCACCAATCCTCGTCTCACCCTGCGGGAGAAAAAATTGTCTCCTTGGAAAGTGGAGGCAATCACCCCATGCCGGGCTAACGGTGACAACCTAGAAAGGTGAAGCCATGCTGTCCATCTCACACAGACTGCAGATCCTGCCAACCTAAACGCCATCTCGTTAGCATCGCAAGACACTCGAGATATGCCTCGCTATCTCTAGGCCACAAGCAGAAGACAGATGGCCTGCCTGGTTGCCTCTGTATCAGGCAAAGTGGATAGGAGCTGTTCCAGTACCATCCATAAGTGTCTAGAAGAGATAACCATATGGGTCTGATCTGCGAAAATACACAAAAGACGACGTGCCATGGAAAATATCCATTTCCCTCAGTGGTCAAACTGAGCTGAGTCAATCTCCAGGGGCCGGTTGTGTCTCGGGCGATGATACCCAGAGGGGGTATCCAGTAACTCTATCCCAAAAGTGGGATGAGGAAGGGAGCCTGGAGACCCCAGGGGTGCACGATACTTGCACCAGCAGTGCCTCTGGGAAGGAGAGGGGGTAGCTGAAGACTGCCAGACCCGATGGGACGCTTCCTAAAAAGGAATAGGCCATGGAGGGATAACAATATTCTCCAAGGAAAACTCTCCCAGCCAAGCAAGAGTCGCATGGACAGGATCACAGTCTCTGAAAGGACAAATCTAGAGTTCCTCCCATCAACCTTGACAAAAATCGCTGATAGCTGGTGGTATCAGCGCCTGAGGACAAGTGGACAGAGAAGTCTTCTTCTTCAGGAGAGGAAGATGAGGAGGTGAAGGAGCTGTTCAGGGGTGGGTGCAGCAAGGGTTTGTGGTCTGAAAATGACCCGGCCCAGAGCTCTAAGGTAGCGAGGAAAGGCTGCGGCCGAACCTCTGAACTGATCCCATGACAAGGGCCCCCGTAGGACCCAAAATGCCCAGGAGTGCAGACGGTTTGGGCAGAGGATCCTAAGGTGGAGAAGACTGGCAAACCAGAGGAAGATCCCTGCTAGGGCTCCGGGGAATGTTCGCGTGACCCCTTCTGGAGGGTGGGTCTGTGTAACAAAACAACTTTCTGTGCGGGAACCCTGTAATTGCGTCCCACACCCTTAGCCTGCATCTGAATCCTAGGCACCCAACATCGTACTTGACTGTACATCCGGTCATGGCCACCGATCTCCCCCCCCCCAAATTGCATCTTCCTCCTCTCTGTTCTCCTGCCATAGTCTCTCTCTGGTAATTCTCTCCCTCCCTTCAACTTAGCTGTGTCTCTTTGGCTGGGGCTAGGTATTGTAGTTACATATCCTTGCCATTCACTTACCAAGTTGCAAACCTTGCACCCTTGCCAATATTTTCCCAAAAGTATCTCTGTACTACTTATATATACTATAAGTTCACTTTCTGATTTGTTGTAAACCTGCCGTGACACTGGTTCAGTCATTTAATACGGCTTTCATATATTTTTTGCTGATTGTACATGTATTTATGTTACTTGTCTCTGTTGATTGTAATTTTTTATGAACTGTACCTTGACCTGGCTCTAACCAGATCCATCTTGTAAATGAGCTTTGCTTAATGGTGTTCGCCTGGATAAAGATTTTTGATTTATTGAACAAGAGGTCACACAACCATGCAGGTGCGGCCCGAGTGGTGCTCCAAGGAAGGAGCCCCAAAGTAAGGAGACAGAGGACGGTCTGGCCCTTGCAGGCGGCCCCTAATCCAACCAGATGCAGGCCTTCCCTGCGCCACCAGCAGCTCTGAAAGAAGACCCCTGGGACATCCCAGGCACTCTCAAGACCTCCCCTTCAGAAAAGGACCTGCCCCTCATCTGTCCCTGGGATATTGAGGGGAGGTAACACCGGAGGAGCCACAGGCACCTGCGAACCTGCCCTAGCAACCCCCAAGTTAACCCTTAACAAGGGAATAGAAGCTGCACCATTCCCAGCTTCAGCACCAGTCAGCCCCTCCAGAGGCGCCAACCTCTGACTCGGCATCGGGAATGGTGCCGCTTCCAGACCTGGGACCGCCCTCCAACCCTGCTCCGTAAATGGTGCCCCCCCCCCCCGGCAGCCATTGGGACTGCACCACCCTGTTCGACGGCACTGGAGGTGGCACCACCAGAATGCATGGCACTGGAGATGGTGCCACAAGAATCCCTGGCGCCGCTTGGAGACAGCGGTTCCAGAGACAGAGGAGGAGAGAAAGAAAAAAAAAAAAAACAACCTCAAAGCCACGCTGCTAGGCCTTGTAGGGAAGTGAAGCCCTTCAGAACCAGAGAGCTCCTCAGAAGGGGGTGACCAATCCGGGTCAGAGCCCTCCTCTCCCTCCAAAGAGGAAGAAATCAGGGAGACCGGGAAGAAGACCACCCGTCGCACTCTACCAAATTCGGAACCTCTCACGGCACCGAACGAAGGCCGTGCCGCACCTTCGGCACTGCCCTGCTCAACGGCTCCAGAAACTGTATCAGGAGGATGAGTGGAGCCAGCAGATGGAGTCAAGGACCCCACCGGTATGGATCCAGCATGAAATTCTGATCGCGACACCGGGGTTGGTCGTGGCTCCAAGGAGGCAGACGACCAAGAGGGGTGCTCAACAGACCCCCAGGAGAAGGCCAACTGTATAACCGACCCCTCTAGCGAACCGGAGATACCAGCGATGCCAGTTGGGCGAACCGGTGGAAGGGTCAAGAGATCTCGCCTTGGTATCCCGGGGCTGACAACGCCCTCCACAGGTAGGAGTATTCCGACCCACCTTCAACGAGCACATTTCGAGGACACGGAGGTCCATGTCGTGCTGTGGATCCAAGCAAGAAAGACATCGACCGTGACGGTCCGTTACAGATATGGACTTGCCACAGGGGCACCGACGCATAGGGGCACGTCCCACCTTGGATTCTGATTTAGGCCAAGACTAGACATGATTGACCGCATACAAAAAGAATTAAAAATAAGAAACAGACTTGGCGCCGTAGAAACAATGACAATAAAATAAAGAACTGTCTCACCTGTTAGAAGAGTCTACTGCGTCAAGTACGACAGAACTTCGGTGGCATCGACAAAACCGAACTATGTAGCGGTCTTCAGCTCCCATGAGGTGCACTCTCGACGGCAGAAAGAGCAGAACTAAGGTGGGAGAGGAGTTGGCATCGGTTACTGGCCAATGCTCGAACGGCATGCTGTGCATCGTCCTTGAGGGCGGCGCCGGCCTCGACTCCTCCCCAAACAAAAATATTTGTAAGCTAATAGCTCACGCAGGGTCAAAGCACTTCCGGTGAATACCCACCAGTGATGAATGGTGAAGATGCATACAGGAAGATATAAACTTTCAAAAAACTGTAAAGACAATACCAAAGGATAAGCGCAAAAGGAAAGGCTCACCCGATAGTAGTGATGGGGAGGACCCTGGTGAGGGTACAACAAGCACACCAGGGTCATCCTCTAATGATGATTTAGAGTGGGCAGTTATTGATCAGATGCCTCGAAAAAAAGGGAGGAGAGCAATAGGCACTTTTGAGATCCCTCTGATGAATAAATACACCCCTCTAGATGTGCTGGAACAAGATGCACCTCCCAGCAGTAAAATATTAGTAATAGGTGATTCAATACTTCGTAGGACGGATGGCATGATGTGCTCCGACAACAAGGCTAACAAAGAGGTCTGTTGTCTTACAGGTGAAAGGATAAACAATGTTAAAAATATTCTCCCAAACATAATAGACAGAAAACCAAATACCCCAATCTGTAGTTGTACACACTGGGCTAGACAATGTCGGAAAAGATCATGAAAAGGACATTGTTTATGAGATTATGGACCCAACCAGTAACAAAAAACTATGAACAAACATCCATTGTCTCAGGAATACGCCCCATCTTAAAACGTCATAAAGAAGGAAAAAAAAAAAAAAAACACCATGCTATAGTGAGTTAACATCAGACTAAGAAACAGGTGTACTCAACAAGGAATCACTTTTATTGACACAAATTACCTGGCGAAGAAGTGCCGCTGCCACCACACATAGGCACATGGTGAAGACTCTGGGTGCCGAGGAAAGGCCAAAGGGGAGGGCTTTGAACTGGAAGTGCTCCCCTTGGAAGGAAAACTGCAGGAAGCAGCAATGGCTGGGGAAATATCCAGTGCACAGAGGTAATGGTCTGTCTGCAGCAAGGGCAGGAGTCCCTGGAGAGTCAACATGTGGAACCTTTTGTACTCTACATAAAGGTTCAGCTGGCTGAGGTCCAAGATGGGCCCAGAGATCGCATGTCTTTTGGGAAACGAGGAAGAAATGGGAGTAATACCCCTTTCCCCTCTTTGCCCAAGGAACTGGCTGTATCGCGGATTACTGGAGTAGAGCCTGGATCTCGTCCCTCACCAGTGCTACATGGTCTGGGGGATAATGAGATTATCCTGGAGAACAGTCTGGAGGTTTCTCCAGAAACTCGGTGTGCCCCCTTGCTACGAGTTGAATAACCCAGGAATCTGACATGATGCCCACCCACTCTGCTTGGTGGAGGGCAAATTTTCCCTCCACTGGCACCACACTGTTTGGAGGTGGAAGCTGAGGGGGACTGGAGGAGTCAGGAGGCAGAGGGGCGGGCGGGGAAGGTACCGCCCGCAGCTCGTTGGGTCTTGGAGGCCAGGTGGGGGGGGGTAACAGCAGGTCCCGATGCTCTCCTTTTGGTTTGACACCTGTTAAAAGGCCATTTGCCTTGGCGCTGTTGCTGGCTGCAAAAGAGCTGCTTAGGCTTGAAATCTGTCCTGTACATGGACTTAACCAATCTCAGGGCCTACCCACTGTCCTGGAGGCCCGTGATAATGTCCTTGGTATCGCCTCCGAAGAGGACAGAGCCTCAGAAGGGCGTATCCTGTACAGCAGCCTGAACATCTTGGGAGAGCCCAGAAATATGGAGCCAAGCGTTACGCCTGAGGCACACTGCTGTGATCGAAGAGCGAGCCACAGCATCTACAGAGTCGCAGGTAACTCTCAATGCTTGCCTATAAGAGATCTTAGACAGCCTCAGGGCCTTGGTAAGCTCCGACTTAAGGTCAGAGTCCTCCACTGTTTCCAACCTAGCCTCAAGCTAAGCCATGGTTGCTTTTTGGTATGAAATCATATGTACTGCATAGTTCAAGGAACGCAAAGCACATCTAGAGGAGGAGTAGATCTTATGCCCGAACTGATCCAAGTGCCTCAACTCCTTGTCAGGGGGGAAGGTACTCACGTGTTTAGGTTTGGCAGTATGGTCGTGAGCCGTGGCAATCACAATGGAGTCTGCCTTAGGGTAACAGCAGAGATAAGAAGTGCTCTCAGGAGAGTGGTAGGTCCAGTCTGCCTTCTTGGGGATGGCTGGGATAGAATGAGGCATCTACCAGATAGTGGAGATGAGATCCTCACGGGTCGCTGTCCACGGAGAGATCGGAATGGGTGATGCCTCCGCTAAATTCAAGTGCTCTGCTAGGCACTTTCGTTTCGGGTCTTGTGCCTCTGCATTCCACCCGTTAGCCTGTTGGAGGATAAGGAGGAGTTCGGTGAAGGAGAAGACTTTGGGAGGAGACTTGGGAGACTCCTTACCCTTAGAATCCATGGCTCCTGCAAGATTTCCAGAGGACAATTCGGAGGAGTCAGCCTCAGAGTCCGAGCATTCCCCCTCGTCTGGGGTCTTAGGCTCAGTCAGAGTGACCCCTGGAGTAGTGCCCCCAGAAATATGCACCGTGGTGGAAAGGCCTGATCTGTGCAAACCCACGGGAGACGAGGAGCGTGGGGTGGGGGTCGCCACCGGGACTGGCAGTCTTGTCTAAATCTGCCACCAACAGGCATCTGGCCTCCTGCTACCATGTCTGGAACAGGGCTTGGAGGTCTGGCTGAGGTTGAGGCTGGAAATACTGGTAACCCGCCCCTGGGCAATGAGGGGGAGGGTAACCTGGTGCTTGAAAAAGGCCATAGTCTGGCGCCTGATATCCTGGGTAAAAAATGTGGACGAAAGGAGCAGACGCTGGGGCCTGATGGCAGGTTGCCTGATGTTGGCAGGCTCGGTTAATGTAAGCAGCCCAAAGGCGGACCATGGGTGACACCATGATGGTTCAAGGGGGTCCTCGAGGAAGGCGGAGCAGAGGGACACAGCAAGTTATCCTGCTTCGGGTATCGCATCAGGATATCTGGCGTCGGGGCCAATGACAGGTTGCCTGGCATCGGGTTTTCAGGTATCGGGAAGGTTGGCGCCAGGTGCAGGGGACCCTACGGAGGCTCCGATGGGAGGTGGCCCAAGGAGTCAGACAAGGCACCGTAAGTCAGAGACCCAGAGCCTGGTGGAGGGACCCCTGGTGTCGAGGCTGAGGAAGGGGCCAATGGGAGAGTCATCCGCGGGGTCCTGGAAGGTTACCCACGCTGGAGTGGGTGAGGAAAAGACCACGTCCAAGGGACCCACTTCCCCCTCCATTTTGGGTAGAGGGTCAGGCGTAGGAGGTTCCACCAGCAAAGGTGATGGGGAAGGCTGTCGGTCAGGGGAATCCTGACAGGAGGGCTGGCCTTAGGGAGGTCAGCGAGATCAGCCAGATGTCAGGTGTGTCAGAGTCAGCCCCTGATGGGCGAGCTTCGACCGAGCGGATGCCAGAGTCCCCTGCATTCAACTTATTGGTTGGTGGAGAAGGAGCTAGGCATGATCGTTGTCAGGCAGGTTTTCTGGGCGGTGAAAACCCGACTTATATCGGTTAACTGGGTGGGCTCCGGGAAACCGGAGGCAGGCTCATCGGGTGGTGACTAGGCGTCCGCCGGAGGTTCTAGCGGGCGACTTATAGGTCGAGGATCCCGGCTTGAAGCCAGTCTTAAAGGGCTTAAGAGAAGAGGAGGCACCTGGAGAACTGGACGAGGCCTGGACAGTCACCAGGGGAGGCGGCAGAGCGGACTTGTCCACAGGCTTGAACCCGGCAGCCTTACTGGTAGAGGGCCACTCTCTGTCCTCCAGGCACTCCCGCTCCCAAGGCTTCTCTTTCTTTTTTTTTTTTTGTGCTCTGAAGAAGGTGAAGAAGCACAGTACCTCAGTTTCTGCGTCTCTTGCTCCAAGGTGGCCATCCTGGACTTGAAAAGATGGGCTTCTAGGGCCTGCTGCCTGCGTTTTTGTGTGGCCTGACTGAAGGGCTTGCAATCCAGGAAGGCCTCGATGTCATGGGCTGGGCCTAGGCAGAAGAGGCACAGCTTATGGCTGTCTTTGTGAGGGATCTGCACGCCACACTTCTTGGTCTTCGGAGTACTGGATGGAGAATACACAAAACTAAAGAACGAACTACTATCGGAAGAAAAGAAAAATACGTAGCAACATGGCGATCAACTGGAGCAACATTCACAGCTAGGTCCTTGTGCAGGTCAACGGCAGGAAAGAACTGGAAGGGGGGTGCAGGGACCGCCCACTTATAGGGTAACGCTGATGGTCACGCGATGGGTGGGCGGTCCACCGCCAGACATCGCTAGCAGAAGTTTGCTGTGTGGTCCTGATGCCAGAGGGTGCAGTCCTACATGTTATGACCTACTGCAGGAACCCTCTTGAAGTAAGATCTCAGAGTAAGGAGAAGGAGGGTGAGACAGAATGACCTGCTGAAAGAGATTCTCCCAAAGGTCTGCCGTTACAGTAAGTTCACTGTTCTAGCTTCTTTGAGGGCATCTCTTTCAGCAGGCCACGCCTTTGGAACAAGTTCCACGCAGTGCTGTACCAAAACACAGTCTGGGTGGTTGGAAGGCAGAGGCCTAAGAGAGGAGGTCCTGTAAGACAGCTAGGCCAAAAAAATGCTCTCCTTCTAGAGGTAATGTCCAGACTGTAGTGCTTTGTGAAAGTGTGGACAGCACTCCAAGATGCAGCAGCACAGATCTCAGCAGCTGACACACCTCTGAAACAAGCAACCGAAGTGGCCACACCTCTAGTGGAGTGGCCCTTAACAGCACCAGGAAGTTCTTTACCGTACTTCCTGCAACAAAAGAATAATACAGTTGACCAACCATTTGGACAAATATGGTTTAGAAACCAGAATGCCCTCTTCCCAGGGGTGAATGAAAAACAGCTGTGAGGACTTCCTGCAGTCCTTCATAAGTTGTACATAGTATACATGTATTCTATGTACATCTAAGGTATGGAGCAATGCTTCCCTTGGATTGGCATGCTTGGGATAACAAACAGGCAGGTGGATGGCTTTGATTTAAAGTAAACTCAGACGCCGCCTTCGGTAACAATTTAGGATTAGTAAGAAAAGGCACCCTGTCTTTTCAAATAAGGCTGCTCACATGAGAGTCTGCAGCTCTGAAATCCTTCGAGTAGAAGTAACAGCAACTAAAGATACAGGTTACTCACCTGTAACAGGAGTTCTAGGAGTGGTATATGTTGTTCATCCACACTGCCTGGCAGGTTCCTTGCCGCTTTAATTCTTGGCGGAAGGTCTTCAAGCTGGCTCCTCCCACCCACCCAGGTGGCAAAACCCTCAGCTCCATCCCATGACGCCAGATCTAGCCCGCTGGAAGCCAGGTTGCGTGTCGAAGCCGGGGAGGTCAGGTGGGTCGTGTGGATGAACATACACCACTCCTAGAACTCCTGTTACAGGTGAGTAACCTGTATTTCTAAGGACATGGATATGTTGTTCAATCCACACTGTCTGGCAGACTCCTAGCAGTTCTCCGGGAGGAGGGAGGCAAGGCGCGCACCCCTACTTAGGGAATAAGGACTGGAGAACTGAGGTCCCAAAGCCAGCATCCCGGCATGCCTCTAGGTCAATGTGGTAATGGGAATTAAAGGTATGTGCCGACTTCCAGGTAGCAGCCCTGCAGATTTCCTGGATAGGGACATGCCTAGAAGCAGCCACTGAAGCAGCGGTATGGCGGGTAGAATGAGCTCTTATCCCTTTGGGAGGCTCCATGCCCACCAACCTACAGCAGACATCTATGCAGGAGGTGACCCACCTGCTTATCGTCCGCTAGCTGCAGGTCTGCCAGGTGCGGCTTCAGCGTAGGTGACAAAAAGCTGGCGACCCTCTCCCCGAACTTCAGCCGTTCACTCCCTATAATAAACGAGCGCTCTTCTAGGGTCCAAAGTATGGAGCCTATATTCGGCCTCCACGGTGTGAATGGGGTAGAACACCAGCAGAGTCAACACCTGATTCAGGTGAAACTCAGACACCACCTTCGGAAGGAATTTCGGGTGGGGACGAAGGACAACCTTGTCCCTGTGGAAGACCAGATAAGGAGACTCTATGGAAAGCATCTTGAGCTCTCTCATCCTTCTGGCTGATGTTACAGCCACCAAGGAGGCGGTCTTCCATGACAGGTGGGAGATATCGCATCTGTGCATCGGTTCGAATGGCTTGCCCATGAGCTCAGCCAATACCAGCAGTAGATCCCATGGAGGTGTAGGTTCTCGCACCGGAGGGGATATGTGATCAAGGCCTTTGAAAAAGCGCCTGACCAACTTCTCCTGCGCCACCGACTGCTTGTCGGCCCACACCCGGAAAGCAGAGATGGCTGCCAGGTGCACCTTGAGGGTCGTTGACCGAAACCCTAGCTGAGAAAGGGATCACAGGTGGTCCAAAATACTTGCCAAGGGACAGAAAGAGGGGTCCAAACCCCTGTCCTGACACCAAATGGAGAATCTCTTTCATTTGAAGGCGTAGCATTTTCTGATCGACTCCTTACGGGACGCCTCAATGGCATCGAGGACCTCGTCGGAAAGACCCAAGGCCTGGAACTCTAGCCGCTCAGGAACCAGGCCGTCAAGTGCAGGGACTGAAGGTCCGGATGGAGAACCTTCCCCTTGACGACTGAGATCAAGTCCGAGTGGGCTGGAAGCCGCCTCGGGAGCCTGGAGCTGAGGCTGAGGAGATCTGGGTACCAGCATTGGCGAGGCCAGTCTGGGGCTACCAGAATCACCTGCGCCTTGTCCCTCTTCGCCTTGAGAAGCACCTTGTGGATCAAGGGAAATCGAGGGAAGGCGCAGAAGAGGCCCGTGGTCCACAGCCTCGAGAAGGCATCCCCCTGCAGCGAGCCCTGCTGAGGGGGGGTGGGCATGAAACAACTTCAGCTTCGCATTCTCCCTGGAGGCGAACAGGTCCACCTGAGGGGTGCCCCAATGGGAGAACAGTTCTTGCACCACCACCGGCAGGAGTGACCACTTGTGAGATGCAGCGCCTATCTGGCTCAGGGCATCGGCCAGACCGTTGGAGGCTCCCGCCAAATGGATGGTTAGGAGATCCGCCTCCAGGCTGATCACAAGAGACTAGATGTGGAGAGTCTCCTTGCACAGAGGCCAGGAGTGCGTCCTGCCCCGATGGTTGAGGTAGTACATGGTCGTAGTGTTGTCCGTCTGAACCTGAACCACCTGACCCCGTACAAACGGAGCAAAGGCGGCGAGGGCTAGCTGAACCGCTCAAAGCTCCAGCAGGTTAATGTGGCATTGAGACTCCTGAGGGGACCAGAGGCCATGGGCCTGGAATTCCCCCAGATGGGCACTCCAACACATCAGAGAGGAGTCGGTCATCAGAGTGACAGTCAGCTTGGGGCGGACAAATGGGATACCCTCCTACAGATGAGCTGGGACGAGCCACCACTGCAGGCCGTCCCACATCTTCTGGGTCACTGACACTGGCTGGTCCAGAGGACCAGAGCGCTGTGACCATTGGCTGGCCAGCCCCGATTGCAGAGGGCGCATATGCCAGCGGGCCCAACGGACCATGCTGGTGCAGGCCACCATGAGGCCCAGAAGGTGCAAGAAGTCCCGGGCAGGGCGCAATTGCTCAACTTGAAATGATCAGGCAAAGGAGGAAAGGACCTCGGCCCTGTCCCCTGTGAGCTGAGCTCTGGCTCGAAGGAAGTCTAGCTCTGCCCCGATGAACTGAATTTCCTGCGATGGCACAAGTTCCGAGTTGGCCTCGTTGATGAGGAGGCCAATCTGAGAGCAGACCTGGAGGGCCAGATTCCTGGACCGCTCCACCTCCAACCTGGAGGAGGCTGCTATCACCCAGCTGTCCAGGTAAGGGTACACCCAGACCCCTCGGCGCCGCAGGAATGCTGTCACCATTGCCATGCATTTGGTGAAGACCCTGGGAGCTGGAGAAAGGCCGAAGGGCATGGCCTAGAACTGGTAAAGAGATCCCTCTGCTCTAAAGCGGAGGAATCCCTGATGAGACGGACGGATTGGGACGTGAAAGAACGTGTCCTGGAGGACCAGAGAGCAAAACCACATTCCTAATTCCAAGGATGGAATGATCTGAGCCAGAGTGACCATCCTGAAGGTGCGTGGCCTTAGGAACTTGTTCAGGTCGTGCAGATCGAGAATGGGGCACCAGCCCCCCATTCGTTTTGGGACCAGGAAGTACCTGGACACAAACCCTGGGTCTGGAGGAGGGTCAGACACCTCCCCTGATCACCTTCTTTTGGAGAAGCAGGGCAATGTTGGCTCAAAGAGGCCGCGGAACCAGTTGCCCCCCCGGAGGCGACGGCTCGATAAGGAGGGGACTACTCGAACTCCAGATGCAGATCCCTGCTAACCACTTCTAGCACCCAGTGGTCCATGGTGATAGCGGACCAGGCGGAAAGGAAGTGGCGGAGCCGTCCCCCCACGGGGGGAACCCGGTGAGGAGTGACGAGGCTGCGGGCGACACCCCTCAACCCGTCACTGGGCAGGCTTGGAGGAAGGACTGGCTGAGGGGCCTCCTGGGCCTTTCCCTCCAGGCTTCCTATTGGAGGAAGCGGCAGACTAGGCCTTAGGGCGCCAAGTGTGAGCCTGCTGGCCCTGTTGCTGGTGCTGCTGGGCCGGACGTGCCGCAGGAGCGGAAGGGCGAAAGGGCTTACGCTGCTGCTGACGGCCCTTTGTCCTTCTGGGCAGACGTGACAAGAGTCCAAGGTGGCACTGGACTTCTCGATCCTCTGGAGATGGCCCCTCCACCCCTGGCCCGAACAAGTCTGTGCCCAGGAAGGGAACGTCTGCCAGCTTGAGCTGGGTGTCCGCCGTGAAGGTGGAGATCCGCAGCCAAGCTCTGCGGTGCATAGCTACTGTGGCTGCTACTGACTGGGCACAAGAGTCACCGATGTCCAAAGAGGTTTGGAACTGCTGTTTAGCCACCACCCTTCCCCGATCCCGAACTTGCTTGACCGTTGTCTGAAAGTCAGCCGGAAGATGGGGAATCAATTCATCCAGGGAATCCATAAGGGCGTATGAGAAATGTA
Source organism: Neoceratodus forsteri (assembly GCA_016271365.2). Lineage (NCBI taxonomy): Eukaryota > Metazoa > Chordata > Ceratodontiformes > Ceratodontidae > Neoceratodus > Neoceratodus forsteri. Next base: position 65,311,987 of record JADMNL010000032.1, read on the forward strand.
CCATCAGTACAGCCGAGCTAGCCTGTCGAATGCCTAGGGAGGAAGCAGCGTAAACCTTCCACCCAGAGTAATCCAGCTTCTTGGATTCCTTATCGGGCGGTTTGTCCACATCCCTAGTGTTCCCGGAACTCCAGAAAACACTATCAGTCACCAGCCCCTCTGCAGAGGGGTGCTCTGAGAAACCGGAGAGTGAACCGATGGGGACTGGGTACTTACGGGCCATCCTGGCCGAAGGTGCGGGACAAGAAGCAGGCTGCTGTCACAACTCCAGGGCCAGGGCAACAATGGATTCGGCCACCGGAAAGACCTCTGTAGGAGAATCTCCTCAGTCCAGTATCTCCGTGAGGGGATACCTGGCCCTTTTCTGGATGGGTTCAAGCTGCATCCCAGTAGACTGAGATGAGTCGAAGAACACCCAGGAACGAAGACAGGCTCTTGTCCATCGACTGACCCCCAGCGGATTCCAGGTCAATGGGCTTACAGCACAAGGAGTCGTCGTCGTCAGACTCCGAGGAGTCTGCAAACAGCTGCCGAGCGCCTGAGCGACCCTCCACCTGCTGAGGTCGACCGGGAGTGAGGGTGACCGACAACCTGTGGGGCAAGCCCTGACCCGACCGAAAATCCCTGGTCAGGGCCCCAGTCTCCGGTTGAGAAGGCGGTGGTTCCACCACAATGGGCGGAGCAGCTAGTTTCGGCCGAACAACCGGCACTGGGGTTGGCTCCTCCATGACTACGAGGGGTTGCTTTGGTTGCTCCGGTGACAGCCACTTAATGGCCGGAGAAGGCGACGGAGCCGGCTTGTTACCAGTCAATAAAAGTTGCTGCCACATCATGTCCTCGTAGTGCCGATGTAACTTACGTTGGAAGCTATCCTCCGAAGAGGACAAGAGGTAGCACCTTTCCATGGTGTCAGGGCCAAGACCACCGATGTCCACGGGATCTACTCGCGACTTGGGAGAGGACAGAGACCTTCGGCTGCTAAGGGTGGGTCAAAGGAGGGGTGGGGGAAACTCGCTCATCCCCTGGTTCAGGGTCCTTTACCGGGGACTTCGGCACAGGCAAGTCCTCGGCTACCACCGGGAGAACCAGTGAAGAAGGGCTGTCTGCTTCTCCACTCAACAAACCGTCTAATGGGTCGAGAAAAATCTCGACCGTGTCGACAGATGTCTTGGCCAGCTGACCTGACCGGGACACCGTGAAGCCAGCGGCTTTAACCGCAACCTCGACCGAAGTCGAGAGCAGACAGTCCGGTGAAGGGATTCTCTCCCACTCCCACGAACTTCGATGGTGGGACTTACCTTTTGGTTTGTTTTTTTTTGTTTTTTTTAAGACTGAATGTCCCGGCCGGTCTCTCCTTTGGTGGAGAGGGACTGGCAAAGCTCTTAAAAGAAGCAGTACAGGAGGAGCCCAAGGAGAGCGGATAAACGCCAAGAACCAAGGAGGAAGATGAAGCGCCTAGGCCGCCTCCTCCTCGAGGGCGATCAACTGCTCAGCTGCTCCATCAAGCCCACAGCCGCGGACACCCCAACGGCCCTCCTTGACTTCACCGCAGGCCAGCTGGTCAGGACGCCAGTTGCAGTCTGGCAGGTCCTCTAGAACCGAAGCGGTGAAGGACCTGCACAGATCGCAGGCCTGTGGATCGTGAGCAAGACCCAGGCAGTAAACGACGGGAGGTGGATCGTCCGGGACAAGGGCACCGGTTGAAGCTGGGAGTGGATTTGTCTCGCAGCCATGGAGGGAAGAAGAATGAAATCTTGTAAAATTTTAAAACAATTTTTGGTAAACTCAAGAGCAGGATCCAGCTTAAACGCAGAGGCGCTAAGGAGGAACTTGAGCTTCCAAGCGGTTGGGAAGATCTAGCGTCATGGGGCAGAGCCGAGGGGTTTTACCTCCCGGGTGGGTGGGAGGAGCCAGCTTGAAGACCTTCCGGCATGAATTAAAGCGGCAAGGAACCTGTCAGAATGTGGACTGAACAATATATCCACGTCCCTAGAAAAGTACAGTTACGTAAGAACTTACCGTAACAGTAGATCTTCGAGAACAGCACTTGCAGCAGGTTACACCGTTAGGACTGAAGCCGGCAGGCGCTAGGACCCCATGGATATTTTCTAGCTAGCAGTATTCAGCGGGGACCGCTCCAGACGTTGGTCCTGCCCCCAACATCAGGCATCCTACAAAAGCGGGTGGTCCCCCAGAATCCCCAATTCTCCCGGCCGCTACATGACATCAGAAGTGGAGACTGAGGTTCCGCCATCAAAAGGTAATCAGAATGGTGTTAGAAACACCTAATCCTAGAAGAAGGACATCAGAACAACTCTACCTCCCGAGGGGATGGTGGGAGGGAAACTACCTGCTGCAAGAGCTTTCTCGAAGATCTACTGTTACGGTAAGTTCTTAAGTGACTGTACTATCTTACTTTGAGAAAAAGCTCTTGCAGTAGGTTACACCATTAGGACTGATTCCCAAGCAATACTGGAAATCCCTCGCAGGTGGGAGAAGGCAAGGTAGAGATCGCGAGTTGGACTGAAGCCTAGGACAGAAGTCCCTGAAGGAATACTAGACCAAAACCAGCTCTTTGCCTCGATGCAACGTCCAGGCTATAATGCCTGATAAAGGTGTGCACAGTGCTCCAAGTAGCTGCTGCACAGATGGCTGAAGTGGACACGTTCTTCATGGCTGCAAAGGAGATAGTCACCCCCCTTGTGGAATGACCCTTGACCGAGCCCGGTAAGGGTTTATTACGCTTCTTGTAACAGAACGTGATACAATGGATGAGCCACCTGGACAGCAATTGTTTAGAAACGGGAGCTCCCATCATCCTGTGGGCGAAGGAGACAAAAAAGCTGGTCAGATTTTCGGTGGTGTCTAGTTCTGGTCAAGTAGCATCTTAGACTCCTATGCACATCTGAAGTGTGCAACAGGGCCTCTCCTCTATTAGAGTATTTAGGAAAGTACACTGGTAAGTCTATGTCCTGATTAAGGGTGAGAGCGGAGACCACCTTACGTAGAAACTTCGGATTTGTCCGTAGGGACACCCTGTCCTGGTGAAAAACCAAATAAGGTTCTTTGCACATCAGTGCATGAAGTTCAGAAATTCTTCTGGCGGAAGTAACGGCAACTAAAAATAATGTCTTCCATGTAAGCAGACGTAGCTCGCAATCCGTGGCTGGTTCAAAAGGTGGCAGCGTAAGCTGCTCCAGGACAAAGGGTAAATCCCATGGAGGAATAGGATCCTTAATCGGTGGTCTAAGGTGGAGAATGCCTCTCAGGAAGGCTCGTGCTGTGTCCAACTGAGTTATGGGATGTTGTCCTATAGGTGTGTGATAGGCTGCGATGGCACAAAGATGTACTTTAATAGAGGAGTAGGCCAAGCCTGCCTGAAAGACAGACAGGTGGTAGTCCAGGACCGACCTTTCCGGACAATCCATTGGGGAAAATCCCCGTGCCTGAGCCCAGAGGCAAAATCTGCACCATTTCATGGCGCATGCAGCGTGAGTGGCCGGTTTTCTAGCAGCCGCGAATATCTGGCTACTCAAGACCCTGTACCGCATGATGGCTAAGTGTCTCAGGGGAGCCAGGCATGCAGGTTCAGAGAGCAAAGGTCCGATGGACCAAAGAGCCTGCCTTCTGAGACAATAAGTGAGAGCTGATTGGCAGAGGCACCAGAGGTTCCCGGGACAGCTGGTGTAGCAGAGGGAACCAAATCTGTCTGGGCCAAAATGGCGCAAAATATCAGCGCCGCTTGCTCTCTGCGGAGTTTCAAAAGGACCCTCTGGATCAACGGGAAGGAGGGAACGCGTAGAGGAATCTGCCCGTTCAAGAGAGGGACAACGCATCTCGCCAGAAAACACCAGGCCCTGGATCTAGCGAGCAGAAATTGGGCAGTTTTGCGTTGTATGGGGACACAAAAGGTCTAACTCTGGTGTGCCCCATCTGTGGAACATGATCCTCTATGACCTCCTGGAGTAGTTCCCACTGTGGATTGTGGCCTGAGGAGCTGCCTGGCTGTTCATATGACATTGTCCACCCTGGGACATGAACAGCAATGAGGTTTTGCTCGTTGTTGTAGTACTCCAATCCCACACCCTCATGGCCTCCCTGCAAAGCGGGTAGGAATGGGTGCCTCCTTGTTTGTTGAGGTAATACATCACCGCAGTATTGTCTGTTTGTAACAGAAGAGTACCAGGTGGGATCTGAGACTGGAAAGCCTACAAGGCGTAAAGAACTGCTCTAATTTCCAAGATATTTATGTGGAGATGAGCTTCCTGGGGTGTCCATGAGCCCTGAGACATGACCCCGTCGAGGTGAGCTCCCCAACCGAACCCTGAGGCATCCGTAGAGAGCGTCAATCAGAGACGGTGCTATAAAGGGGACCCCTGCCAACAGGTTCTTTGAATCTAGCCACCGTTGCCAATCCCGGATTACGTATTCAGGATCCGAATTGGGAGTTGCTAAATGGTCTTGCTTCTGATCCCATTGAACCCGTAACATCCACTGGGTCACCCGCATGTGGAGACGGGCTAGCAGAACTGTTGCAATGGCTGCAGCCATATGTCCAAGCAGGCAAACGTCCAGTCTGGCTGGGACAGTCTTGTTTGCCAAGTAGTCCCTGATGAGGGATCTGATGTGTTCCGCTCGGTCCTGGGGCAGAAAAGCTTTCTCTTGGACGGTGTCCAGAACTGTGCCTATGAACTGCAGATTCTGTGACGGAACCAGTGTGACTTCTCCTGATTGATGATGCCCACTTCCGAACAGAGACTGAGTACAGTGGATGGCGGGGCATCAGGCCTGGCCAAGACGGTGCCATGAGAACAGTCTCCCAGGTAGGGAACACGTAGTGGCCTTGTCCTCAGAGCCACCGCCAGGACTGCCATGCACTCTCAGAACATCCATAGGTGCCAATGACAGTCCGAAAGGGAAGGCTCGGAACCGATAATGGTGACCTAGAAATTCGAAGTGCAAGAACTTCCTGTGCGCTCGAGCAATGGGTATGTGCAGGTAAGCATCCTGCATGTCCAAGGATGCTAGAAGGCACCCTGCTTGAGCATGGGTATCAGACAGGGAAGGGTCACCATGCGGAAGCGTTTGTAAAGGACCGAAGCGTTGAGACCGCTGAGATCCAGTATCGGACGGAGGTCCCCTGTCTTTTTGGGAACCAGAAAGAAATGGGAATAGTAACCTGCACCTCTCTGGTTCCTCAGTACATGCTCTATAGCTTCTTTTCCTAGAAGCGCAAGCACCTCCTGCTGTATGAGCAGTGCGTGCTGACCCGAATAACGGGAAAGCAGGGGAGGTCTTGACGGTGGGTGGTCGAGGAATTCTATAAAGTGACCTCTCGACCATTTGAAGTACCCACCGGTCGGCGATAATTGACTGCCACCCTGAAAAGTGGCGAGTGACACGACCCCCGACCTGTTCTGCCCATTGATCCAGAAGAGGGGCGGGGGCCGGGAAGGAGTCATGCTGTGGCAGCATTGGTTCTCGCAGGTTGGGCTGGTTTGGTATACCGCTGACCTCTGCCTGGGGAAGATTTGGACTGGGCTTTACGATGGAAAATGCCCCTTTGTTGCTGGCCGGAATGTGGCTGCAGTCGTTGTTGCCAGCTGCGAAAACGGTTCTGGTTCCTATGAAGTGAACCAGATTTGGATCTGTACATGGCCTGCTCAGACCTTACTGCCTTCCCAGCGTCCTGAAGCTTGGTGACAACCTTTTCTGAGTGTTCACCAAACAGGACTTCTCCGTTGTACGGGACGTCAAGAATACTTTTCTGTGCATCTGGGGTAAAACCGGAGACACTGAGCCAGGAGCGTCTCCGGAGACAGACGCCCGAAGCTGCGCCTCTGGTCGGACGAGTCCATAGGAAATAATATGTATTCGTAACTCTTGGAGTCCCACATCTGACCCTGTGCGGAGAAAGTTCAAGAGCTCCGCCTTCTGTTCGCCATCTGGTAGCTTATCAACTAGGTTCTGACCCTGTTCCCACAGGGCATTCTGAAACTGAACCATACGAGACAGACGGGACCTGATGGAGCATGTAGCAGTCGCATATATGCGCCTCCCCAGGGCATCCAACTGCTGGATTCCTGGTCCGGTGGCTGTGTGCTCAGAAGCTGTGGTCGTTGGGACCTGTTACGAGAGGCCATAATGACCAGGGAGTCAGCCAGAGGTTGTTGCGCCAAGTACTGGTCTTCTTTCAGGGCCTTGTACAGGCAGTCAGCTTTCTTCGGCACAGTGGGGGTGGAGTGCGGACACTTCCACGCAGCCTTGGTGGCGTCCGCGAAAGTGTCCACCAAGGGTGGCTCTACCACAGGCTTAGGATCCTTCTGCCAAAGGTAACGAGCAAGATGCTGCCTCTCGGTGTTGAGATCTTCCAAATCCCATCCTGTGTTCTCCTGGATGTGCCTCATAATCTCAGAAAAGGAGGGATCATCTGGAGGTGACCTGGGCAGGTCTTGTGGGCCAGGTGATGGGATGCTGAGCGGAGAAGACGACCTGGAGATGTCTGAAGTGTTCAGTCTAGAAACCACCCCTGGTGGAGTGGACAGTCTGCGTCTGGGTCGCTTAGGGCTGGGAGACCCTGAGGGAGATCTTGAAGGAGGCCTTTTCCGTTCCTTGGATCTTCCCCTAGGAGAGGGAATGTGCTCCTTGGGGGTCGGTGGTCGTCCTGCTGGTCCCTATGGTGGAGGAGGGGGAGTAGGAGGTGGAGTAGAAGGAGGAGGCTTAACTGGGATCACATCTTTCTTTATTGTGTCCCACCAGAAAGTGAAGAGATTTTTGACCTCTTGGATGTTCATACCAGTCGACAGACCTGGCGCCGGTGTCTGGTCTAAAGGCGTCTCTGGGTTTGGCGAAGGCTCCTCTGGCAGCCCGGCGTCCTCACTGTCGCCTGCCTGGTCCTCAGACAACGTCAGATCCTCCTTTATGGAGTCCCGGCAACCAGTGTCCACCGGTGACGGGGGGGGGGGCAGTCTTTGGCTCCAGCGAACATGTCACCGATGTCGGGTGCTTGGCCGCCGTCTTCGGCTCTAGCGAACGCCTGACCGACGTCTGCTGTTTGGCTGATGTCTTCGGCTCCGGCGAACGTCTGACCGACTTCGGTTGTTTGGCTGACAGGTGCTAGACTGACGTCTGGTCCATCGTCTGCTTCAGGGATGTCAGGTCCTTAGTCTTCCTAGGCAGGGAATCCGGACCCCTGGGAAGCTGGGAAACCGATCTGGAGTTGGGGTGCCGGCGTTGGACTGAGGAAGAAGATTTGGACTGGTGACGGGCTGAAAACTTCGAAGAGACCCAGGAGGGAGTGGAGGAAGCCGAAGGCCTGGAAGTCTTGAAAGGGTGCAGAGAAGCTGAAGAGCTGCCGAAGCCTTAATCTTTACCGGAGGGGGCTAAGAGCGAGCCCTGGAGGAAAAGCGGTCTGAGTGCATGTAGCCTGAGCTGGTGCACAAGTCCGAGGCCCGGTTAGGGGATCTGGACCTGGCCTTCTCCCGATGCCTGCCCCGGTGTTTGTGGGCCTTAGAGGTAGATTCACCTCTGGAGGAAGGTTCCTTATCCATACTGTGTAATTTTTCTTCCAAGAGGAACCCCTGAAGTGTCTTCTGGTGGCGGATCCTGGTGCGACTATTAAACCCCTGACAGAAGGAGCAGGCCTTGGTATCGTGGTCTGGGCGTAAGCACCGCAGGCAGGACGAATGAGGATCCTTGAAAGGGATCTGCTTGCCACAGGCACACCTGGAAGGATGTCCTTCTGAAGAAGGAGTTGGAGATGCCGACATTTAGTGTTGGTAAAACTGTAAAGTTCTTAGTCGTCATGCACTAGAGTGGGACCGTAGGCGATGCTGGCAGTCGGCAGGGGAAAGAACTGGAGATTCAGGACGCCCCCTTTATAGGATGCCCGACATCGGGGGGCGGACCAAACGGGGCTGTCCTCGCTGAATACCGCTAGCTAGAAAATTTCCATGGGGTTCTGGCGCCTGCCAGCTTCAGTCCTAATGGTGTAACCTGCTGCAAGAGCTGTTTCTTGAAGTAAGATTAATGCTTTCCATGACAGAAAGTGTAGCTAGCCAGTCACAGCTGGCTCAAAAGGGGCCAAAGTAAGCTTTTCCAAAACAAATTTCAAGTTTCAGACCAGGACTGGACTGCAGACATGAGGCTTCAAATGTAGAATGCCCCCTCAGAAATGTACGGGCCACGTCTAACTGCGCCACCGAATGGCCATTGATGGGCACATGGAAGGCAGATATGGCGGACACGTGCATCTTAAGGGAAGTGTATTTCAGTCTTGCGTATGACAAGGACAGCAAGTATTCTAGAATCTAACTCACTGGGCAAGTGAAGGGATCTGGGTGATGTGAAGCGGCCCACAGAGTAAAGTGCTCCCACTTCATGGAGTAAGTAGCTCTGACGGAGGGTTTTCGGCAGCCACCAGGATATCTGCCACTTTAGGGGATACACTGAATTGGGCAATGGCTATGTCTTCAAGAGTCACGTATGAAGGTAAAGGGACCGGAGCTCCGGATGAACTAGGGTTCCATGCTCCTGGGACAGCAAGCCCTTGCACATGGGCACTGGAGGCTCCACTGCATGCCAACTGTTGCAGCAGTGGAAATCATATCTGACGAAGCCAAAGGGGGGTCACCAGTATCAGGGTGGTGCCCTCCATGTGGAGCTTGATGAGCGCACTCTGAATCACAGGAAAGGAAGGGAAGGCATAAAGGAACCTCCCTTTCCAAGAGAGGGGCAACGTGTCTCAGAAAACTCCCAAGCCCTGGATAGAGTGAGCAGAAAAACAGCAGTTTTGCATTGTGTGGGGATGCAAAAAGGGCCAACTGTGGATGACCTGCCAAGGTGAACAGCTCCCATTCGTGCATTTTGGACTGCGACCTGCTTCGTCTGTCTTCCAGGATGTTTTGGACACCTGGAACATGGATGGCCGGCAGTTCTAGACAGTGTTCTAGAGCCCAGTACCAAACTCTCATTGCCTCTTGGCATAGGGGGTAAGAACGAGTCCCCTTCTTGCTTGCTGAGGTAGTGCATCCCACGGATATTGTCCATCTATGCCAGCAGAGGGCCTAGGGACAGGTGGCCTTGGAAGGCCTATAGGCCATACAGGACAGCTCCCATTTAGAGGGATGCTGATGTGGAGATAAGCGTCCTCTGCAGCCCATGTCCACAGAGTCTGGTATGGGCTCAGATATGCCCCCAAGGCGTCCATGGTGAGGATCTGCTGAAGGGAAGGGATAAGGACGGGAACCCCCTTGAATAGGTTGCAGAGTTCCATTCACCAAAGAAGTACCTTTTTGACAGGCCAGGAGACTAGGACCTGCTGTTCTAGGTCGTCATAGCACTGATCTCACTGGACAGCAAAGTCCACTGAGGGATCTGCATGTGCAGCTGCGCCGGGGGACTGTGGCAATGGTTGCTGCCATCAAGCCTAGCAGCCTCAGGAATGTCCTGGCTGTGACATACTGGTTGTTATAAAGTTCCCGGGCCTGCGCTATGAGGCGCTCTGCCCTGTCCTGGGATAGAAAAGCTAAGCCTCTGGCAATGTACATATAACCCCATATTAGGGGTTCCCAAAAGTCTTCAGGAACTGGCGAGAAGTGCTCCCAGCCTGAATGGTGTTAGGCATTTAAGCCCGTTTGAAGTGCTTTAGAGCCTCTGTTACTATCTTTTTTTAAGAGCTGTCTGCTTGCAGACATAGCAGCTCTTGGGGGGGGGGACTGTGCGTTTCCTGCTCGAGTCCCGCTTGAGCTGCTGACAAATAAACTCCGTTTCTGCTGTCACTAAGTGGGCAGAGTGAGCGCTTTTCAAAGATGCAACTGTTTGTCACATATCATTTAGAGTATTAGTGGAAATGTAATTTGTCTAACCTGCCTTTCTTGCAGCTGGGACTCTTGTGCGTTTGTCCCCTCCATTTTGGATCTGGACTACTGAACAGATCCAATCAGTGCAAGGGGGGGGCCTCTAAAATGGAGTTTATGTGGACCAACCAGAATCAGGACTCTCTTGGGAGCCAGCTTGCCATAAGACATATAGCTAGTAATTCTGGGAAGTGAAGTTCTGGACCTTGACGCCTATTTGGACCAACAGGGGGAGTTTTGAGTGACTGACAACGGAGTCCACCAACTGGACCGGGTGGTGCTCGAATGGAATGCCCTGCCTTGTGTTTGGAGAAGCATATCCGTTGTGATCGTGACAAGGGAAGGAGCTCGAGCTCTGCGCTACACAGTTTTCCCTTGGGGAAGCGCATAGGGAAGTCTAAACTCGGGCGGTAGCATTGCTGCTGTTTGACTCTGACTCAAACCGCGGCTGCCAAGAGGAATGAGAGGCTGAATGAGTGGGAACCAGGCTCACCCTGTAGAGGACTGGAGAAACTGCTTAATCGCGCTCGGTCTGTCAGGAAAGTGAAGCTGCAGTGTGAATTCCTGGTTAGCAGTAAGTGCGATCGAGACCTGAGAGCAGCTGCCTGGTTTAGTAATTTCCTTTACATATAAATGTGTGGAGTGCTTGTGAAGGACAGCTAAATGGGTCCTCTTGTCCCCGTGCGGTGTAGGCTGAAATCCAACTGCATGTATGCGGACTGAATCCGTTGCGGATTTAAGCTGTATGCCTGGCTTGTAGAAGTTCATATCCCTGCTGTGTGAGGGAGCCTGGCAATCCAGGACCCCATCTGTGCCAGTTTTTGGTACAGAGTTTGTGAGTACAAATCAGGGTAGCTCCCTGCCATCTGTTATCAAATTGCAAGTGTTTCATCGGATTTGTTTTCCTTCCTTTCTTCATGAACTGAGCCATCCGGCTCTGGATTACAATTGGGTATTGTGCAAGTGTTTTTTTTTTTTTTTCCCCATCACAGGGCCCCAGCCAGCTGCACCGATCCTGGCTAGCCCACCACCATCCTGGGTACCCAGTAAGAATGACATCTGGGACTCTGAATATGCGCAAAGTACTGTGATTATAAATGTGTAATCTAATTAACCCGATTTCCCCGTCCTTGTTACAGCCCCTTAAATAAATCAGATCTGTTTGTTTCAGCAAAGTTACACTGACTGAGTTATTTATTTATGTTAAAGTACTGTACTGTGGCTATCGTATTGCATTATCTTGTCTTACAGGGGGTCCCCAGAGTCAAGCTGACCGAACCAGTCCTGGGGGTAAGTGTAGATAGTGACGATACTCATGGTGTACTGTGGGGGCCACTAGTAGGAATAAAAGGGGGTCTCAGCGTCCCAAAGGGCTGTGACCAAGTTAGTTTAATTACTGCAAACCCTGACCTCTGGGTGGAGGCACCCGCCATAGAACCTAGACCCCTCAACCTGTTAGCAGTTAAGCAGGCAGGGGTAATAGCCCTTGGGATAGCACCACCTGGGGGTTACATACAGTATAGTTCCTATGTACTGGAACCGCTGACATGGAGTCAAAACTGACTTGGACAGACTGACAGTGAACCCCAATGTGCTGAACAGCTGCACGGTATGCACTAGGGTCAGAAACAGTTGCTCTCTAGACTGAGCTCTGAGAAGCCAGTCATCCAGGTAGGGGAAGACGGTAGAGCCCCCCCTTCTGAGGGCTGCTGCCACTATTGCTAGGCACCTGGTGAAGACCCAAGGTGCCAAAGACAAGCCAAAGGGCAAGGTCAGGAACTGGTAGTGCTCACCTTGGAACAGGAACCTGAGGTACTTCCTGTGGGGAAGGCAGACCTTGATGTGCAGGCCAGTCCCCTTTCTATAGGAGGGGCAGTAGACCTTGTAGGGTAACTATCCTGAACTTTTTCTGTACGGCATGTAGAAGTTCAGGTTCAGCAGGTCCAGGACGGGCCTCAAGTCTTCCGTGGACTTGGGGACAAGAAAGAAGTGGGGAGAAGAATCCTCTATTCCATAGATCCTCTAGAACAGGTTATATGGCCCTTTTTCCGCAACAGAGTGTGAATCTCCTCCAGCAGCACTGGTAGGTGGCCTAGAAGGCAAGTCGAGATATATGGAGGAAATTCTGCGGGCCTCTCCAGGAATTCTAGAGCATGCCCTTGATCTACGAGTTGCAGGGCCCAAGCATCTGCTGTCATCCCCTGTCACCCATCAAGATGGAGGGTGCATTGAGCAAGGAGTCAGGCTGAAGTGGGACTTGCAGCCTGGGTCACTCCTCCATCTCTTGAAGGCCTTCCTGTGGTGGAGGTAGGAGCAAGCAAGGCTATACCGGCTTTATGCTTGCTTGGCTGTTTGAACCCAGAGCTAGGTCTGTGAATGGCACACTGAAGGACACTATCTGCCCATGTTTCGGGTGGGTGTGGTAGAGGGAGTCGACAGACTGCAGAGTCCTCTTGGAGGCCTGCAGGTCCTTAAGAATCTCCTGGATGTCTGCCCCGAAGAGCCTGTAACCTCGGAAGGGGGCATACAAGATAGATTGCTTGACGTCGCTGGCAAAGCCAGATACTTTAAGTCAGGAATATCTCCGCAAGCAAATCCCCACCACAGATGCCCTGGCAGAGGCATCTAAGGCATCATATGCAGTTCTCAAAAGGTGTTTGCCCACATCTGCCCCAGACGGAAGGGCCTTTAGCAATTCTCGTCTCTTAGGGCCCTTCAGGAAAAGCCCGAGCTACTGCTTTGGACTTCTTCCAGAGAGAATTCTGGTATTTGAGCATATGGCCCAAATAATCAATGATTCCAACGGCTAATGTGCCCTCTTGCCCATAGAGTCCAATTTTCGGGATTCCTTGTCCAAGGGAAGAAAACTAAGATGCTGGGGTTACAGTGCCTTCAGAAAGTATTCACCCCCCTTGGATTTTGTCACATTTTGTGATGTTGCAAACTCAAATTAAAATACATTTATATGGGATTTTTTTGTCACATATCTACACAAATTACTCCATAATGTCAAAGTGGAATGAAACTTCTGGAATTTTTTGTACATGTAATTTAAAATAAAAACCTGAAATGTCTTGATTTGATAAGTATTCATCACCTTTGCTATGACACTCCAAATTGAGCTCAGGTGCATCCAATTTCCTTGTGAGATCACTCAAACTTGAATGGAGTCCACCTGTGGTCAGTTCAAATGGTTGACATGATTTCAGAGGAAATACACCTGTCTATATAAGGTCCCACTGTTGACAGTGCATGTCAGAGCAGAAACTCTACCATGAAGACCAAGGAGCTGTCCGTAGAACTCTGTGACAGAATTGTGAGGAGGCACAGAACCTGTCCAGAGGACAACAATCTCTGCAGCACTTCACAGATGTAGCCTCTATGGGAGAGTGGCTAGACGGAAGCCACTCCTGAGAAAAGGCCACATACTAGCATGCCTGGAGTTTGCAAGAAGGCACGTGGCAGACTCTGAGACCATGTGGCAAAAGATTCTCTGGTCTGATGAAACAAAAATTGAACTCTTTGGCCTGAATGCAAAGCGCTATGCCTGGCGCAAACTAAACACAGCTCAGCACCCGTCTAACGCCATCCCTACCATGAAGCATGGTGGTGGCAGCATCATGTTATGGGGATGCTTTTCAGCGGCAGGGACTGGGGCACTTGTCAGGATAGAGGGAACAACGAATGGAGCCAAATACAGGCACATCCTGGAGGAGAACCTGCATCAGTCTGCAACAGACCTTGGACTGGGGCGAAGATTTATGTTCCAACAGGACAACGACCCCAAGCATACAGCCAAAGCAACACTGGAGTGGCTTCAGAACAAGAAGGTGAATGTCCTTGAGTGGCCCAGCCAAAGCCCAGACTTGAATCCCATTGAGAATCTGTGGAAAGTCTTAAAGATTGCGGTTCACCGATGCTCCCCATCCAACTTGACAGAGCTTGAGCAAATCTGCAAGGAAGAATGGACGAATATCCACAAATCCAGATGTGCAAAGCTGATACAGACATACCCAAGAAGACTCAAAGCTGTAATTGCTGCCAAAGGCGCTTCTACAAAGTACTGACTCAGTGGGGTGAATACTTAAGTAAACAAGATATTTCAGTTTTTTAATGTTTCATACATTTTTGTTACACAATAAAAATATTTGTGCCCCTTTAAATTGTTGAGTATGCTGTGTGACTCAAGGGGGAAACAAATCATTTCAATGCATTAAATATTCTGGTAGTAACACAACAAAATGTGACAAAATCCAAGGGGGTGAATACTCTCCGAAGGCACTGTACTCAGATCTATCATGGGCCGTGTTCATCACCACCAAAGTCAGCCTGTGGGGCCTGGGCGAAAAAGGGCTTCTGGGAGGGAGCCTGGTACAACTTGTCTGCCTTCTGGGCATGGGTGGATCATGTTAAGTCTGTGTCAGGCAGCCATGGTGACATCCTTGTAGGCATTAACCATAGTGGGGATGACAGTTTTGGGGGGGGAGTGAGAGAGAGAGAGAGAAGAGAATCTGGCAAGTCCAGGTAGTCAGACAGGTTTCTCCTGGTAACGTCCTGCTCCACAGCATCAAATACCATAGCAGCCTGGAGCGGTTTCATGACTGAAATGAAGGAGGGATCATCTGGAGGAGACCTCAAGCTGTATTGACTGGAGTCCTCACCATCCGAGGAAACTGTGGAGTTGCTGGAGGGACTTCTGGGCCCCTCTCCCTCCTCATCCCCCTCTTCAGGGGGTATGAGGTAATCTTCTGGCTCCAAAATGGGTGCTGAGGATACCGACTACTAAGGGGCAGATCGTAAGGAAGTAGGTGTTGGCTCAGGCGCTGGTCTAGCAGGCCCCACCAGCAACAGGCCCAGGGGAGGAGCAACCCGGTGCATGAATTCTGAGGAGGAGGTAAGCACAGTCTGAATGTAGATGGTAAGCGGCATTGGTAAGGGGCCTTGCGGCACCACTTGGGGGCTACTGGGAGGCCCCAGTATCAGCGCAGAGACTGCAACCAGAGGCGCAAGTCAGGCAAAGGCACTGCTGGGGGAGAGAGGCTGTATCCCTGGCAACTGAGGAACAACCATTGTAGGAATGGACTGAAGCTTGGCGATGACAGGCCATCACCGCCCAGGTCTGGCAAACAAGACACCCTGGTTGCTGCCCAATAGTGAGGGGAGGTGAGTGCAGCCGATGTGATGGCGTTTGTGGGGAGAAAAGGACCCCATCGATGATGAGCCAACGTCAGCCACAGTGGAACAAACGGGCCGCACCGCCAGAGTCCCACCAGTGGAGGAAATGGTGAGGGAGGCAGTACGGATAGATGGTGGGGGTGCTGGGAAGCCCGCAACAACAAACCACTACCAGGCAGAGCTGCCAGAGTCTACTGGGGTGGGGGAATGGTAGCAGGGGTCACCATCGGAGCGGTCGGCATTGGAAGTGGCGACAGAGAACATTCCTGGGAGTGCCTTTCTTATCCCAGTATGTTTCCCCACTGATTTGCCCTGAGCCTTACCAGCATGGAAGCTCGTGGACAGGTTGGGGGAAGCAGAGGCGCTCCTGGCCTGGAGCTCTCTCGCCATCTTGAGAGACCATTTGCTCCATAAGGTAAGCTTCTAGGGCTGGCTGGCATCGCCTCCGGGTGGCCTGGTTTAAGACTTGGCAGATCTCACAGGCCTCGTTGTTGTCCTTGTTGGATATCTTCTTACTGCAGCGTTGAAAGAGATTCCCGGAGTCAGTTGGCATAAAAAAAGAAAAAATCGCTTCAAGTTACAAAGTGATGGGGGGACTAGGGTGAGAAAAGAAATTGTAATAAAAAATGCGAGAAACTGCAGCAGTCGACTGAAGCGGCATAGGCTCAGTGGAGTCCGATGTGCGATGGTCGACGGTGGGAAAAGAACTGAGGGGGTCGCAGGGTCGCCCGCGGCTACATATGGAGGATGTCGTTGTGACGATAATGCCGTGAGCAGACGCAGTAGACTGCTAGCCAGAAAACATTCCATGTGGTCCTAGTGCCTGGTGGCTATAGCTCTAAAAGTGTGATCTGCTGAAAGATATCCTTGAAGAAGATCTGCGAACTACTGTCAGGAAAGTTCATTAATTACAAACACAACATAAAAAGTAATGGAGCAGACTTGTGCAACAAACTGAAGAATATTTTGCTACAGTTATATGGTTACTTTTGTAACCGGAAGATGGCACTTACGAATCTGTGTCTAGTGAGAAGTAGTCGTACAATTTAACTATCCGTGGGTGATCCAGTTCTTTGTGAATTCTGTATTCCCCTACAGGCATGTCTGCAATCAAAACAAAGTTATTAGTGCCTAACAGAGATTTTTCCATTATTTCCCCCACCTCAGGAAATGCACTCAGCACTTTTGAAACAATTACGGAGCTCTGAGCTAGAGTTCTGGAAAGGCACTATATCGACCACATTTCTGCTACCACACGAGGCACTGTGATAAATATATCACACTGTCCTGCATGACTAACAGACATATGATTACAAGGTGTTCCTGCTGTATCTGCAAGATATTAACTGGGGGAAACTGTGGTGAGCGCTTTATCCTGGTGGGAGACACTGTACTACTACAAAGTAAAATAAAAAAACAAAATGGAAAAGAAATCTAGACGGCCGCTAAACAGCCAGCCCTAACTTGGTCACCCTGGATATTAGGGTTCATCAATCTCATCTCAGCTGCACCACAACACTGACCATGTAGTCATCGTTGGTATCGCACTGCACTACCTGGAGGTCTTTATTCCAAAATACAATGAACACCATCACTGTTAAAAGTAACCCTTTTAGTGGGGTGGTTTAAGTTTCTGATAAATAAGGTCAACTTACTTATGGTAGTTCTCCTTCTTTTCATCCCTCCAGTTCTTGTTTAACTGGTGAATTTTCACAGCTACATATCTCTGTTCCGTTAAATCAAAAGCCTGGGCATGGGAGGGGGAGAAAAATAACTGATCACATTTTTTAGTAAATTGGGAAGCTCAGAAACAGAAATGTTAATAGATAAAAATAAAGTTGCACACACCTCTGAAACAGCAGGGACTAGGGATGTCATGGGGTATGACTGTTTCACTGTATACCCCGGGTATCAAAAGTCACAGTACTGATATGGTGATTTTTTGATACCGCAATAACTGGTTCACTACTTTTAGGCCTTCCAAGAACTGTTCTGTGTTTTTAGGGAAGGCTGTTCCTCCTACACCAACTCCCACCAACAGAAGAGATGGAGGGGACTCCCCTTTTTGTATATAAATGCCTACTTCTATAACACACTGGGGTATTACATGTAATGGTTACCATACTGTCTAAATTTCATACCACTACATCCCTAATATGGACATTGTGAATGTGGCAAGAATTAAAAATCATTTTCATGTTTCTTCTCACATTTCAGCAATCACAATACATAGACAGGAAGAGGCTTCTCCAATTTCAAGAGAAAGTATAGAATTGGTATGGCAGTTCTTGACTCAGGTTCCTGCTAAATACATTGTAACAACTGGTAATCAGAAGGGTTTTTGTTTATTATATAAATTTGAGCAACTTGAAAGATTTCATCATGCTTAAAAACAGAGTGCGCTAAGACGGCCTTGCCTGCAGATCACAAGGCAAGGCCATCACATTACCTCACAAAAGATACAGGAGGATTAGTCTCATCAAACCTTCCCTTATCAAGAGTCAAAAGATTAAGCGTTTACAAAGAGTTGGAATACTATCTAAAAGACTTCTTAAAGAAAAATTGCTGATATGTAGGTGCCCTCCCTGCCTGTAGCTACCCCCCAACCAGCTTGTTTAAACCATAAAGCATTTCGCAAGTAGCTGTGCACTTACATATCAGTTTTCTTTAAAAAATAAATAAATAAAAGAATGTTATTAAGGAACAGAAACGTTAAAAGAACAGCTTAACCAGAGTTGCTTCTTTCTTCCCTCCCTCCATCCTCCCAATTAATTTTATCCCATTTATTCTCTGACTGGTCCCCCTTCCGCTGGACCCCAGCCCAATCACCCACCCACCTTCTCCATGGAATTAACCCGGTCTCCTTCTTTCGTGGGCTGCTCTCCATGGTGGGGCTGCCATGGGTGGGACAAACTCCCCCAGACGGAGACCAAATACAAGCGGAGGAAGAGCCAGTATCAATGGTGTGGGGCCTGCGGAGACAAGCACCATCATGCTGTGGTCAGGGCTTTTTGCCTCTCTCCAGCCCCAGTGATGCGAACAGTGAGTACATGCAAGCTCACACAAGCATGCAGCACCAGACAACATCCCTCCCCGCAGCACCATGGTGCAGTTCCACCTGTGGTCACCCAGGTGGCGCTCGCACACAGTCTGACACCCACTCTCCCTGAAGAAACTATTCTCTCATTCCTGAACCCGGGTCATCTGTGTTGCAAGCGGTAACTTTACTGCTGCACCGACAGACTAGCACAGAGTAGTTTGATTTTATAGCTGTTTACATTGCACATTATCCCAGATTTATCCGCATACAGATTACTACTCATCTGCACATTTTAATATAAATTAGCAATCTATTTTCTTGATTTATTCTGTAGGTGCAACACACAGGAGAGCAAGTCACAGCCACATACACTGACAATGTCTATCCCCCCCCCCCCCGCCAAAAAAAGCCTCTATTGTACCTCTATTCGAGGATTCGGGTTATCATATGTTTGTTTTTTAAATGCAAAATAACCACTTGAATCAACACACCTTCCATATTTAACATAGACTTGAAGGTATATTCTTTTTTTATCTGTGAATGTTCATATCAGTATCTGATGAAATATATGCATCATTTTTACCTTCAATTTATTGTCTGCATTTATAAAATGGGTCAAGTTGGCCACTGAAAATACTGCTCCGAATGGATAATTTAGGTTATCTGCCATGCCTATATACTCACCAACACACACAGTGCTACATTTTCTAAGATAATTTAGCTTTTTAGTCCTGGGCCTTTCTAGAAGTGCAATCATGCATGACAATGTGCGTTTTCACTGGGCTGTATACAAGCATGTCTCCGTTGTGTGCCAAGAGAACATACTGGAGAAGAGAATTTGTATCCCAAATAACGCATCCCTGTTTTGTCACTTATGGAAAACAAGCCATTTGTCAATGCAGAATGTTTGCTTGCTGGTATTACTACTGGAAATGCAGGAGTAAGACAGATGCAGAGTAGGAATGGCAGTGAAGTACTGAACTTCACGCCAACCCCACCTCCACCCTGCAGAGACGGACAGGCATTGGGGAATGCGTTTGGGTTGTTGCCTGTAACGTTCATGCCATTTCGCATCACCCTATCCTGCAGCCACTGACAAGTGTTGAGGTGTGCCTTGGGATATTCGGCTTTACAGTCACCCCACTCCATAAGGACATATGCTGAAATAGGTGTAATATAGAATGGGGTGAACTGTGGGGCCGAAGAGTCCAAGGCACAGCTCAATGCCTGTCAATGGCTACAGGGTGGGGTGTGGGGTTGGACTGGCATGAGCATTACAGTCAGCAGTCCAAAGGTTGATGCCCGTCAGTCTGTACAGGGTGGGACGTTATGGTCAGAAACAGCAACGCCCCGGGCATGTGTTGGTATTTGCAGTACAAATTTTCAACATGCCCATTTTGTGGCCCCCACCTCATGAAAGCATTTGGGACCATTTCTCATGAACACTGGCACTGTGATTTTGTCAATGTGTCCCGAACTTTGAGTTCCCACAGCAACCGTGCCATTCTGCACCAGATATACGAAAACACAGATCAGGCAGGATGTGAAGAATGACAGCTGTACTATTCATAGGAAGGTGTGAAGAGATCACAGTGTTGAAAATCGGTAGTGAAAATATTAAAAATGCTCGAACTTCCAAGCACATGTGGAAAATGTGCAACACATGCGCGTAACAGTCATTTAGTGGAATTATTTCACCAAACTTTCTACATAGGCATTTTGTGACCTCTGCTCATGCACACTGTCACTATGATTTTCTTAATCTGTTCCTAACATTGACTTCCCACAACAACTGTGCTATTCTGCGCCAGATGTGTAAATGTATATTTCGGGCAGGGTGTAAAAAATGACAGCTGTACATAAGGAGGTCTGAAAAATTGGCAATGTTGAAAATCTGGAGTGAATGTACTTCAAATCTGCAAAGTTACGAGGGCATGTGGAAACGGCACAACGCACGTTTCTAACAATTATTTTATCAATGTTTGTCACCAAATTTTCAACACAGGCATTTTAGGACCTCTGCTCATGAACAGTCTCTCTGTGATTTTACATATGAATATATATACGAACATACGAATCTGCCAGCAGAACAGACCAATCGGTCTATCTAAGTCTGCTAGAGTGTGCAGCTAGGACCCTAGACTGCAGCTGCCCCAGCCTCCCCCAGTTCCTCCCCCGCTTGTCCCAGCCCCCCTGACTCTTCCTCTTGCTTTATCCCACTCCTTCTTAAAGCTACTGATTGTCCTACATGTTACCACCCCTCTGGCAGCGCATTCCAACTAGACAAAATCCTCTCAGTGAAGAAGTGCCTCATTTCCCTCTTGAAACGTCCCCCTTCCAACCTTGGTCTGTGCCCCCTCGTCTCTCTTCCACTCCTCAGTTTAAACACCCCCTTGGCGCTAGGTTTATTTACCCCCCTCAGGTATTTAAACCCTCCTCTCCTCGTGTGTACATGTTCAGCTCCTTCAGCTTAACTTCATGTTCCTTTCCTTCCACCCATCCCCTTTAACATTTCTGTTGTCCTCCTTTGCACCCTCTACAGTAACTTTCTCTCTCTCTTCAGGTATGGCCTCCAGTATTGCACACAGTACTCCAGGTGCGGTCTGACCAATGATCTGTAGAGAGACAGGATCACATCCCTGTGTCTGGATGAGAACCCCCTTATGATGCACCCCATCATCCTGTCTGCCTTCGCTGCAGCTCTTCTGCACTGGGCCGAGCTGTTCATGCTCCCAGTTACCACAACCAATAGTCCCTCTTCTGGTTCTTAGCCCTGAAGTGCATCACCTTACACTTCTTTGTACTGAATCCTAGCTGCCACTCCACCAACCATATCTCTAGTTTGGTTAGGTCCCCCTGCAGTCTTTCCCATCCGTCCTTTGTCCACCACTGCCCCCAATTTGGTATCATCTGCGAACAGACTAACCCTGCTCCCCACTCTGAGTGCTATATCGGAGATAAAGAGCCCAAACAGCATTGGGGCCAAGCACCGACCCCTGCGGCACCCCGCTTGTCACTACTCTAGGTGCCGAGAGCTCCCCACCACACCACCCTCTGCACCCTTCCCTGTAACCAGTTCTCTATCCAGTTAGTCGGCTTTTTTCCCCACCCCCACTACCGTTAGCTACCCCCAAGTCTCCCATAAGGCACTGTATCAAAGGCCTTACTGAAGTCCAAGTACAGGACATGTACCGCATGGTCCCTGTCCAACTCCCTTGTCACCCAGTCTTAATACTCTATTAGGCTGGTGTGACAAGACCTCCCTGAGATGAACCCGTGTTGCCGCCCATCTTGGAGGGGATTATTCTCTAGGAATGCCACCAGCCTCTGCTTCAGTATCGCCTCCATAAGCTTACCCACTATGGTCGCGAGACTGACCGTCTGATAATTTCCTGGCTCCTCCTTGGGCCCACTCTTGTGTATGGGCACCACATGGGCCACTCTCCAGTCCTAGGGCACACCCCCATTTCCAGGGAGGTGTTGAACAGATCTGCCAGTGGCTCAGCCAACAGCTCCGTCATCTCCTTCAGCACCCTGGAGTGGATGCCATCGGGACCTGGTGCCTTGTCCACCCTTACTGCCCTCAGCCCCTCTAGCACCCTACTCCCTGTGATCACTTTGTCCGTTACCTCCTCCCCCCTTTCCCCAGCCCATGCTGGTAGTGGATCATCCCTCTCCTTCGTGAAAACAGAGCAGGAGTACTCACTTAGAATTTCCGCTTGCTGCTCCCCCTTTTCCACCCAATCCACTCCCCACTTTATCCTCACAATATGTTCCTTGCACGTCCTCTTTTCCCTGACATAACTAAAAAAGTTCTTCCCCTTCTCTTTATGCCTTGTGCTAACCTTAATTCCCTAGAAGCTTTAGGTTTTTTCACCCTCCTGGCCACCTCCCTTGACCAAGTCCCGAAAAAACAGGTTACTCACCTGTAACAGTAGTGCTAGGAGTGGTATATGTTGTTCATCAGCACTGTTTGGCATGTCCCTTTCCCCTTTAAATCTTGCCGGAAGTCTTCAAACTGGCTCCTCCCACCCACCTGGGTGGTATGTACCTCAGTTCCACCCCCATGACGCCAGATCTTAGCCCGCTGGAAGCCAGGTTGTGTGCGTCCACAGCCGGGGAGGTCGGGTGGGTCCGTGTGGATGAACATATACCACTCCTAGAACTACTGTTACAGGTGAGTAGCCTGTTTTTCTAGGATCATGGATATGTTGTTCATCCACACTGTTTGGCAGACTCCTAGCAGTTCTCCGGGAGAAGGGAGGCAAGGCGTACACCTCCTACCCAGGGAACAGAGATTGGAGAACCGAGGCCCCAAAACCAGCATCTCGGCGTAACTCAAGGTTAATGTATTGGTGGGTGATGAAGGCGTTTGCAGACTTCCAGGTAGCAGCCCGGCAGATTTCCTGGATAGAGATGTCCCTGGCAGCAGCCACCGATGCAGCAGTATGGTGGGCAGAATGAGTTCTTATCCTTCTGGGAGGCTCCTTGCCCACCAACTCATAGCACAGACCTACGCAAGATGTAATCCATCTTGCTATGGTACGTTTGGCTGCAGGTCTACCACAGGAGGCTTCAGCGTAGGTGACAAACAGCTGGTGAACCTCCCCACGAATTTCCGCCGTCCTCTCCATATAACAGGAGAACACACGCATCAGGTTCAAAGTATGGAGCCTGTACTCTGCCTCAGAGGTATAATTAGGGTAGTATACCGGCAGAGTCAACACCTGGTTAAGGTGAAACTCTGACACCACCTTCGGAAGGAATTTCGGGTGGGGGCGCAGGACAACTTTGTCCCTGTTGAAGACCAGATAAGGGGAGTCCACGGAAAGCGCCTGGAGCTCCCCTGTCCTTCTGGCAGACGTGATAGCCACCAGGAAGGCCATCCTCCACGACAAGTGTGACAAAGCACACTTGTGAACTGGTTCGAATGGCTTGCCCATGAGCTTTGTCAGTACCAGCAGTAGATCCCATGGAGGTGGAGGTTCATGCACCACAGGGGATATGTGATCAAGGCCTTGGAAAAAGCACCAGACCACTGTCTCCTGCGCCTCCATCGGCTGACCTGCCCGTGCCCAGCAAGCAGAGATGGCTGCCAGGTGTACCCTAAGAGTCGATGACTGAAGACCCCATTTCGACTGAGATCAAAGGTAGTCGAGAATGTTAGCGACAGGACAGAGGGTCCAGGCCCTTGCCCCGACACCAAATGGAAAGCCTTTTCCATTTGAAGGCATAACATTTCCTGGTCGATTCTTTTCTGGATGCCTCCACGACGGTGGGGACATCCTTGGAAAGACCCGAAGCCTGCAACTCTAGCCGCTCAGGTACCAGGCTGTGAGGTGCAGGGACTGACTGTCCGGATGGTATACCTTTCCCATGATTGCGAGAGGTCAGGTCCGGGTGTGTTAGAAGCCACTCTGGGGGCCTGCAGCTGAGGCTGAGGAGATCTGGATACCAGAACTGGTGCAGCCAGTCTGGGGCTACCAGAATCACCTTCGCCTTGTCCCTCCTCACCTTGAGGAGCACCTTGTGGATCAAGGGAAATGGAAGGAAGGCGTAGAAGAGGCCTGGGGTCCACGGCCTCAAGAAGGCATCCCCTGCAGTGAGCCCTGCTTCGGGGGGGGGCATGAAACAGCCTCAGCTTGGTGTTTTCCCTGAAGGCAAACAGGTCCACCATCTGTTTGCCCCAGTGGGAGAACAGGCTGTAAGCTACCTCTGAATGGAGAGACCACTCATGGGATGTCTCGCCTAAGCGGCTGAGAGCATCTGCCAGATGGTTTGAGACTCCTGCCACATGAATGGCTAGGAGATCCGCCTCCAGACGGCTAACGAGGGTCCAGATGCAGAGTGCCTCCCTGCAAAGCAGACGGGAGAGCGTGCCACCCTGTTTGTTGAGGTAGTACATAGTCGTGGTATTGTCAGTCTGGACTTGAACCATTTGACCCCGGGGCTGAGGAGCGAAGGCTGACAGTGCCAGTCTGACTGCTCTGAGCTCCAACAGGTTGATGTGGTATCAGGACTCCTCGGGCGCCCAGAACCCATGGCCCTCCCCAATGTTGGCTCCCCAGCTCATGAGAGAGCATCAGTCGTCAGCTCTAGGGACAAACAGCATCCCTTCCTGCAACTGGTCTGGGGCGGTCCAGCACTGGAAAGCGTCCCACATCTTCTGGGTTACAGTGATCAGCTGGTCGAAATTACCATGACGCTGAATCCACTTGGAGGCCAGCTTCTATTGGAGGGGGTGCATGTGCCACTGGGCCCAACGGACTACAGGAGGTGCACGCCGCCATGTAACCCAGAAAATGCAGAAAGTCCCGGGCAGGGTGGAATTGCCCAACCAGAAATGATTGGGAAAAGGAGGAGAGAACCTCCGCTCTATCCGCCGGAAGCCGAGCTCTGCCCCTAAGAAGCACATCACCTGAGAAGGCATGATTTCCAACTTGGCCTTGTTGATCAAGAGACCGAGTTGAGAGCACGTCTGGAGGGCCAGGTCCCTGGACCTCTCCACCTCCTGCTGGGTGAGACCTGCTAAGAGCCAATCGTCTAGGTAGGGGTAAATTCTGAACTCCACCCGACCTCTGAGATGGACTGCCACCACTGCGATGCATTTGGTGAAGATCCGTGGGGCCAATAACAGGCTGAATGGCATGGCTCGGAACTCGTACAGGGTCCCTTCGGCTCTAAAGCAGAGGAACTGCCAATGAGATCGATGGATTGGGATGTGAAAGAACGCGTCCTGCAGATCCAGTGAACAGAACCACGTTTTGCTCCAAGGATGGTATGATCTGGGACAGAGTGACCATCCAAAAGGTGTATGACCTGAGATACTGATTCAGGTTGTGCAGATCTAGCACGAGGCGCCAGCCCCTTTCCGCTTGGGCACCAGGAAGTACCTGGAGACAAAGCCTGGGTCTGCTGGAGAATCCGCCACTGGAGCTACTGCCTCGAGGAGGAGCTGAGCAATGTCATCTTGGAGAGCCAACTGAGTAAGGACGGATACTCTTTCCTCCCGAGGGGTGCGGGCTTGGCTTGGAGGGTGCTGCTCGAATTCCAGAAGCAGTCCCTGACCGACCACTTCCAAAACCCACCTGTCCATGGTAATAACGGACCAGGTGGAAAGAAAGTGGCGGAGCCAGCCCCCCACAGGAGGACCCAGAGCTGGCGTGACGGGAGAGGGGGTGGCAGCCCCTGTCCAGTCACTGAGCAGGCTTGGAGGATGATGATCCAGGACGTAAACCTCTGCCTCCTTTACAGACCTGGGAGGGCTTGGGCTGGGGGCGCTAAGCTTCAGCCTGCTGCTGCCGTCCTTGAAAGGAGGGTTGCTGGGCCACAGGGGAAGAGTGCCAAAAAGGCTTCTTTTTCTGTTTCTTACCCGAAGAACCTTTTAGCAGAAGTAGTGTCCAAGGTGGCATTGGCGTGCTCAATACGCTGAAGGTGACCAGCCACACCTGGGCCGAAAAGGTCGGTACCCAGGAAAGGAACATCAGTTAGTTTGTGCTGAGTATCTGCTGGAAAAGAGGAGAGTCTCAGCCAAGCCCTGCGACAAGAAACAACTGCAGCTGCCATCGAGTGGGCACAAGAATCCCAAATGTCCAGGGCTGTCTGAAGTTGCCCTGATCCCAGACCTGCTTGACCACAGTCTGCATGTCCGCAGGGAGGTGTGGGAGGACTTCATCCAAAGACCCCAAAAGGGCATAGGATGAGTGTGCCGTGATGACGACCGAACTTGCCTGATGAAGGCCTAAAGATGAGACCGCATAGACCTTTTGAGCCAAATGATCCAAGAGTTTGGATTCTTTTTCGGAAGGTCGGTCAATATCGGCAAAACTGCCAGTACGCCTTAACACAGAGGCGGTCACCAGGCTCTTGGCCGAAGGGTGCTCTGTGAACCCTGCAGGGGACCCCAGAGGCACCGCATACTTGCGGGCCACGCAGGCAGACAGAGCTGGACAGGAGGCAGGGCCCTGCCAAAGTTCTAAAGCCGGGCCAACTATGACCTCGGCCACAGGAAAGGCCTCCGCTGGGGTATCACCTCTCTTGAGGATGTCCATAAGAGAATACTCCGTCTTTTTCTGGCTAGGTTCCAGGGGCATCCCTGTAAACTCAGAGATGAGGCGAAGAATGCCCTGAAAGGACGGAGCCAGGATGAGAATGTAGGCCGGTCTCATCCGAATCCGAGAATTCCGGATAGAACAGTCGACCTGCCCAAGTCACCTTCAACCCGCCGGGGGCAGTTTGGGGTGACAGCGACTGAAAGATGCTGGGGAAGCCTGGTGTCTGGTCTATCTTCTTTGGAAGGAGCCCCTCCCACAGGCTGCTTGGGCGGTGGTTCCATCACGATCGGTGGAGGGACCGGTTTAGGCCGAACTGCAGGTTTCGCCACCTCGGTGGGTTGGGGAAGCCGACTTAATCGAATCCAAGAGAGTCTGCTTCGGCCTGGGAGGCGAAAGCCAAGCAATGGATGGGGTGGAAGTAGGGGACGGTTTGTGCCCGGACAGAATCAGCTGTTGCCACATGAGGTCCTTGTAGCGCCAGAGTTTCCGCTGGAGCCTCTCCTCATCTGAGGAGGATGAAGACGACCAATGGAGTCACCTCTTTTTTTTTTGGAGCGTTTGTGGTTCTTCCTCGGCCTGTCAGACGAGGGGGTCCCAGACCTTGATAGAGATCGGGGGGGGGGGGCAGATTCGGTCGCTCAGGAGACACCGGCGGGACCGGTGATTTCCCAGGGTCAGGGACAACTTCTTAGACAGGATTCCCAGTGGGCTGGGTCTCCCCATCGGGGAAAGAAAGGACTGGTGCCCGATTGAGAGAATCATTGACCGGAGTCGGTGACAATGGGTCAATCAGGTTGATGATTATTTCAACCTCGATCGACACTTCGGTCAGCTGGCCAGACGACAAAGCCGAGAAGCCAGTGGCTGAAGAGGCCATTTCGACCAAAGTCGAGACTGACTGTGCCCAGGACCAAGATCTCTCCCCATCTCAAGAATGTCTTCGCCGAGATGAAGACAATCCCAGGTCCTTTTCCCACTTATGGTACCGAGAGGAGTGTGTGCCCGCAGGACTCTCCCCCTTAGTCGGGAGAGACTGGCACAACTCTCGGAAAGAACCCGAGAAAGTGGAGCCCAGGTTTAGTGGAACGAAAAAGCTCAGAGAGTAAGACTCTCTGGCACGAGCCGCTTCCTCCTCGAAGGCTTGCATGCGTTCTAATTGCTCGGCAGATCCCGTGGCCGCAGAAATTGCCCACTGAGCCTCCTTTGATTTCACCGGAGGGTTCCGTTTTTCCGGCATCCCCAACTTCAGGCGTGAGAGACGACAGTCTAGGACGTTAGGGTGAAATGCAAGACAAAAATCACACTTAGAGGTGTGATGGTCGACACCCAGGCAATAGACGCACGCGGTGTGGGGATCGGGGCGTGACATTTTTTGGACGCACGAACACCAGCGAAATCCGGGGAAAGACATCGAAGATAAGCAGTCGTGATTGCTAATGCAAACTAGATGAATTTTTGGAATAACCGAAGGTTTTGAAGCCAGGGCCTACAAAATGCGGAAGCACGAAGGAGGCAACATGAATCTTCCAGCGGAAAGGAAGATCTGGCGTCATGGGACAGATCCGAGGGTTATACCACCCAGGTGAGTGGGAGGAGCCAGCTTCAAGACTTCCAGCGATTCTTAAAGGGGAAAGGGATATGCCAATAAGTGTGGATGAACATATCCATGATCTTAGAAACACATTTCGGCCTGGATGTGTAAAATGACAGTTGTACTCTTCATAAGGAGGTGTGGAAAAATGCCAATGTTTAAAATCTGGAGTGAAAATATTACAATTCCGTGAAATTACGACGTCGTGGAAACTCATAGCATCAGTCGTAGAAATTCTTTTGTTTTTTTTCACCAAATTTGCAACACAGGCTTTTTGAGAGCCAGCGTCATGAACAGTGGCACTGTCGTTTAGTTAATCGGTCCTGAAAGGTGATTCCGCACAGTGACCTCGAAATCACCTTCCGGGACTGAAGAACGCCATGACAGTGACTGAATTCATGATGAAAATTTGGTGCCAAAATTCCCCAAAATGCCAGAGATATGCACCACAGTTGAAACCCCCCTATTTATGCCATTATACAGCTTACCGGCATTTCTTCAGTTCACAATCTGCTTTGAAGAGTGCAGACGTGTTCCTGGTCCACAGAAGATCGTCACGCCGGGCTCTGGAGGCAAGTATGGGGTGTTTGGTACACTGGGGTGGGCTCCCAGTGTGCCACCTGCATCTATGGGGAGGGGGTCCAAAGCAAGACAGGAGTTGGGCCCCTATGCGACACAGAAACAGTTGGTGGAGTGCATGATGCCGTGGGGATTGGGTACCCCGCCGCACAAACAGAAATTGGGCGACTGACATTGCGCCGACGGGGAGTGGGGTCCCCCATCGGCAAACTGAACTGGGAAGGGGTGGACTGAAGCAGACGAGGACTGGGCCCCGTCAGCAAAGAAAGACTGTTGGGGGGCCAGAGGGGGATCCTGCATCCCCTCGGAACACAACAGAAATTCAGTGGCGGGGGCATTATGCCGATGGGGAGTGGGTTCCCCACTAGCAAATGAAGTGGATTGGGGACATGCAGACAGAGAGATTGGGCACCCCCGTATGTTCTGAGGTGGCCGCACAGAGCCGCCATGTTCCTGGTAATGTTACATCAGGCAAGGTACCACCCTGCAATGACGGGTCGCTCCCTCATTGCAGGGGAATTGCTGGTGCTGCAATGATGAGGCAGATCCTCACTGCAGTGGCCAAATCGTTTCAAGTTGGTGGCACTTCTGCAGAATCAGTGCTATCAGGACACTGGGCCTGCATTGGGTGTACACTGCCAAGCCCACAAATGCAGTGCGGGCACTGGCCGCCACACTGCCGCACCTCCACAGCCAGCTTCTCTACTAAGCTGCCGCATAAGGTTTTTTGCGCAAGCAAACATACAAATAAAAGTATATAAAAAAAAAGATTCAGACACAAAATGGTCAACTCATGACTTCTAACATGCATTAACTTGCACAATGCAGAAAGTCTCCCTCAGGACGTTTTCTGGGGAGGCAGCCTGCATCACCTGCTCTACCTCCACCTGGGTGATCACAAGTGGTGGTAAAGCAGGGAACTGTTGCAAGGGAGGGGGGAAGATCATTGGCTCTGGTGCATAGGGCATGCCAGTGTGCGCCTGCACCCCAGCCAGCTGCTTGTTCTTCATCCCAAGGGAAGGGGATAAAACGTCAAGTAAATCCCACAACCCAGCCGCATGACTCTGGCCATCTTGGGCCCCACGCAGCAGACTACCCACCCCACAATCTAGAACTTGGCTGTTCTGAGAAAGTAAGCAGGGTCCTCTGTAGAATCCACTGCCAAGAAGGTTTGTGGAAAGAGGTACCGGGGTGTAAGTGGGCAGGAGGGGGCTAGAAAGGTGCCTAGCTAAGTGGGGGCCACTCTGAAAGCAAATTAAAAAAAAAAAACCCACAGTGGGTGAAACTGACAAGGGGAAAGAATGGTACTAATGTGGGCAACAGGATTAACAATATGGAACCATGGGATTAGGGCTCCGCATAGGTACCTGCCAGTGCTAAACTGGTGTAGCCCTATGCAGGAAATCAACAGACTTGGGATTGGTTGACAAGATATGTTACAGACATCGAGTGCTGAATCTGAAAGAAATGCTGAAGCTCATGGGACAACCATCTCTTAGTAAGGGTTTTCCTATCCTACCAGAAAAACAGTCATATCAAAAGGTTAAGTAAGGAGCAGGGCTGACACTCAAACAGAAAACCTACCTTGTATACTTCACTAAAGCCACCTCTACCCAGCAGATGTAGCAGCAGATATCTGTCATTTAATGTTGGATGGTCTTTAAACCTGCAAATAAGAGATTATAACAGACTATGATATTTTCGAGAAAAAAACTGGACAATCTCCAGCAATGAGTACAGATTTAAAGGAACACTGTCAACTTTCTTGTGCCTAAAACGCATTTTATGATTGCTCACATTCTGTAGTAACTGCTGGTAGTTTGATTCAGATTCTTTTTCCTTTTTAAAAGTGAAAAGCACACTCTTCACCATACTGGTGTTGCAACACAAAAATGTGTTTGTGTACAGTCCTTGATCAACTCCCACTGCATTGTTTCCTGGATTTGGAAACACCCCAGCACAGTATTGCCACTCATGATGCAGTGAGAGCAGAGGATACTATTGCATCATGAGTGGCTAGTGGGGCAGAGCCAGTGTGCGTGTGTGTCGATCGGACATAAGGAGGATTAAGCACAGTAAATGAGTGGCTGCACTGACTGGCGGTGTTCCTAATGTTCAAGAATTATGTAATAAGAGCAGATCAAGGATTTGAAACAATGTAGCCAGCCCAGTGGCGCTGAGGGCTGAGGCACTGGACGCATTACCTTGCTGGCGACCAGGGTTCAGTAGTAAATTCAGGTCACTGGAGATCAGCCGGGAAGGGAGAGGATTGAGTGTCTGGAAGTCTGCTCTACTACCCTGGGAAGGGAGGCTTTCAGTTCCCGGTGTTTGCCTGGCATTGTATCTGGGAGAGGCAGGCTGGAACTGCATGCACAGGGGGAGGGAGGTGTGGTTGCTGACACTCTGCGCATGGAGACATTTGGGTGGCACTGCACACCACCCTTTGGTGGAGAAACGCCAGTAAACATGTCTGCCCTGAGCTGCTGCTGACCCCGACCATCCAGAGCCCTGCACCCCTACGAGCATTCAGGCTATGCTACCCTTCGTGTGAAGGTAAGACCTGGTGGAACAATGGAGCTGGCGTGGTTCGCATCTGGAGGGTTGCTTGGAAGCCGACAAACAGAACTGTTTGAAAAGGATGTGAAACAAAACAGGGTTGGGTGTAATTACATCATTAGCATACATTTCCATTCTACTAAGAAAGGAAGCAGATAAAACACCCAGCAACATCAATGAATTTTAGAAAGATTAACCTATCATTAATTGTGGGTTTTCAACTAGTAATATGATGCAAAAATGGTTGACTGTATCCCTTTAATGAATTTAGCAACCAATGAAACCACACATAAAAAGTAGCAATATTTGCTAGTCCTTGCCTCCACCGCCTGTGCACTTTGAAGACCTCAGAGATGGTCACAGTATCAGCCAACCCCTTATGACTGGAAACCAATGTCCTGATGTTAAGCCTTAACTGCTCCCAATCGTCTTACTGCCAGATGGATTTGGGGAAAATTGATGCACTGCTGAATGCACTGATGCCCCACTGTGCCTCACAACTCACCTATGGGATGCACCGATCCCCACAATGCCTCGCAACCCACCCGGAGATGCATCAGTTCCCACAATGCCTCACAACACATCCGCGACGATGCACCTATACCCATAATGCCACAATGCCATGGTTTACTGCTACAAAGCAAAGCAGCAGGCTGGCCTGGTGATGCAGAGGGCTGAGGCACTGAGGAGTGCCTTGCCTCATTCCGTGCCAGCGAATGGAGTTCAGAAGCAAGCTTCGGTTGCTGGGGGCTGGCAGGGGTTGGGCTGGGAGATGAGTCAGTGGCAAACAGGCAGGCTCTCATCTTTTGGGTAGGGGTGGTGCGTCTTCCAGACTCTTGGCTGCCATCAAGTGGAGTCTTGGTGACAGTGCCGATGCTGCTGGGGGCTAGATAGACATCACAGTTTCAGTGCTTCTGTACTGTGCCACAGCTCTGGGATCTCAAGGAGGAAATGGAAAGGGGGATTCTGGATAAGAGTAATTGGGGATGGTGGCCCTCCCCCTCCTTGCACTGCTGTGGGGGGGGATCCACAAGGACCCCCCCACCTGTGAAAAATGGAAGCAGGGTCCAGCCAGCAGCATCCAGGGACAGGGCTGATAAGCCACCCGGTCAGCCCAAGGAGTATAAACACCTTTATAAAAACATATAAAAAAATCCAGCAACAACAAAGTAAAGCAGCAGGAGCAGATAAAAGTCCAGAGGGACAACTTGCAAGTCTGCAAAAAAACACAAAAAACACATATATAGCAATAAAGAGTGAGAGAGAGTGAGGGGAGAAAGACAGACACAGTACTACAGGAAAATATGAAAGGTAAGATGAACTGAGTCCAATCATGTTTTCAGAATTTTTCCTAACAGTGTTAGTAGCTGTTTAACAATTTTTTTTTCCAGGAGATAAAAATAAGGTATCCTATTAGGAACCCTCATGAATTATCCTGCGGTTCTTAAATGAGGGTTACTCACCTGAAACCATAGTTCTAGTAGTGGTATATGGTGCACATCCACACCCTGGCAATCTTCTTTTCCCCTTTAAATCTTGCTAGACTTCTTTAAGCCAAGCTCCTCCCACCCACCCGGGTGGTATACTTCTCAGCTCCACCTCATGATGTCAGATCTTGCATGCTGGAAAGCAGGGATCCACGTGCCACTTGTCAGGGGAGGTTGTGTGAATGTGCACTATATACCACTCCCAGAACTACGGTTACAGATGAGTAACCCTCATTTTAAGGGGCATGGAATATGGTTCACTATCCACACTCTGGCAGACTCCTAGCAGTTCTCTGAGGAGGGGGCATGGCACACACCCCTACTTGGAAAACAAAGACTGGGGAACAGAGGTCGCAAACACAGCATCACAGTGTGACTCAAGGTCAATGCTGTAATGG
The DNA here is from genome assembly GCA_016271365.2 of Neoceratodus forsteri. Lineage (NCBI taxonomy): Eukaryota > Metazoa > Chordata > Ceratodontiformes > Ceratodontidae > Neoceratodus > Neoceratodus forsteri. Next base: position 65,344,724 of record JADMNL010000032.1, read on the forward strand.
GAGATGAAGGTGTGTGCAGACTTCCAGGTAGCAGCCTAGCAGATTTCCTGGATAGTGACATCCCTGGAAGCAGCCACCAAGGCAGCAATATATCTGGTGGAATGAGCCCCAAGCCCTATAGGAGACTCCCTACAAGCAAACCTATTAGCAGAGGTTGATGCAGGAGACTATCCACCAGCTAATCTTCTGCTTAGTTGCCAGTCTGCCAGAAGCGGCTTCAGCGTATGTCACGAAGAGCTGTAGAACCTCCCCTCAAACTCCAGCTATTTGCTCCCTACAATAAGCGAGCACTTGCCTCCAGTCCAGCAACTGCAGCCTGTGCTTGGCATTCAAGGTTGGATTAGAGAAGAACACAGGGAGATTTATTACCTGATTAAGGTAAAACTTACACAACCTTTGGAGGAACCTCGAGTTGGGGCCGAGGACCACCATGTCCTTGTGGAACACCAGGTATAGAGACTCCTCAGAGTGCCTGGAACTCAATCCTTCTGGCGCAGGTTGATAGCCACCAAGAAGGCAGTCTTCCACGACAGGTGTGACATCTAACACCTGTGCACTGGCTCAAAATGGCTTGCTCCTGGGCACTGCCAACACCAGCAGTGTTCCAAGCTGGTGGTGGTTCACGCACTGGTGGTCAAGGCCCTTGAAGCACATGACCGCCTTCTGCTCCACCATATGCATAACAGGAGATAGCTGCCAGGTGCACTTTGAGAATGGTCAACCTCAGTCTCAAATAAGAAAACGATCACAGGTAGTCTAAAATGCTAGCCAAGGGGCAGGCAAAGGGGTTGAGCTCCCTGCCCTGGCACCAAATGGAAAATCTTTCCATTTGAAGGCGAAGCACTGATGGGTCAACTCTTTTCCGAAATCCTTCACAACGTGGAGCACATTTTCCGAAAGACCCAACACCCAGACCGTGAGGTGCAGGGACTGCAGATCTAGGTGCATGATCTTCCCCGTGACAACACAGCAGAGCTGCACGCACAGGTACCACCATGGAGGCCTGCTGATGAGGCTGAGTAGATACAGGTACCAATACTGGCAGGGCCAGTCCAGGGCTATCAGCATCATCTGCACCTTGTCTCTCCACACCTTGACCAATAACTTGTGGATCAGGGAAAGAGAGGAAAGGTGTAAAGGAGGTCTGGGGTCCAGGGCCTCGCAAAGGCATCCCCCATCAGTGTCCCACACTGTGGGGGGGTGGGTGAAGAAAAGCCTCAGCTTTGCATTCTCCCAGGAGGCAGAAAAACTGACTAGAGATAAGTGCCCTACAGGGACAACAGGTGGTTCACCACCTCCTGATGCAGAGACCACTCATGCGACACCTCGCCCACCTGGCTGAAGGCGCCCACTAGCTGGTTGGAGGCTCTTGTGACACGGATGGCCAGGAGGTCCGCCTCCAAGCTGCTCACGAGAGTCCAGGTGCAGACAGCCTCTCAACACAGATGAAAGGAGTGCGTGCCACTCTGCTTGTTCAGGTAGTACATGGTCATGGCGTCCACCTGGAGCTGTATGACCTGACCCCAGAGATATGGAGCGAATTCCATCAGAGCAAGGTGCACTATATGGAGCTCCAGCAAGCTGATGGGGTGACAGGAATCTCTGGGTGTCCAAAACCCATGGGTCCTGTGGTTCCCCAGAAGTGCTCATCACACCACAGACGCTGGTTGTCAGGGTGACCGTTTACTCTGGACAGAAAAATGGGATGCCTGCCTCCAGATGCTTTGGGATGAGCCTCCACTAGATGGCATTCCACACTGGCTGGGTCACTGTAACCAGCTGGTCCAGGTAACCTACATGCTGAGACCACTGGCAGACCAGCTCCCACTGCAGGTGGCACATCCGCAGGAAGTCCCAGGCAGAGTGCAAGCACTCAACCCGAAATGATTGGGCAAAAGAGGTAAGATCCAATGCCCTGTCTGCTGGGAGTCGGGCCTTGGCCCGAAGGGAGTTTAGCTCTGCCCAGATGAAGTGAATCACCTGAGAGGGGCTGAGTTTGGATATGGTGGGGTTGACCAGAAGGCTCAAGTCTCTGCAGGTTTGGAAGGACATGTCCCTGGACTGTTACACAGCCTCCTTGGATGGGCTGGCTATCAGCCAGTCGTCCAGGTAAAGGTAGACTCTGATCCCTTGGTACTTCGGGAATGTAGCCACCACTGCCCTGCACTTGGTGAAGACCATGGGAGCAAAAGAGAGGCCAAAAGGCATGACCTGGAACTTGTAGAAAACCCCCTCTGAGGGGAACCAGAAGTACCGCCAGTGGGACGGACTGGAATGTTGAAGGTGGCGTCCTGGAGGTCCAGGGGAACCACATGCCCTGTTCCAGAGATGGAATTATTTGGTTCACAGTGACCATCCTCAACTTGTGCTTCCTCAGAAACTGGTTCAGATCATGGGATGCCAGCCCCCCCTCCCCCCACCCAAATTGGCTTCAGAACCAGGAAGTACCTGGACAGAAACCCTAACCTGCCATAGAGCCTGGGACAGGGGCTATGGCTCCTTGACAAGCAGAGCAATGTCCTCCCTGAGGGTGACAAGCATGTCCTCCGATACGACGTACTCCCCTTGGTGCGTAGGGGCTGTATGATGGGAGAGCCTCGAAGTCGAGGGCAACCCTCTGCTCACCATGTCTAGCACCCATTTGTCCTAAGTAATGACGGACAAGCTGAGCCAGAAATGGTAAAGCCGACCTCCCACGGGTTGCTGAGGCAGGGACTGGATGGGAGGGAGGTAAGACGCCCCCCAAACCATTACTGGGCTTTCTTGGCGGGGCACAGGCACCCGATATCGGAAGGGCACCACTACCCCACCACCGCTCTTTTTGGTGCCCTGATCAGTGAACTTGGTCTTGAGACACCAAGCCTGAGACTGCCCCTGCTGGGACTGCTGCTGCCTTGGCTGCTGTAACTGAAAAGGCCAAAACTAAAAGGGCTTCTTTTATGGCTTCTGCCCTTTCTAGTCCTTCTGGGAGTAAGTCACAGAATTTAAGGTGATGCTGGACTTCTCAATCCTAATGAAATGCTCCTCCACCCATGAGCCAAAGAGGTCAGCGCCCAAGAAGGGAACATCGGTCAATTTGTGCTGGATGTCTGCCATGAAGATGGAGATCCGCAGCCAGGCCCTGCAACGCATCACAACGGCTGCTGCCACAGAATGCTCAGAAGAGTCGCCAATGTCCAAGGCTGTCTGGGGCTGGTGTTTAGCCAGCGCTTGACCCTGGTCTCTGGCCATCTTGACAGCTATCTGCAAGTCAGCTGATAGACGAAGGAGGACATAGGCTGATGTAACCCCCGTTACCCGGGGTTACTAGAATCCCAGTAAGACCTAGTGGTAGGCAGGGAAGGCAGCTTGTGAAACTCCACTTAAATGGATTTCACACTGTCTCACTCTGTTCTCAGTCTCAGCCGAGACTGAGGGATGACATTTAGAACTGTCGCAGCTGCATAAACCACACTGGAATGTTGCAGTTGGAGGTTAGAGTAGAACGTTGGGGAATTTGAAGTCAATCTGTGAGTCGAGTAGAGTCTGTAGTAGAAGAGGTGCTCTGCTGTAAGCAGGCCCTCAGAGCTCTAACCTCTGTCAAAGAGCTATTTTTTGTTGTATAGGTGTGTGTTCTCACCTGAAGAGGAACACAAGAGCAGCACACTGAAGTGGTGGAGACCGCTTTCAGTGGTTCAGGGCCCCATCCCTGCAGGGATTGGGGAAATCAGCCTGCTTCCAGGGGCAACCCCCCTGGTCCGGCTAGGGAAAAGAAGCTGCCTGATTTAAGTTTGTGCTGAGGCACCAGAAGCTCTGGACGAGAGTTCTTTGAGGAGAAAATGCCTGCGAGGCACCTGCAACCAAAGGGTGAGTTCGCTCTGCTAAAGGGCCATGTGTTTTCACCTGAATCAAGATGAAACTAAAGGGACTGTTACTGTGGGGTCAGGAAAAGACAGCCAAATACAGTTTGGAAGATGTGGGGATTGGACTGCTTAACTCTGTGGGGGGTCTAGAGTAATGGACACAGCCACTTATTTTAAGTATGTTCTAGTTCAGCACAAATGGGATGTAAAGACAGTAGACTGAATGTGAATACATTTAAAAAGAATCTACACAGCAAAGGGTTTTAAAAGATGAGGTATTACAGTCCAGAGAAATGGCCAGGTATGAATTATGGGAGCGAAAGGTGGGAGACACCCCCGTCAGTAGTAACCAAAATTCACCTCTACGGATTTGCTCTGGGACACCTGTTGCTTTCTCTCAGGTACTTGGCCGGTGCTTGAGGAAAGTACCCAGACGTGGGACTGATGAGGAAGATTCCCTTATGGAGCAGAAGTGCTCATAGGTGGTTTAGGGAGCCACCAGTAAGTGTTTCCATGCTATATGGAAAGTGTCCAAGTGGCTGGCCAGGGAAAACCCAGAGCAGCATACAAGTTCGGGCTGTTTGCCCAGTGTGTTTCAGAGCCTGAGGGCTAAAGTGATGAGGATGTGTTCTGGTCTCCTTAAATCTGCATTACCATGAGTATAGCCCAGTGGGGGGCCATCTAAGCTTTGTTTATTCTGTTGGATGTGACTACAAGCCACACTTTAGAATCCCACTTCTGGTATTGGACATTACAGTTATTGCTTCCTTTGTTACTTGGGTGCCCCCGGTGCAGAGTAGCCAAACATAGCCAATGTGCAGAGTGACATATTCCTCCCCGAACCCAGCCCACCAGGTAGAGCTGTCAGATAGAAACGGCATACCTGGGTGGGGGTTACACTAGCACTCCCATCAGGAAGTGACCAAAGCTGGCTATCATCAGGGAATAGCTCGCCTGACAGAGACCCAGGGAGGACGCAGCATACGCCTTTTTTGCTGCATAATCAAACTTTTTGTCAGGGGACTTGTCCATGTCTCCAAAATTGCCAGTTTTACAGAAAAAGGAGTTGGCCACTAAACCCTCGGCTGAGGGATGGTCTGAGAAACTGGACAAGGTGCCAGTTCGGACCGCATACTTGCGGACCATACAGACTGAGTGCACTGCACATTATGCTGGATGCTACCAAAGCTTCAGAGACGGTCTCAGAATGACCTCAGCCATTGGAAAGGCAACCCCTGGGGATTCGTCCCTGTCCAAGATTTCAGTGAAGGGATACTCAGCCCTTTTCTGAACAGGCTCCAAAGGGACGTCCATGGACTCGGATATCAATCTGAAGAGCCGCAAAAGACACCGGCCCATGGTCGCTAGTCAGTTCCTTAACTGAATGATGGTCAAATCCATGGGTCCTCGAGGACTGCAAAGAGGACCCATCAGAGTCGTATGAGGATTCCTCCAACACAGCCCTTGGCTGTTTTTCGCCATCCACCACTTAGGGTTCATCTGAGTAAGGGATCTCCATGGAACTCTGGCCTGGCAAGTCAGCAACAGGATTCCTTGGTGGGAGCTCTGTGTAAAGTACAGTTACATAAGAACTTACTGTAACAGATCTTCGAAAAGAGTTCTTGCAGCAGGCTACACCATAAGGACTATGCCGCCAGGCACTAGGACCCCATGGAAAAATTCTAGCTAGCAGTATTCAGTGGGGATCACCCCTGAAGTCAGCCCACATCAGACATTGGCCAATGCTATAAAGGGGCGGTCCCCAGCCCTACCTCAGTTCTCCCGCCGGAGACCTGGCCTGTATTAAACGGAGAACCGAGGAGGTTCTAATACTCCCATGCACAGGAAGCAAAAAGACATGGGGGAAGGAGGGAGGGGAAAGCAGTGCCTGCTGCAAGAGCTCTTCTCGAAGACCTACTGTTACGGTAAGTTCTTATGTAACTGTACTATCTTACTTTGAATTGGAGCTCTTGCAGCAGGCTACACCATAAGGACTGAGTACCAAGCAGTACAAGAATGAATCCAGGTCGGATGGGAGGAGGGATATTTGTAACCAGCTGAGGGCCTCAGGAAAGGAATCCTTGAAGGACAACTAGGTTGAAGCCCACTCTTCGCCTAGTGGCAATGTCCAAACTATAGTGCCTGACAAAGGCAAAGATGTGCACTGAAAGTATAGTTACGTAAGAACTTACCGTAACAGTAGATCTTCGAGAAGAGCTCTTGCAGCAGGTTACACCATTAGGACTGAAGCCGGCAGGCGCCAGGACCCAACGGAAATTTTCTAGCTAGCAGTATTCAGCGGGGACCACCCCCCGACGTCAGGCATCTTATAAAAAGGGGGCGGTCCCCCAGAATCCCCAGTTCTCCAGCCGGAGACTCCTGGCCGCTAGATGACATCAAAAGAGGAGACCAAGGATCCGCTAACAAAAGGTAATCATAGTGGTGTTAGAAACACCTAATCCTAGGAGAAGGATATCGGAACAACTCTACCTCCAGAGGGGATGGTGGAAGGGAAACTACCTGCTGCAAGAGCTGTTCTCGAAGATCTACTGTTACGGTAAGTTCTTACGTAACTGTACTATCTTACTTCGAGAAACAGCTCTTGCAGCAGGTTACACCATGAGGACTGATTCCCAAGCAATATTGGAAATCCCTCACAGGTGGGAGGAGGCTAGGTAGAGATCACAAGTTGGACCGAAGCCTAGGATAGTAGTCTCTGAAGGACTGCTAGACCAAAACCTGCTCTTCGCCTTGAAGCAACGTCCAGGCTATAATGCCTGATAAAGGTGTGCACAGTGCTCCAAGTAGCTGCTGCACAGATGGCTGAAGTGGACACGTTCTTCATGGCCGCAAAGGAGGTAGCCACCCCCCCTTGTGGAATGACCCTTAAACGAACCCAGTAAGGGTTTGTTACACTTCTGGTAACAGAACGTGATACAATGGATGAGCCACCCGGACAGCAACTGTTTAGAAACGGGAGCTTCCATCATCCTGTGGGTGGAGACGAAAAGCTGGACAGATTTTCGGTGGTGTCTGGTTCTGGTCAGGTAGTATCTAAGACACCTATGCACATCTAAAGTGTGCAACAGGGCCTCTCCTCTGTTGGTTCAAAAAGAGAAGAAGCAGCGCACTTCTACGAGGGGGGTGCTCTTACAGAAGCTGCAAACCTATAATTCAACAGAAATCCAAGAAGTACGAGCACACCTCGTACTTCTTGGATTCCTCTCCTCTGTTAGAACGTTTAGGAAAGTACACTGGTAAATCTATGTCCTGATTAAGGGTGAGAGCTGAGACCACCTTAGATAGAAACTTAGGATTTGTCCGTAGGGACACCCTGTCCTGGTGAAAAACCAAATAAGGTTCTTTGCACATCAGTGCATGAAGTTCAGAAATTCTTCTGGCCGAAGTAACGGCAACTAAAAATAACGTCTTCCATGTAAGAAGACGTAGCTCACAATCCGCCGCGCCTGGTTCAAAAGGTGGCAGCGTAAGCTGCTCCAGGACAAAGGGTAAATCCCATGGAGGAATAGGATTCTTAATCGGAGGTCTGAGGTGGAGAACACCTCTCAGGAAGGCTCGTGCTGTGTCCAACTGAGTTACAGGATGTTGGTCTATCAGTGTGTGATAGGCTGAGATGGCACAAAGGTGTACTTTGATGGAGGAGTAGGTCAAGCCTGTCTGAAAGAGACACAGGAGGCGGTCCAGGACCGACCTTTCCAGACAATCCATCGGGGGAAAACCCCTGTGCCTGAGCCCAGAGGCAAAATCGGCGTCATTTCATGGCATAAGTAGCGTAAATGACCGGTTTTCTAGCAGCCGCTAGAATATCTGCTACCTCTTGCGAGACCCCGTACTGCATGATGGCTATGTCTCTAGGAGCCAGGCGTGCAGGTTCAGAGATCGAAGGTCCGGATGGACCAAAGAGCCTGCCTCCTGGGACAATAAGTGAGAGCTGATTGGCAGAGGCACTGGAGGTTCCCAGGACAGCTGGTGTAGCAGAGGGAACCAAATCTGTCTGGGCCAAAACTGCGTGATAAATATCAGCGTTGCTTGCTCTCTGTGAAGTTTCAAAAGGACACACTGGATCAACGGGAAGGGAGGAAACGCGTAGAGGAATCTGCCCATCAAAGAGAGGGACAACGCGTCTTGCCAGAAAACATCAGGCCCTGGATCTAGCGAGCAGAAATTGGGCAGTTTTGCATTGTATGGGGACGCGAAAAGGTCTAACTCTGGTGTGCCCCATCTGTGAAACAGATCCTCTACTACCTCCTGGAGTAGTTCCCACTCATGGACTCTGGCCTGAGAGCGGCTCAGGCTGTCTGCTATGACGTTGTCCACTCCTGGGACATGAACAGCAATGAGGTTTGCGCCATGTTGTAGTACCCAATCCCACACCCTCATGGCCTCCCTGCAAAGCGGGTAGGAATGGGTGCCTCCTTGTTTGTTGAGGTAATACATCACCGCGGTACTGTCCGTTTGTAACAGACAAGTACCTGGTGGGATCTCCGACTGGAAAGCCTGCAGGGCATAAAGAACTGCTCTCATTTCCAAGATATTTATGTGGAGATGAGCTTCCTGGGCTGTCCATGAGCCCTGAGACCTGACCCCGTCGAGGTGTGCTCCTCAACCGAGCCCTGAGGCGTCCATGGAGAGCATCACAATTGGAGACAGCGCGATGAAGGGAACCCCGCCAACAGATTCTCTGAGTCTAGCCACCATTGCCAATCCCGGATTACGGTATTCGTTATCCGGATCGGGAGCTGCAAATGGTCTTTCTTCTGATCCCACTGAACCCGCAACATCCACTGGGTCACCTGCATGTGGAGACAAGCTAGCGGGACTGTTGCAATGGCCGCAGCCATATGTCCGAGCAGGCAAAGGACCAGCCTGTCTCGGACAGTCTTTGCCAGAATGTCCCTGATGAGGGATCTGATGTGTTCCTCTCGGTCCTAGGGCAGAAAAGCTTTCCCTTGGACAGTGTCCAGAACTACGCCTATGAACTGCAGATTCTGTGACGGAACCAGGCGTGACTTTTCCCGATTGATAATGATGCCCAACGTCTCGAACAAAGATTGAGTACAATGAATGGCGGACATCAGGGCCTCCCGAGAGGGTGCCATGAGAAGCCAGTCGTCCAGGTAGGAGAACACATAGTGGCCTTGTCTCCTCAGAGCCACCGCTACGACTGCCATGCACTTTTCGTAAACACCCAAGGTGCCAATGACAGTCCGAAAGGGAGGACTCGGAACTGATAATGGCGACCTAGAAATTCGAAGCGCAAGAACTTTCTGTGCACTCGAGCAATGGGTATGTGCAGGTAAACATCCTGCATGTCCAAGGATGCTAGGAAAGCACCCTGCTTGAGCATGGCTATCAGACCGGGAAGGGTCACCATGTGGAAGCATTTGTAGAAGACGGAAGCGTTGAGATCGCCGAGATCCAGTATTGGACGGAGGTCCCCTGTCTTTCTGGGAACCAGAAAAAAGTGGGAATAGTAACCTGCACCTCTCTGGTTCCTCGGTACATGCTCTATAGCTTCCTTTCCTAGAAGCACGAGCACCTCCTGCTGTATGAGCAGTGGGTGCTGACCCGAATAACGGGAAAGCAGGGGAGGTCTTGCTGGTGGGTGGTCGAGGAATTCTATAAAGTGACCTCTCTTGACCATTTGAAGTACCCACCGGTCGGTGGTAATCAACTACCACCCTGAAAAGTGGCGAGCTGTGCGACCCCCGACCTTTTCTGCCCATTGATCCTTAGGAGGGGCAGGGGCCAGGAAGGAGTCATGCTGTGGCAGCATTGGTTCCTGCAGGCTGGGCTGGTTTGGTATATCGCTGACCTCTGCCTGGGGAAAATTTGGACTGGGCTTTACGATGGAAAGTGCCCTTTTGTTGCTGGCCAGAATGTGGCTGCTGTCGTTGTTGCCAGCCGCGAAAACAGTTCTGGTTCCTATGAAAGGAACCAAGTTTGGATCTGTACATGGCCTGCACAGATCTTACTGCCTTCCTGGCGTCCTGAAGCTTGGTGATAACCTTTTCAGAGTGTTCACCAAACAGGACTTCACCGTTGTACGGGACGTCAAGAATATTTTTCTTTATGTCTAGGGTAAAACTGGAGCCACGAAGCCAGGAGCGTCTCCGGAGACAGATGCCCGAAGCTGCGCCTCTGGCAGACAAGTCCAAAGAATCGTATGCGGCTCGTAACAATTGGGTCCCCACATCTGACCCTGTGCAGAGGAGATTTAAGAGCTCCGCCTTCTGATCGCCATCCGGTAGCTTATCAACTAGGTCCTGACCATGTTCCCACAGGGCATTCTGAAACTGAACCATATGAGACAGATATTTCAGGGACCTGATGAAGTACGTAGACGCCGCATACATGTGCCTCCACAAGGTGTCCAACTGCTTGGATTCCTGGTCCGGTGGCTGTGTGCTCATATGCTGTGGTTGCTGGGACCTGTCATGAGAGGCCGTAATGACCAGGAGTCAGCCAGAGGTTGTTGTGCCAAGTACTGGTCGTCTTTTGGGGCCTTGTACAGGCGGTCAGCTTTCTTCGGCACATCGGGGGTAGAGTGCGGATGCTTCCACGCAGCCTTGGTGACGTCCACGAAAGTGTCCACCAAGGGTGGCACTACCACAGGCTTAGGAACTTTCTGCCGAAGGTAACAAGCAAGGCGCTGTCTCTCGGGGTCAAGATCTTCCGAATCCCATCCCATGTTCTCCTGGATGTGCCTCATAATCTCAGAAAAGAAGGGATCATCTGGAGGTGACCGGGGCAGGTCTTGTGGGTCAGGTGATGGGATGCTGAGTGGAGAAGCAGACCTAGAGGTGTCTGATGTATCCTGTCTAGAATCCTCCCCTGGCGCAGTGTACCGTCGACGTCTGGGTCGCTTGGGGATGGGAGACCTTGAGGGATATCTTGAAGGAGGCCTTCTCAGTTCCTTTGATCATCCCCTAGGAGGTGGAGTGTGCTCCTTGGGGGTTGGTGGTCGTCCTGCTGGCCTCTGCGGTGGAGGAGGGGGAGTAGGAGGTTAAGGAGTGGGAGGAGGCGGTTTCACTGGGATCACATCTTTCTTTATTGTGTCCCACCAGAAAGTGACGAGATCTTTGACCTCTTGGATGTTTATACCCCTGTGGTCTGTTGCTGGGGTCGGGTGTCGGGTCCGAAGGCGTCTCCAGGATTGGCGAAGGCTCCTGTGGAAGCTCGGCATCCTCCTGTTGCCTGCCTGGTCCTCAGGCACGTCAAAGTCCTCCTCCATGGAGTCCGCGCGGTGTCCACCGGTGGCGGGGGGGCAGTCTTCGACTCCGGCGAACGTGTCACCGACGTCTTGCGCTTGGCCGACATCTTCGGCTCCGGCGAACGTCTGACCGACTTCGGGTGTTTGGCCAACGTTGGGTGTTTAGCCGACGTCAGGTCAGTCATCCGCTTGAGGGATGTCAGGTCCTTAGTCTTCCTAGGTGGGGGATCCGGACCCCTGGGGGGCTGGGAGACCTATCTGGAGTCGGGGTCCTGGCGTCTGTCTGAGGAAGACTTGTGGTGACGGTCTGAAGACTTCGAAGAGGCCCGGGAGGGAATGGAGGAAGCTGAAGGCCTGAAAGTCTTTATATGGTGCAAGGAAGCCGAAGTACTGCCTGCAGCCTTAACCTTAACCGAAGGGGGCTGAGAGCGAGCCCTGGAGGGAAAGCGGTCTGAGCGCATGGAGCCCGAGCTGGTGCGCGAGTCTGAGGCCCGGTTAGGGGATATGGACCTGACCTTCTCCCGGTGTTTGTGGGCCTTAGAGTTGGATTCACCTCTGGAGGAAGGTTCCTTATCCATATTGTGTAGTTTCTCTTCCAAGAGGAACCCCTGAAGTGCCTTCTGGCGGCGGACCCTGGTGTGACTGTTAAACCCCTGACAGAAGGAGCAGGCCTTGGTGTCATGCTCCAGGCCTAAGCACCACTAAGGACGAATGAGGATCCTTAAAAGGTATCTGCTTGCCACAGGCACACTTGGAAGGATGTCCTTCTGAAGGAGGAGCTGGAGCTGCAGACATTTAGTGATTGGTAAAACTGCAAAGTTCTTAGTCGTCGTGCGCTGGAGTGGGACCGTGAGGCCGATGCTGGTGAGTAGACAGCGGGAAAAGAACTGGGGATTCTGGGGGACCACCCCCTTTTATAAGATACCTGATGTCAGGGGTGGGACCGACGTCGGGGGCAGTCCTTGCTGAATACTGCTAGCTAGAAAATTTCCGTGGGGTCCTGGCGCCTGACGGCTTCAGTCCTAATGGTGTAACCTGCTGCAAGAGCGGTTTCTCGAAGTAGGATCTCCAGATAGCCACAGCACAGATGTCTGCTGCAGAGACATTCCGCAGAGAAACAAAAGAAGCAGTGACACCCCCCCCCTCCCACTGAGTGGCCTTTAACCGGGCCTGGTAAAGGCTTGCCATATTTACCTTAGCAGAAAGTGATACAATTAACCAAACACTTGGAAAGAGTATTTGGCCACTGGTGCCCCCTTCAGATTGCAGGGCAAAGGAAACAAACAATTGGTCAAATTTCCTGATTGACCGGGTGCGATCAACATAACAACAAAGCACCCTATGGATGTCCAGAGTGTGCACAAGGGCCTCCCCACGATTAGAATACTCTGGCTAATACACTGGTAAGTGGATGTCCTAATCTGAGTGTGAACTCAGACATCACTTTCGGAAAAAACTTAGGATTCGTTCTCAAAGACACCTTATCTCTGTGAAAAACCGAATAGGGCTCTTTGTACATCAGAGCCTGAAGCTCGGAAATTTTCCGAGCAGAAGTAATGGCAACTAAAAATACAGATTACTCACCTGCAACAGGAGTTCTAGGAGTGGTATATGTTGTTCATCCACACTGTCTGGCAGGTTCCTTGCCGCTGGCTCCTCCCTAACCACCTGGGTGGTAAAATCCTCGGCTCCGCCCCATGACACCAGATCTAGCCCGCTGGAAGCCAGGTTGCACGTCGGGGAGGTCAGGTGGGTCGTGTGGATGAACATTTACCACTCCTAGAACTCCTGTTACAGGTGAGTAACTTGTATTTCTAGGGACGTTGTTCAATCGACACTGTCTGGCAGACTCCTATCAGTTCTCCGGAGGAGGGAGGCAAGGCATGCACCCCCTACTTAGGGAATAAGGACTGGAGAACCGTGGTCCCAAAACCAGCATCCTGGCGTGACTCAAGGTCAATGTGGTAATGGGAAATAAAGGTGTGTGCTGACTTCCAGGTAACAGCCCTGCAGATTTCCTGGATAGGGACGTCCCTAGAAACAGCCACCAAAGCAGCGGTATGGCAGGCAGAATGAGCTCTCATCCCTTTGGGAGGCTCCATGCCCGCCAACCTATAGCAGAGATCTATGCAGGAGGTGACCCACCTGCTTATCGTCCGCTTGGCTGCAGGTTTGGCTTGGTGTAGCTTCAGTGTAGGTGACAAACAGCTGGTGAACCTCTCCCCAAACTTTAGCCGTCCGCTCCTTATAATAAACGAGCGCTCTTCTAGGGTCCAGAGTATGGAGCCTATACTCGGCCTCTGAGGTGTGATTGGGGTAGAACACTGGCAGAGTCAACACCTGGTTAAGGTGAAACTCCCGACACCACCTCCGGAAGGAATTTCGGGTGGAGGCGCAGGACAACCTTGTCCCTGTGGAAGACCAGATGGAAAGCGCCTGGAGCTCGCCCATACTTCTGGCTGATATGACAGCCACCAAGAAGGCGGTCTTTCTCGACAGGTGGAAGATATCGCACCTGTGCATCAGTTTGAATGGCTTGCCCATGAGCTTAGCAAATACCAGCAGTAGATCCCACGGAGGTGGAGGTTTTCGCACCGGAGGGGATATGTGATCAAGACCTTTGAAAAAGCGCCTGACCACCTTCTGCTGTGCCGACTGCTTGCCGGCCCGTGCCCGGTAAGCAGAGATGGCTGCCAGGTGCACCTTTAGGGTCGTCGACCAAAGCCCTAGCTGAGAAAGGGACCACAGGTAGTCCAGGATGCTAGCCAAGGAACAGGAAGAAGGGTCCAACTGCTTGTCCTGACACCAAATGGAGACTCTCTTCCATTTGAAGGCATAGTATTTTCTGGTCGACTCCTTATGGGACGTCTCAACGACGTTGAGGACCTCGTCGGAAAGACCCAAGGCTTGGAACTCCAGACGCTCAGGAAGCAAGCTGTTGGGTGCAGGGATTGAAGGTCCGGATGGAGAACCTTCCCCTTGTTGACTGAGATCAGGTCCGGGTGGGCTGAAAGCCGCATCGGGAGCCTGGAGCTGAGGCTGAGGAGATCTGGGTACCAGAACTGGCGGGGCCAGTCTGGGGCTACCAGAATCACCTGAGCCTTGTCCCTCTTCGCCTTGAGAAGTACCTTGTGGATCAAGGGAAAGCGTAGAAGAGGCCTGGGGTTCACGGCTTTGAGAAGGCATCCCCCTGCAGCGAGCCCTGCTGAGGGCGGTGGGCATGAAAGAGCCTCGGCTTCGCATTCTCCCTGGGGGTGAACAGGTCCACCTGAGGGGTGCCACAATGGGAGAACAGATCTTGTACTACCTCTGGCAGGAGAGACCAGTCGTGAGATGCAGCGCCTATCCAGCTGAGGGCATTGGCCAAACTGTTGGAGGCTCCTGCCACATGGATGGCTAGGAGATCCGCCTCCACGCTGCGCACAAGTGACCAAATGCGGAGCGCTTCCTTGCACAGAGGCATGGAGCGGGTCCCGCCCTGGCGGTTTAAGTAGTACATGGTCGTGGTATTGTCTGTCTGGACCTGGACCACTTGATCCCACATAGAAACGGGAGCAAAGGGTGAGGCTAGACAAACCAAGCTCCAGCAGGTTGGATGTGACACTTGACTCTGCGAGGGACCAGAGGCCGGCGCTCTGTGCTCCTCAGATGGGCACCCCAACCCATCAGAGAGGCATCGGTCGACAGAGAGAGACAGTCAGCTCGGGGCGGACGAATGGGATGCCCTCCTGCAGATGTGCTGGAACGGTCCACCACTGGAGCGTTCCACATCCCCTGGGACACTGTCACTAGCTGATCCAAGGGATCGAGTGCTGTGACCATTGGCTGGCCAGCCCCCACTGAAAGGGACGCATGTACCAATGGGCCCAACGGACCACGCTGGTGCAGGCCACCATGAGGCCCAGGAGGCGCAGAAAGTCCCGGGCAGGGCGCAATTGCCCAACCTGAAATGATTGGGCAAAGGAGGAAAGAACCTCGGCCCTGTCCGCCGGAAGCCGTGCTCTGGCTCGTGAGAGTCGAGACTGCCCGATGAATGTATCACGTGCTTTGCATGAGTTCACAACAGCCTCGGTGATGAGAGTAACCTGAGAAAGCAAACCTGGAGGGCCAGATCTCTGGACCGCTCCACCTCCATTCTGGAGGAGGCTGCAATCAGCCAGTCGTCCAGGTAGGGGTACTCTCGGACCCTTCGGCGCCACAGGAATGCTGTCACCACTAACATGCATTTGGTGAAGACCCTGGGAGCTGGAGAGAGGCCGAAGGGCATGGCCCGGAACTCGTAGAGGGATCCCTCTGCCCTGAAGCGGAGGAATCTCTGGTGGGACGAACGGATTGGGACGTGAAAGAACGCGTCCTGGAGGTCCAGAGAACAGAACCACGCCTCGTTCCAGGATGGAATTATCTGAGCTAGAGGACCATCCTGAAGGTTCGAGACCTAGGAACCTGTTCAGGTCGTGCAGGTCTAGAATGGGGCGCCAGCCCCGTCCGCTTTGGGGACCAGGAAGCACCTGGACAAACCCTGGGTCTGGTGGGAGGATCCGCCACCTTCCTGATCACCTCTTTTGAGGAGCAGGCGATGTTGGCTCAGCGAGCCAACAGAGGCTGCTGGACCCTAGAGGCCCCGAGGGGCATGGCTCAGAAGGGCGGGCCTGCTTCTAATTCCAGGGCAGGCCCTTTCCTACCACCTCCAACACCCAGCGGTCTGTGGTGATAGCGGACCAGGCGGAAAGGAAGTGGTGGAGCGTCCCCCAGGGGGAACCGGGGGGATAACAGGCTGGGGTGACACCCTCAACCCGTCACTGGGCAGGCTTGGAGGAGGACCGGCCGAGGGACCTCCTGGTCCTTCCTCCCAGCTTCCTGCGAGAAGCCGTAGGCTTGGCTTTGGGATACTAAGCGCAAGCCTGCTGGCCCTGATGCTGGTGCTGCTGGGCCAGACATGCTGCAGGCGCAGAAGGGAGACAGGACTTATGTTGTTGACGACGGCCTTTGTCCTTCTGGGCGGAGGTGACAGAGTCCAGGGTAGCATTGGACTTTTCGATCAACTGGAGGTGGCCTTCCACTCCAGGGCCGAACAGGTCAGTCCCCAGGAAGGGGACATCCGCCAGTTTATGCTGGGTGGATATCCTCAGCCATGCTCTGCAGCGCATGGCCACTGCGGCTGCAACTGATCTGGCACAGGAGTCTCCAATGTCCAGAGCCGTTTGGAGCTGCTGTTTTGCCACCGCCCTTCCCTGGTCCTGCACCTGCTTGACCATGGTCTGCAGGTCGGCCAGGAGATGAGGGATCACCTCATCCAGGGAGCCCATGAGGGCGTGGGAGAAGTGTGCCATCAGCACGGCCGAGCTGGCCTGGCGGAGGCCAAGGGAGGACGCAGCATATACCTTGTGCCCGGCATAGTCCAGCTTTTTGGACTCCTTGTCAGGGGGCTTATCCACATCCCTAGCGTTCCCGGAGCGCTGGAAAACATTATCGGTGACCAACCCCTCCGCAGAGGGGTGTACCGAAAAACCGGAGAAAGAGCCGGTAGGGACCGCATACTTCCTGGCCATCCTGGCCGAAGGAGCAGGACAGGAAGCCGGCCGCTGCCAAAGCTCCAAGGCTCGGCCAACAATGGCTTCAGCCACTGGAAAGGCCTCCGTGGGCGAATCCCCTTGGTCCATTATCTCCGTCAGGGGATACTTGGCCCGCTTGGATACGGGCTCGAGCTGCAACCCGGTGGACTCCGAGATGAGCCGAAGCAGACCCATAAAAGACGATGGTCTCTCGTCCATCGACTGCCCCCTGAAGGACTCCAGGTCAAGGGGCCTGGAAAACAGGGAGGAGTCGTCGGACTCAGAGGAGTCCGCGAAGAGCTGCTTGGGGCCTGAGTCACCCTCCACCTGCCGAGGACGGTCGGGAGTGAGGGTGACCGACAACCTGTGGAGCAGACCCTGACCCGACCGAGAGTCCTTGGTTGGCGCCCCTGATTTCAGTTGTGGAGGCGGAGGTTCCACCACAATCGATGGGGCAGCTGGCATCGGCCGAACAACCGGCCCAGGTTTGGGCACCTCGACTACAGCGAGGGGTTGTTTCGGCCGTTCGGGTGACAGCCACTTGATGGCCGGGGAAGGAGACGGCGCCGGCTTGTTCCTCGACAGAAGTAACTGCTGACACATTAGGTCCTCGTGAAGGCCGACGCAATGCTTCTCAAGTCTCTCCTTTTCCGAGGAGGAAGACGAGGACGAGCGGCGCCGCCGCCTACTTCAGTGCTGAGACAGAGACCGCCGATGGTGGGATTGGCTGGACCGAGACGAAGTCCGAGACCAAGACCCTTGGTGTTTCCGAGGGCGGGTCTGGGAAGGGGCGGGGGACACCCGCTCTTCCCTCAGCTCGGGAGCCTTGACCAGGGACTCCGGCACGGGAGGCGCAGGCAAGTCCTCGGTCTCCACCAGGGGAACCGGTGAAAAAGGGTTGTCGGCTTCACCAGTCGACAGCCCGTCCGACGGGTCGAGAAAAATCTCGACCGCGTCGACTGGTGCCTCGGCCGGCTGACCTGAAGGGGACACCGTGAAGCCAGCGGCCTTAGCTGCAACCTCGACTGAAGTAGAGTGTCGACTGTCCGGGGAAGGGGTCCTCTCCCGCTCCCACGAACGCCGACGGTGGGACTTACCTTTTGAGTCCTTCTTTTTGGACTGAGAAGAGTGTCCCGATGGCCCCTCTCCCTTCGTGGAAAGGGACTGGCAAAGCTCCTTAAAAGAAGTTGTGTAGGAGGATCCCAGAGAGAGGGGGATAAATGCCACGACCGAGGAAGATGAAGATGCAGCCTGGGCCGCCTCCTCCTCGAGGGCGATCATCTGCTCGAGTTGCTCAGCCGAGCCAGCCGCCGGACACTGCCCAACGGGCCTCCTTGGACTTCGCCGGCAGGTAGCGCTTCTCGGGGCGCCCAAGCTGTAACCGGGCAGCGCAGTCTTCCAAGACGTTGGCCGAAAACGAACGGCATAACTCGCAGGCCTGGAGATCATGATCTAGGCCGAGGCAGTAGACATACGTGGAGTGCGGATCCGTCCTGGACATTTTCTGCCCACATGGGCACCGCCGAAATCCGGGAGTCGATTTGTCCATCGCAGCCGCGAGGGAGTAATTAGACCAAAATCTTGAAAACTTAAGAATTAGTTTGGGCGAACTGGAAATGATCCCGCTCTATACGCAGAGCGTTAAGGAGGAAACCTGAGCTCCAAGCGGTAAGGAAGATCTAGGCCAAGGGGCGGAGCAGAGAGTTTTACCACCCGGGTGGGTGGGAGGAGCCAGCTTGAAGACCTTCTGGCAAGATTTAAAGTGGCAAGGAACCTGCCAGACAGTGTGGATGAACAACATATCCACGTCCCTAGAACTTCCCTTTCCAATTCAGAATCAGGGTGTCCAGGAGGACTGAGCCCAAGACTGGAGGTCTGCAACAAAAGAGAGGGAGCTGGTGATTGTCTGGGGCTGCAAAGAGATCCATCTCTGGAGTGCCCCACCTTGAAAAAAATCACTTTCAACACCTGAGGGTCCAGGGATCATTCGTGATGGCCCTGAGAGATCCTGCTCAGTGCATCTGCTAGCACACTGTCCTTCCCTGGAAGGTGAACTGCTACCAGAGAAGTCTGCAGGGAATAAGCCAGGGACTACAACTTCATGGCTTCTGTGCACAAGGCCGTGGACTGAGTGCCTCCCCCCTGCTTGTTGATGTACCACATGGTGGTGGTGGTGTCCGTTCCGACCTGAACCACCTTGTTCTGTACTGACTGAGAGAAAGCTTTTAGGGCCAGAAAAACTGCCCTGAGCTCTAGGAGATTGATATGGAGAAGGGATTCTTGGTGGGACCACAGGCCCTGGGCAATGAGGGACCCCAGATGGGCTCCCCAGCCCAGAAGAGAAGCGTCCGTGGTAAGGACCACTGAACAAGGCTAAGTAGCAAAAGGAACACCTTGTCCTAAATTGTCCTGATCCTGCCACCATTGGAGGGCTTGGATCAAGGTCAGAGTCACTGGAATCAGTTTGGTAAGGGAATCCTTCCTCTGAGACCAAAAAGCTCTCAGGTGGAACTGAATATCCTTCATCTGGAATCTTGCCCCTTGGACCACTGCTGTTGAAGCTGCCATGTGGCCCAAGAGCTGGAAGAAATGCCTTGCTGGTAAAGATACCCGAAGGCTGAAGGAAGAGGCTAGTTCCATAAGAACCCTTGTCCTTTCTAGAGGAAGAAAGGCTCTTGCTCCAAGTGTGCCCAGTTCTGCCCCTATAAAGGTAAGAAGCTGGACTGGTTCGAGAACTGACTTGGGAAGGTTGAGAAGAAATCCTAGAGAAGTGAACACCTGCTGGGTCACTTGCAGGTGAGAATTGACTTGGTCTTGAGACTGACCCACTATTAGCCAATCGTCCAGATATGGAAAAATGGAAATCTTTTGCCTCCTTAGAAAGGGCAACTACTACTGCCAGGCACTTTGTGAAAACTCTTGGGCTGAGGTTAGGCCAAAGGGCATTACTCTGAACTGATACTGGCCTGAGGGCAACTCGAACCTGAGGTACTTTCTGTGGGAGCACCTAATGGGAATGTAAAAGTAGGCATCTCTGAGGTCCAGGGAGGCTAGCCGGTCCCCCTGGCCTTAGAGAGGGAAGGATTATTCCCAAAGTTACCATCTTGAACTTTGGTTTTAAAAGGGGTTTGTTTAGATATCTTAGGTCTAGGATGGGTCACCACTCCCCTGTCTTTTTTGGGGTCAGGAAGTACCTGGAGTACAGTCCTTTGCCCCAGTGTAGGGTACGTACTCTCTCTATGGCTCTTAAGGCTAGAAGAGATGAAACCTCTGCCTCTAGGGAAGGGTTTCCGAGAGATTTGCAGGTGGAAAAGATCTGGCTCTCATCTTTGGAAATTTTCTGAAGCTGAGAACCGGTCCCTGGTTTACTACTTCCAGGACCCACTTGTCTGATGGAATAGACATCCAGTCCTGGACAAAGTAAACCAGCCTGCCCCCTACTGGAATAGGTGAGTCGACCCAGGCAGGCCCATCAGGGTGTCTGCTTGGCAGGGGCTTTAGGCGGAGGATTGGATGCAGCCCTGCTCATCCCCCTACTGCCTCTCCCTCTGAAGAACCCCCTCTGAGAAAAGAAAGAAGAGGCCTGTGCTTGGTAAAAAGGCATTTGAAAAGGCCTGCCCCTAGACTGCTGCCTTTGAGGAGTTGCCTGCCTCTCCTTGGCCTGAGCACTCCTGTAAGTGGGTCCTGTACTCATCCATTTTCTTCATGTAATTCTCTGTCTGCTTCCCAAACAGAGAATTACCCACTACAGGAAAATCCATGGCCTTAGCCTGGGTGTCCTGCGAGAGGCTAGTACATCTGAGCCAAGCCAGCCTCCGAAGAGCCACAGATGTAGCCATGACTCTTGATGACATCATTAGAGTCCACAGCAGCATGAAACTGAACCTTGGATGCCTCAATCCCATCTGCAGCCACTGCCTCCAGCTCCTTGGCTAGCTGGGGGGGAGGCCTGTTTAGCCAGTGCCAGTACAGTCTCCCACCTGGACTTCTGGTACCTGGCTGTATAGGCCATGTAATTCGCCTGCCTGAGTCCCAAGGAAGATGCCATGTACTGTTTCTTTGCCATGGCATCAATCTTCCTGGAGTCCTTGTCTGGAGGGGGGTGAAGCCAATGGAACATTTGCCTCGTCACAGGCAGCAGCCTGCACTACCCCAACATGGCTGCATTACTGGTATAAGAACTCCGTGTCTGAGCCTGAAAATGTATACCTCTTGTCCATTCTTCTATCCACAGGAGGTATAGTGTTAGGAGACTTTAGCATTTTTTGTGTCCATTTCCCAAAGGATTTGTGGAGGGGAATAGACAGTCTCCTGGACTCTGGGATGTCCATCATTTCTACATAATCAGGCTTCTCTTCATCTTCCACAGCCTCCTCCATAGGAAGCTGGAGGGTTTCAGCCACCTTTCTGTAGAACATAAAGTGAGAAGGGGACTCAGAAAGCCTAGGAGGGAAAACACCTGAAGGTCTGTCTGGGGAGATGTCCGGTTCCACAGGCACATCCAGACCCTCACTTTCACCATCATCATCCTCAAATTCCCCTTCCTCTTCAAATTCCGGTTCATAAAAATCTTAAGAGAGTATAATCCTGAACCGGGGGAACCAACCGAACCGAACCCCTGCCAGAAGGAGCCGGATCAGTAGGAACCGGGCGGAGCGATTCCACAATCTGAAATCACTCTGGCTATCTCTTCGGCGGTCGGAACATGAACCTCTGGATCCAAACCGGAAGATTTGTCTTTGCGTTTTCTTTTTGTCGGAACCGATCCCTCAGAATCGGCTCTCCTTTTGCCCGAAGAAGTATCGCCCTGGTCAGAGGGCACTCCTTCTGGTTCAGTCGGAACCGAACCAGGCTGGCCATCCAGGTCAGCGGACTTCTCGGCCTCCTTTTCCCTCAGTCTATCTAATCTCTTCTCAAGGGTAGATTTGGGAAAGTTTTTACATATGTGGCAGTCTGAATCGAGGCGGTCAAACCCCAGACAAACACAGGTGGTGTGGGGATCGGCCTTAGCAAAGACCTCCCCACACTCACTGCAGTGTTGAAACCCAGTGGGCCTGGTTTTTTTCTTGGGTTTCTCAGACACTGCCAACCTAACCAACTTACCCTTTTTATGGTAACCGCCAGGCAAGACTCCCTTATCGGTTCCTAACGGTGTCACGGGTATTGGAAAAAAAACATACTAAAACATGTTTTTTTTTTTTTTAGAACCGATAAGGACCGGTAACCACACACTAACTAAAAACACAAAACACAAGATTTCACTATCAAATGGCCAGTTCAGCTGAACCGAGCCGCACTTTTACAAGTTCCACACAGAAAAACATAATTCCTATCTAGTCCTCGCGACACCACAGACAGAGACTGAACCGACTACGCGGATAACTTTTTCGGTTTAAAAAACCGACGAAAACAAACTTTAACCGACTTTCGAACCGAGCTGAAGGAGAAATCTCCGGAGCGACCATTCAGTGAGGCGGAGTAAAGAATCTGACGGTTTGAGTTTGAAACATTCCAGACAGAGACTTCAACTGAGCTCGAGCTCAGCATTCTATGCTCTGCACAGAAAGTTAACTCTCTGTTCTCCGGGGCAGTTTAAAGGTTGGGGATCACTGCAATGTGTCAGAATACAGCAAGACTTCATGCTGTCTGAACCACACCCGCATGGCCTCCCTGTAGAAGGGACACGAGTGAGTGCTCCCTTGCTCGTTGATGTAAAAGGCCACAGACATAACGTCCCTCTGAATCAACATGGGGCCCAGAAGGAGGTCTGGTTGGAACACTTGTACAGCATAGAGAACTGCCCTCATCTCTAAGACGTGGATACGCAGAGCCTGTTCCAATGGAGACCACGTGCCCAGAGTCTGAAGATTCCGAAGTGGGCTCCCCATCCTAGACCTGATGCATCTGTTAGGATCTGCTGAGGGGAATCTCTCTGAAAGGAAACTCCTAGCTCCAAGTTGGGAGGAGTAAGCCACCATGTCAGGGTTTGAGATACTGCTTTGGATATCAGGACCGGATGGTCGACATCATCCGAGCGCTGATCCCACTGTACCCCAACAGTCCACTGGGGAACTCTCATGTAGAGGCACGTCAAAGAACTTTCACTATGGCTGCCGAGGAGCTGAAGGAATGTCCGGGATGGGATCTGGCGGGAAGAGGATATCCTCCGCGCCAGTGCCCTGAGACGGCCGCCCTGTCGGATGGAAGAAAGGCCTTTCCCAGGGTGGTGTCCAAAACCTCCCAGATATATTGCAACCTTTGGCTGGGCAAAGGGGGTGATTTGGGGATGTTCAGCATGATCCCAAGCTCCCTGAACAGCGTGAAGGTGTCTGACAGGGTGGACAACAGCCGATCCCTTATGGAGGCTGCCAGGAGCCAGTCATCTAGATAAGGATAGACATAATGGCCCTATCTCCTGAGGGGCCACAGCAACCACTGCTAGGCACTTTGTGAAAACACGCAGTGCCGAAGAAAGGCCGAAGGTCAAGGCCCAGAACTGGTAATGTTCCTCCTGCAAGGTGAACCAAAGAAACCTACTGTGGGCAGGAAGCACCAAGATGTGGAGGCAGACGTCCTGCATATTGAGAGAACAGAGCCAGTCCCCTTGATGGAGCACAGTGAAGAGGCCTGGCAGGGTCACCATCCTGAATATTTTGTACTCTATGTAGGTGTTCAGGAGACTGAGGTCCAGGATAGGGTGAAGATCCTCCGTATTCTTGGAGACCAAGAAGTGGGAGTAGAAACCTTTCCACTGCTGGGACAGCAGGACAGGTTCTATGGCCCGTCTGGACAGGAGAGCCTGGACTTCCACGTGGATAAGGGCAAGGGATGGGGAGTAACTGGAAAGGATGGGGGGGGGGGGGAAGAGGAGAAATGGTCTGGAGGTATCTGAAGAAACTCCAAAGCGTGTCCCTTCTCGATCAGCTGGAGTACCCAGGTGTCTGATGTGATTTTGGTCCATCCCTCTAGGTAGAGGGAGAACCAACCCCCTACTGCTTCCCCCAAGGACTCCGTTGGAGGAGGGGATCATGCAAGGCATCAGACTGAGGCTCCGGAAGTGGGCGAGGAGACCTGTGAAGTTTTGGAATTCCTAGGTCCAGCGGCTCCTGATGGATGAGAGGGGGCATTTCGTTTTAAGGCTCCTCTTGATTGCTGCCCCTTGGATTGCTGACCCACGAGACGACGAAAAGTCTTCCATCTGGCAGGGGCTGGCTCCAATTCATACATTTTGTGGACAGACTGGACTGCTCTGTCAGAGTCCTGGAGACCTGTAATGATCTTCTTGGTATCTTCTCCGAAAAGAACAGATTCTTGGAAAGGGGTATCCAGGATAGCTTCCTGGAGGTCCTGACGGAAACCAGAAACTCTAAGCCAGGAGTACCTCCTCAGACAGACGCCGGTAGTGGTAGCCCTGGTGGCTGCGTCTGCTGAGTCGTAGGATGAACGTAAAACGTGTTTTCCTACATCTAGGTCAGACTGGAGAGTGCCCAATAGACGTCTGTGTTTTGGGAGAAGTCAGGTTGAGCCTGAGCAAATTCCATAGCCTTCTTCCATAGGAACTTCTGGTAGTGTACCATGTGTGCTAAAAAGTTTAGCGATCTAATGGTACAGGTGGCCGAGGAGTAAAACTTATGACCAAATTGGTCCAGCCTCTTGGATTCATTGTCTGGGGGCTGGAAGTTCATATGTCGAGGTTGTTTAGACCTGCCATGGGCTGCTGTTAGGACCACAGAATTGGCCCATGGCTGTCCTCCTAAGAAAGCTTCGTTCTTAGGGGTTCTGTAAAGTCTGTCCACTTTTTTGGGGACAGCACAAGCCAAAGAAGGGTGCTTCCAGGTCAGCCTGGTAACGTCCCGGAAGGGAGCCACCAGCGGTTTCACGACCAGCGGTTTGGGATCACTCATATCTCGGAACTGGGCGAGCAGACTCCTTTCTGGGTCCACATCCTGTGTCCCAGTGGTTGAGAAACAGGATGTCATGCATCACGTCCATGAAAGTGGGGGTCATCCGGAGGAGACTGTGGAGAATCCTTATGCGCGTCAGGCTGAGGTGGGGGAGAAGCAAATCCCTCAGAGGACCTGGAAGAGCTAGACAAGCTCCTCCTGGAAGACTCCAAAGGGGAGCGGGTGTGAGGAGGGGCGCCAGGACCGATGTCCACGACAGCAGCGTCAGGAGGAAGATCGGGACAAAGAATGATGTATCCGTCCCCGACGCTGAGGGGACCCTTCGTCTGAATGGTCTGGAGAAGGGGTGACCCTTTATGGTGGAGGCGAAGGCTTTCTGGGTGGTGGAGGAGTAGGTTGTTTAGGAGGGGCCTCAGGGACTCCCGAGGGAGTCAGATGCGGTAAAGGGATCAGGTTCCCCCTGGGGAAGAGGTCCCCTTTAATGGTGTTCCACCACAAACTGAACAGAGCCCCAATGCCAGACAGAGGAACAAGGGGCACTCAGCACTCGGGTGGGGTGGTGGCGGCGCTGGGTTAGGTGTCCCTGGCATAGCCCTGTTGGTGCGGCCATCCCGGTCGTCAGGCCTGGGGACTCTGGTGTATCCGGCTGAAGTCCTGCAGGCGGCAGGGTATCCGGCTCCAGGTTATCAGGTGCTAGGATGTCTGGCATCAGGCTGTCTTGTGCCAGGTTAGCTAGCGACTGTTTCTAAGGCCTTGGCTTGGGAGGGGCCAGCGATGGCTGAGCTTTGGGTGACACTGGAGGGGTTGCCTGGTTCAATCCTGGAGATGCAGAGATAGAGAACGTCAGGGTCTGACGCCAGCTGTCAGAGGTACTGGCCAGTGTTTTGTGCTTAGGGGAGCGGACTCTTGCCTGGACTTCCTGTCCCGTCTCCTTGTCGCTGGACACGGACGCCTGGTCAGACAATGTTCCAGCCAGGGGAACGACGGGCTCCTGCCCACCATCCAGAGTGCAGCCAGCTGGTCCACCTGGCTTAGGCCGAGAAGGATGCTGAAAGGGCCCAAGGCTCAGGGGAGGAAGGGCCAATGAAGACCCCCACTGCACATCAGGACTAAGGCGGGGGGCTTCATCATCAACGGGTGCCCAGAAGGAGTTAAGGCTGCCGGAGTGGCAGAGCCCAACCTCCCACGGAAGTGGGGACTCAAGGAAGCCACTTTTTTGTGCGGGAACCTGGAGTGGGAATCCAGTCTGGGTCTCCTTGTCCCTGAGGTGGTGTTTCCTGATGGTTTTCTTGTCTTTGTGGGAAGAAGATGCGGAAGTCGCTGAGGCCGAAGAAGAGGAGCCGTGACTGGATGGGGTCCTCTGCATGTCGGCTAATTACTGCTCCAACAGGTGGCTCTTCAGGGCCTTCAGGTGACGGATCCTGTCCTGAGGTTAAAACTTCGGTAATGCGGGCAGGCCTCCTGAGTAGTGAGTGGGGCCTAAGCAAATTAAGCAGGCTGAATGTTTGTCTTTCACCGGTATCCGTATACTGCCAGTGCACTTAGATTTCTGAAGCTCTGAGGAAGACGAAAACGACATGCAAGGAAATTCACTGGATTTGGCAAAAACAACAAAATGTGAAAAACATGAAAGATGACAGCTGACTGGCAGCAGGAGGCATCCGGAGCAGATGTACACGGGTCGACGGTGGGAAAAGAACTGAGGTAGGGCTAGGGACAGCCCCTTAATACCACTGGCCGACGGAGGTGGGCCAGACGTCAGGGAGTGGTCCCCACTGAATACTCCTAGCTAGAATTTTCCCGTGGGGTCCTAGTGCCTGGTGGTATACTCCTTATGGTGTAGCCTGCTACAAGAGCTCCAACTCGAAGTAAGACTGGTTGTTGTAGAGGCAGTTCCACCGGAATCTCAAGACAGGTGTTGGGGACACTTGATTCTGTAGTACTGGAATAGGCCAGACTTGTGGTGACCAGGGGATTGGCTGGGGTAGGGGTAGAGCCCTACCCGCCCAAGCAAGGCCCACTGTTGCCACAGCATGTCTTTGTAGCACTGCTGCATTCTGCAGTGGAGCTTCTCTTCAGACGATTAAGAGGATGAGAAATGCCATGGCAGCGGCTCCCAGATGAGCGAGATCTTGAGTATGAGGAATCCCTAGACTGTCACCTTGACAGACCTGGACCGTAACAGATGACATGGCTGTTGACAGTAAGAAGAGGCAGGCAGAGGGGCTGTGTAACTTACACAGACAGCCTACCTCTGTGTGACCCTAAAGGGGGTCAGTTCCTGGAAGGCAGCTGGATTCACTGACTGCTCCTGACCCTCCTGAGTAAGGGTCAAAAGGACTGGGGTCTGAGAGAGCGAGTCTACCTTAATCCATTCTGACAACTGGTCGACCAGATCAAGAAATATCTCAACCACTTGGTCAGTCTTTGTCAAGGACAACAAGCCCAACAGGGATACCGTGGATTCCCTTGACCAAGGTGGGCTCAGCCGAAGCAGGAGTGCGCAACATCCCCCAAGTGGTTGAGGGAACTGTGGGAGCAGCATGCTCTTTTCTGGTTCCATTATCAATAGAACGATTTCTTGGATTTTTTTTCTTGCCATTTCCGGAGGCGCTCTCCCTGAAGGTCTGAAGGGACCTGCAAATATCTCGGAATGTACCGGAGAACTAAGCACCAACGCTGGCCCAGACTGGGAACAACACATACCGATGAGTCACCTGCCGCAGCTTTGGCCAATGCCGCTTCCATTGCTGCAAGTTGGGCTGCAGATCCTGCAGTCATGGAGATCACCTTGTGGGCATACCTGGATCACACCAGTGGGTCCCATTTGGCCGGCCATGAAGAAGGGGGCAGTGGCCTTCAAGGGGCGCAGGGAGCAAGGTCTTGCAAAGGCCACAGGTGGCAACGTCATGCTCTGCTCAGATGCAGTAGATGCAGGTGTGTGGATCAGTTCCTGACATTTTCTGGTTGCACCGTAAGCAACGCTTAAAGCCCAGACCCGTTGTGGATTCCACACATTCCATTGTCCAAGTCAACGACTGGAGAGGAACTGAGAAAATATACTCACAAGTTGAAGAAAACAAAGTTTGCCAATTGTGCAGCAAGAAATGCCTACATAACGCACAAAGCTGCAAAGGAGACTGAACTCTTCCAGCTGAAAGGAAGATCTGACATCACAGAGCGGAGTCGAGGAGTATACCAGCCGGGTGGGTGGGAGGAACTTAGCTTCAAGACATCCAGCAAGATTTAAAGAGCAAAGGAAGACTGCCAGAGTGTGGACAGTGTATCATATCAACACTCCTAAAACCATGCTTATAACACCTGTAACCATTTTACAAATGTTTTAAGTGTAACAGTCCACTCCTGTGTGAGTCAGTGCTCACTTCCTGCGTGGCTGAAAGCCCAAGATGCACAACCCATCTAAACTGTTCAGTTATTACAATAATGCCACACACCTGACCGGAGATTATTCCTTACATAGCTTCCGGTAGCTACTGCATTCACCAGGGCTCTAACCGCTGTAATACTAATGACCACAACCATTTGCAACTAGTTTCTGGCAGTATCCAGACCAGCTTTTACATACTGCAACATTTGTGACCTTTCACTCGAAGGCAGACAGTTACAAAAGGGTAGCAGAGCTTTGCCTCCTGGTAGTGCAATGTGTAATTCAGAAATGCAGCCTCTCTCACCTTGTCCCTACTCTGACAAAGGCCGTAACTCCGTCCTGGTTCAGGACTCTGAATTACTCCTTCCCCTGCAGGGCTGCCTTACACTGCCCACTCAGAAGGCAGTCTGAGCCATGTCCTCAGATCAGGAGAGGCCCAAGATATGTGTGCTCACAGTCCAGAAGTAATTTTCCTTGTTCAAGGTTTCCCTCCCCAACTTCTCTCTCTAGTGCATACATCCACTCACTAAAGCATATGCGCTCCGTTTCCGTCACCCATATGTTTGGCCATATCCTGACCTCTCAGCACTTTACAAGTTGAGTGTAGACACGTAAATATGACTTGTGTCCCCCTCACAGAGGTTGCTGCTGGAGCAGACAACGGACTCCCTGTACCCCAGGGAAGGAGCACGCGGTCATTGGCAGCGCTTCCCTCCTGTCCGTCAGAGAACAAGAACCCGAGTTCAGAGTGTAAACCCAGGTTGCCCACATGGTGGTACAATGCACTACTTCTGTCAGACTGCCCTGCACATCCACATTATAGCTATAACAATATAGTGGTTGGGGTTTAGGAGGTGATAACTGGACCAGAGGGTAATAAACGCAGAGGCCAAATCCAGAGGAGTTTAGTAACCTTCTGATCTAGTTATTACCAAGTAAATCCTCTGTCCACTATATCTGCTATCGCTATTATATTAAAAAATAGCTGTAAAGTTGTAAATTAGTCAAAGTTGTGAGAAATCATCGATTTATTCTGCTGCAGTTCCCATTCTGAGTCTCAGTCTAAGAAAACTGCAGTCCGCAAAGCTTTATAGAACAGTTTTTTTTTTTTTTTGCAAAAAAGTAAGGAAATATTCATTTTAAAAAACGGAGTGTTCTCAGAGACAAAGTCATGAGAAACTGCTGATCCATCACCTCAGTATTAGCAGATCCTGAGTGACAGATGAAAAACATCCGTTAGCAAAACAAAATGCAGGGATTCATCTACATTCCCATTTCTCTCAGTTTACCGCAGAACAAAGGGACAGTAGCTCTGCATCCTGACTGGCTGTGAGGGATCTTTTTCAGTAAAGCAGGGAATGATGTCCCAATGGGTTATCAGCTCAGTCTGGCTATATGCTGCTATTGTGCCCCCCCAGTGGCATCAGGGAGTGATGGCCAGTGGGTCTTGGTGGAACAGCAGAGTGTGCATTATCCAAGATGCACATCAAGGCTACCTGTGTCTGTATTTAGGAGAGGGAGACCAGGCCTAGCCCCTGGGACTGGTTTTGTGCTGTAGACGTGCTTTCTGGCTCAATATAGGTGCTCGTGACACCACAGGGATAGGCAAGAGGAGTGCAGGCAATTCAATACATCATCAGCATTACATACTCAAAGGGCAACAGGACTATATGGTAACTTAATCCTGAAGTCAATCTAATCAAATTTAACCAAGTGCTTTAAGCAAGAACTGGACAAGTTCCTAAAGAGGCGTAACATCACAGGGTACAACAAAGCATTAAGGGGTGGACTTGATCCACCGGCCTTCCATTTAAATGCCTATGTAACAAATTTCTGACCTTCTGCCAGTCCAACGCGAAGATGGCAGATGGCAGGTAAAGATAGATTACTTATGTGTAACTGCTGTTCTAGGAGTGGTATACAGTTCACATTCACATGCTGGTGGTTCCACTGGAAGTGCCGATTTATCAGACGTCTTTAAGCTACGCTTGTCAGTGTCTCAGTAGGTAGCACACTCACCTCTGAGGCCGGGAGATCAGAGGGCTGTGGGTTCAGTTCCCACATCTGGCACTTGGGTTAATATCCCAGTAGACACTGTAGTGCAGCATAAAAGGGGTGCTGCACTTCTGAGGTGCAGTCTTTCGGATGAGACGTTAAACCGAGGTCCCATCTGCCTGGATTGGTGGTAGTTCAGGTGGATGTTAAAGATCCATGGCACTTACTGAAAAGAGTAGGGGAATTTCCCCGGTGTCCTGGCCAAATTGCCCTCATTCACTAAAAATACCACCAACAGCTTAATCTGGTTCAGGGTCAGTTGGCATTCATCTGTATCCCCTTCCCCCAGGTCATGCCTGAAAATAGGCAAGATTTGTCTAGTGCACTTACCAGGTCAACAAAAAATAATAATAAAGCTCCTCCACCCACTGGACAGTACATCCTTCATCTCCACCCCATGACGTCAGATCTTTGCATGCAGCAAGCAGGGATCCAGGTGCCATATTGCCGGGGGAGGCTGGGTGGGTTGTGTGGATGTGAATGTACACCACTCCTAGAAAGATCAATTATGCAAAGACTTTTGCCGTAACAGTAGATCTTCTAGGAATGTCTCTTGCAGCAAACCATTACTTCTGGGAGTTCCCGATAGGTGGCGCTCTAGCACAGCAATCTCTTCTAGTAGTCTCCACACCAGGGACCACCCACACGACCTCACTTCCTGGGCTGTGCCTATAAAAGTGGGTGGTCCCTGGTAGTCTCCATTCCCCGCTGGCTGTGCCTCCTCGTGAGGGCGAAATGAGGGGAACAGACGGCACCAAAGCCTCCCCGACCCTACATCGTTTTTCCCTGTTACACAAATGGCAGGGGCTGGAGGGAGGGAAGCTAATTCCTGCAAGAGACATTCCTAGAAGATCTGTTAGGGCAAAACTCTTTGCGTAACTGATCTATCTTCCACAGAATGGTCTCTTGCAGTAAGTCATTACTTCTGGGAGATTCCCAAGCAGTTGTATAGCAGTGGGTGGCCAAATGTGGCATTCTGCCGTGCGTATAGTGGAGTAATTGGTAGGTCTCAGTGGCTTGTACTGGGAAAGACAGTATATGTCAAAGTCCACTGGGTTCCGAGTTTGAACAATAACCCAAATAATACAATGTTATTTTGTAGTGCTACAATGTAGCAAGTTAGTACAGTTTTCTGCTATGTCTGTCAAGCCATTAGAGAAAAAGCATCTATTTTGGCATAAATAGGCTACATAAGTAGCAGACACTGAGATGAAACAATGTATCCATTTCACAATGGATTCCACTTTTTTTTTTTTTGGTTCAGATTATATTATCATCAGTGTATACATCCATTATTTCTCAGAATGTGAGTAATAGCAAGTCCTGTTCGTGGGAGGGACACAACAGGCCAAGAGGCATCCTGATGGAATGACCATAATGGCCTGTAATAGTGATACCTCAAAAAGTGGCTAGATGTATAAAGCCTCATGGGGAAGGCCTCAGTATAATTTCGAATCGAAGCTCCAGAAAAAAGATCTCCGAGGCCTAGAAGAGGAGACCAGGGCGCAGTCTGGAGTTTTTTTTTTTTAATGAGAGGAAGAGGCACCCGGCCATCCTGAGGGATGGCCACGGGTTGGATTAGATGTGTCCCTTGTCATTCATTCTTTGCCTCTGAAGTTTCTTCTTTGGTTATAGTAATTTCCAGTTTTATATGAATAATTATACTGAGGACGAGGATTGTGGTACATATACTGTATTGTTTTTAGTTGTCTGCCTAAGGCTTGCAGGTTGTCCAGTACCGTTTGTGCCCTGGGTCCAAAGAGATGGTCGCCAGAAAAAGGGGCATTAGCCACTTTACGTTGAATTTCAGGTGCTAGCCCCGAGAGTGGGAGCAATGCCTGACTGCGTATAAGAATGCAGTCTGCAGAGGCCCTAGCCGAGGCATTGGCAATGTCATATCCTGATCTTAATAAATGTCGGGAGAGGGAAGTAAGTGTGCTTATCACTGATGTGAGCTGTTCTTTTTCAGGAGATGTAGGTAAATTTACTTGTGTCTCCAGCGGAGATGCCCACCGTATGCTGGAATTTTAGCATATGTCCCATGTAGTTAAGTATTCTAATATTTAATGTGTCTAGAGCAAACACTTTCTTCCCCATATAATCAAAACGTTTAAGAGTATTTCGGGAGGTAATGTACTTGTATGTTTACGTTTATCAGTGCGGCTGTGAGCGGATGCAATAACCACAGAATCCGCAGTGAGAATATTTGTTAAATATTGATAATCAAGAGGAGCCTGATAAAGCCTATGTGCTTTTTTAGGTAGCTCCTGTGCCGCTATGGGTTGACTCCATGCTTCAGTAATCACATTTCTGAATGCTGGTATAAAAGGAGGAACTGCCCGGATAGGTTATTCTGGGATGTCAAGATATTCAGCCAAATCTTTACTTAACCTCTCTTGTGGTAAACCCCATTGTTTTTGTAACATCATTTCTGGGAACGAGGGGTCATCTGGTAGGGAAATGACCTTTAGTGGTTGTAGTATTTCTTCATCCCAGTATGATCGTTATCGAGTATGGGGACTCAAACCCTCTTCTGGTAGGGGAACCATCATAGTTTGTGCCTTCAGAAGGTTCCAAAATTATATGAGAATCTGATAAATATTCCTCAGAATATTCATGAGGAGGTAGACACGATGAGCATTCTGGCTCTGTGCGTGCCTGTTTTGATGGAGGCAGAGACATAGTCTGTGATTTAGGGTTATGATCAAAAGCTATAGAATTTAATACTTCATTTACAATTTCTTCTATATTTGGCATTTGTGAAGATGGAATTGCCATGTAAGCGGGTTCCGAGCCCTGTGTACTTGAAGTCGTAGGATCAATTTGTGCCTCCTGATAATGTGATCCAGTACGTCTGAGAGTTCTGTTTATCACGAACTGGTTTTTGAGCATTATGCACGAGTGCAAATGAGTCTGGTTTGCCTCTGCGTTCCATAGTGTATGATCCTTTATTTTGTGGTGATGCAGCCCCATAAGTATCTTTTGATGTGATTTTATAAAATATTTCATGGTTAAATTATTATCAGGATCTTCCATAAATGTATTATCTGCTGGTAAATGTGCTGTTCTATGGTGCAGGGGCTGCTCCGTCGATGGTGGGATCAGTCTCGTCGATGGATGAGGAATAGAAGCATGCCCCATTGACGTTGTAATTCGTCTTACTGATGATGGATAAGTGAATGCATGCTCTTATCTATAGTGGAACTCCTCGTCGAAGATGGGGAAGTCAGTGTATGCTCCGTCGACGGTGGGATGCCCTTCCTTGATGACAGAACATTAGAGACATGCTCTGTCGATGATGGAAAGTGTGTAGTCTACGATGAGAAGGCAAATGCATGCTCTGTCGACAGTGGCATACTTATCGTCGACAATGGAGGTTTAAGAGCATGTCTCGTCATCAGCGGAGGAAGCCCCATCGATGGGGAAGAAAGTAGAGTGTGCTCCGTCGGCGGTGAGGTGTTCTGATAAGACGCTTATGGAGCTCTCGTCGACGGGGGAGTGCGCCCTGTCGATGATGAATGTAGCAGGACCTCCGTCGTCAACAGTGCATGAGGTTTCGTCGATGGGAGAGCGGAGGAACGGCATCCCGTCGACGAGGAAAGTTCCTTTCTATGTGAGGTTGAACTTCTATATTCTTTTGATGAAAAAGTGCCTGCTGTCGACAGGGGGATATTGCCCGTCGACGAAGAATGTTTTCTTGATGATACAGGTTTCGGAGATATGACCGTTGAAGGGTGCTGACGTCAGGCGGGATTTTAGGTAAAGGTATTTCTTTCCCCATTTTGCTTCCTGAAGAGGACTGAGAGGTTTTAGAGCCCTTTGATCGAGTACCCAGAGTGCATGGCGAAATATCTATTGTAAAGCTCTTGGTCGAGCACAGGAAATGGTGCCCTATATGAAGCCCAGGCACCCCGAGCTATGGGTTCAATCCACAAGAGTAACCTGCTATCAGAGTTGAAGCTGGCGGGGAAATGAACGGAGACTACCAGGGACCACCCACTTTTACAGACACAGCTCAGAAAGTGAGGTCGTGTGGGTGGTCCCTGGTGTGGAGACTGCTAGAAGAGACTGCCGTGCTAGAGGGCCACCTATCGGGAACTCCCAGAAGTAATGACTTACTGCAAGAGACCACTCCGTGGAAGATCAACGGTTACCGGTGAGTAATCTATCTTTTAAGGGGTGTGGCTACAGTTCACTATCCACACTCTGGCAGACATCTAATAGTTCTCCAGGAAGAAGGGCACGGCACACAACAGATACAGGAGAACCAAGGTCCCAAAAGCAGCATCTGACATGACTCTAGGTTGATGCTGTAGTGGGAAATGAAGGTGTGTGTGCAGACTTCTACATAGCAGCCCTATAGATCTCCTGTGTTGGAATGTCTCTAGAAGTGGTGGTATGTCTGGTGGAATGAGCCCTAAACCTTACAGGAGGCTCCCTACTAGTTAACCTATAGCAGAGGTTGATGCAGGAAATTATCCACCTGCCAATCATCCACTTTGCTGCCGGTCTGTCAGGTGCAGCTTCAGCGTATGTTACAAACAAACAACTGGTGAGCCTCACCCCAAAATCCAGTCATGCACTCTTTAGTAAGGGAGCACCCTCTGTAGGTCCTGAATGTGCAGCCTATGGTCAACCTCCGAAAATGGAATGGTAAAATATACTGAAAGGTTAATCATCTGGTTAAGGTGATACTCTGATACTACCTTTAGGAGGAACTTCGGGTTGGGGGGGCGCGCAGCCTTGTCCTTGTGGAAGGCCAGATAAGGAGACTCCACAAGAGTGCCTGAAGCTCACCAATCCTTGTGGCTGACATAATATGCACCAAGACAGTCTTCCATAACACATGCACAGGCACAAATGGCTTGCCCATGGGCACATCCACCATCAGCAGCTGGTCTGATAGTGGTGGTGAGTTACGCACCCGAGGGGGCAGCTGATCAAGGCCCTGGAAGAAACACCCAACTATCTTCTCCTGCACCACAACTGGCATACCACCCTGCACACAACATGCAGTGATGGCTGCCAGGTGCACCTTAAGGGTGTCGCTCACAGCCCCAACTGACAGAGGGACCAGAGTACTCTAGGATACTAGCCACAAGGCAGGCAAGGGGATCCAGCACCTTGCCCTGACACCAAATGAAAAACTTCTTCCATTTAAACGTGTACCACCAGCGAGTCAACTCTTGTGGAATGCCGCCCAATGTGGAGTAATGCTTCTGATAAGCCCAAGGCCTGGGAATTTAGCCACTCAGGAACCAGGCTGTGAGGTACAGGGACTAAAGTTCCAGGTGTAGGACTTTACCCTGTGTTTTGGTCGGCAAGTCCTGGTGCATAGGTAACTGCCACGAAGGCTTGCTGCCGAGGCCGAGGAGATCCAGATACCAGAACTGTCAGGGCCAGTCTGGAGCGATCAATCATCTGCGCCTTTTCCTTCTGGGTCTTAACCATAACCTTGTGGATCAAGGGGAAACAAGGGAAGGTGTACACAAGGCCTGAGGTTCAGGACCTCAAAGGCATCCCACAGCAGTTCTCAGACTGTGGAGGCAGGCACAAAACAGCCTTAGCTTTCTGTTCTCTCAGGAGACAAACTGATCAACCAGAGGGGTACCCTACTGCGAGAACAAGTGGCTTACCACTTCCTGATGCAGGGACCACTTGTGCGACATCTTACGCCTGGCTGAGAGTGTCAGCCAGCCAACTATTCACTCCTGCAACATGTATCGCCAGGAGATCTTTTTTTTTTTTTTTTAATTTAGTTGTTTAACCAGGTATAGCACACTAAGCTGGAAGCTTTTTTACAGGAGCGACCTGGGAGCACAAGGAGGTAAAGTGACTTGCTCAGGGTCACACAGTATGCAAGTGGAAGCTGTGGGATTCAAACCCAGGTCTGGTCTGCTGGATGTCACCAGATTTGCAGCTCAGAGCCTTGGACCACTGCGTTATACTGCCTCCTAGGCTGCACGCGAGGGTCCAAGTGCTGCGAGCCTCTCGACACAAGGGAAAGGAGCGTGTTCTGCCCTGCCTGTTTAGGTAAAATGTGGTCATGATGTCAATCTGGACCCCTCACGACCTGACCAGAGGGTCAAATTCCTTGAGGGCTAGCTGTCCGTATGGAGCTCCAGCAGGATGATATGGTAATGGAACTCCCTGGGTGACAAGAACCCGTGGGCTCTGTGATTCTCCAGGTGTGCTGCCTGCCCCAGCAGAGACACATCAGTCATGAGAGTGACAGTCGGCTCTGGGAGGACAAATGGGATTCCTTCCTCTATATGCTGACAGAGCAGCTACCACTAGATAGCATTTCACACTGGCTGAGTCACAAGGACCGGCTGGTCCAGGTGACCTAGGCACTGGATCCACTGTTGGCCCAGCTCCTACTGCAGGTGGCGCATCCACCAGTGGGCCCAATGGACCACACTGGTGGTGGATGCCATGTACTCCAGCAGCCGCAGGAAGTCCCAGGCAGGGCACGAGCATACAACTTGAAATGATTGAAAAAGAGAGGTAAGACCCTGAGCCTGGTCTACAAGAAGACTGACCTAGGCCTGCAAGAAGTCTAGTTCTGCTCTGACGAATTTTATGATCTGCGAGGGGATCAGTTCGGACTTGTCTGGGTTGACCAACAGGACCAAGTCCCTGCAGGTCTAGAGGGACAGATTTCTGGAGCATTCTACGGCTTCCCTGGATGGCCTGGCTATCAGCCAGTCATCCAAGTAGGGAATATACTCTGATGCACTTAAGCTGCAGGAAGGCTGCCACCAATGCCATACATTTGGTGAAGATCCTGGGCATGGATGAGAGGCCAAACGGCATGACCTGGAACCGAAAGAGAACCCATTCTGCACGGACCCAAAGGTACAGCCAAGTAGGCCAGAGACTGAAATGTGGAAGAATGTATCCCCGAAATCCAGGATGCCGAACCACATGCCATGCTTTAGGGATGGCATAATCTAACATACTAAAAGCCAGCAGAATAGGCCTAACGGTCTTTCGTGTCTGCTCGTTAGCCAGCCTCTATTGGGCGCTAGCTCCTCCTCCTCCTCCTCCCCCCTAGGCCCCCGAGAGGGTCAACCTCGGCTTCAGTATACCCATTCATCTGTCCCACCCCTCAAAGCCCTCCACTGTGCCCTGCTCGACTAGACTCCCGGGAAATGCATTCCATGGCTCCACCACCCTCTCAGTGAAGTAATGCCTTCTACGTTCTCCCCTGTAGGTTTCCCCCCTCCAACTTCCAATCATGCCTCCTGGTTGTGCCCCCTTTCTTTAGCCTGAACATATCTTTGGCTCTGCCCCTGTTAATCCCTTTCACATATTTGAATACCTCAGTTATGTCCCCCCGTCTCCCATCTCGTCCAGTGAGTACAGCCCAAGGACTTCCACCCTTTCTTCACAGGTCCTTTCACCCATGCCCAAGATCATCCTGGTTGCCCTCCTCTGAACCCTCTCCAACAATGCTATGTCCTTCCTAAGGTGAGGTCTCCAGAACTGCACGCAGTACTCGAGATGCGGCCTGATCAAGGTATTATACAGAAGAAGGATCATCTCCCTCCTCCTGGATGTTATTCCCTGGGCTATGCAGCCCAGAATCCTGTTTGCCTTTGCAGCAGATCTTCTGCAGTTTTCAGTTTTCATTCTGGTGTCTAGCACCACCCCAGGTCCCCTTCACTCGTTGTGGCTTGCAGCGAGACCCCTCCCAGGATGTATACATGACCTGGGTTTCTGACCCCCAGATACAGCACCCTACACTTCCAGAGATTAAACCTCAGTTCCCACCTCCTTGACCAACCCTCCAGAGTATCCAGATTCCTCTGCACTGTCTCTCTCGCTTCCTCCCAGTCAGCCAGTGCTCCCAGTTTAGAGTCATTAGTGAAGAGGCTCAGCTTACCAGCCGGAGCATGCGCTTCCGTATGAATTGGTTCAGATCGTGCAGATCCAGTATGGGCTGCCACCCCTCCCCCCCGGGTCCATTTTGGGACCAGGAAGTGCCTGGACACATACCCGACTTACCAGGGTGTCTGGGACACAAGTTATGATCCCTTTCACAAGAAGCTGAGCAATGACCCCTTAGGATGGACGTGCTCCATGACACCAAGGACTCCTGAGAAGCATGGAGTTGGTAAGGCGGGAGAGCCTTGAAATCTAGAGGCAACCCTCTGCCTACCACCTCCAGTACCCACATTGTCTGCAGTAATGACGGACCATTGTGGCCAGGAGTGATGCAGTTGACCCACCACAGGGAGCTGGGTCAGGAACTGGACAGGCGGAAGGATGACACCCTCCCCCCCGGTCACTGGGTAGCTTTGGAGCAGGCACCAGACGCTGGGGCCAGATGAGTACCACTTCCCCTACCCCCGCTACTTTTTGACCCTTGGCAAGAGAACTTGGCCTTGGGGCGCCAAGCTTGGTACTGCCCCTGCTGGGGCTGCTGTGGCTGAAAGGACCTATACTGAAACATCTTCTTAGGCTTCTGAGCTTTTGGGTCCTTTTGGGACAAAGTCACAGAATCCAGGGTGGTGTTGGACTTCTCAGTCATAGCGAGAGCTAGGAAAGGAACACTGGCAAGCGCGTACCGAGTGTCTGCCGTAAAGGTGGAGAGCCTTAGCCAGGCCCTAGGAGGCACCGTGTCGGCCACAGCCATGGCACAGACACAGGAGTCACATGTCTATGCCAAGGCCACCTGGAGCTGGTGTTTAGCTAGTGCTTGACCC
The DNA here is from genome assembly GCA_016271365.2 of Neoceratodus forsteri. Classification (NCBI taxonomy): domain Eukaryota; kingdom Metazoa; phylum Chordata; order Ceratodontiformes; family Ceratodontidae; genus Neoceratodus; species Neoceratodus forsteri. The sequence goes on from JADMNL010000032.1 coordinate 65,383,410, forward strand.
TGGTCTTTGACCATCTTCACCATCAACTGCCTGTTGGCAGGGAGGATTTCTTCCAGCAATTCCCACAGGAAGTGACCAAAGCTGGTAATTAGAACAGCACAGCTTTTCTGATGCAGGCCCAGAGACTAGGGGCCATACAGTCAAGCATTTTCCGACTCCTTGGTGGTGGGCTTGTCCACATCTCCTTGACCTCTGGACTTGCAGAAGGCCAAGTCCAAGACCAGACCATCACTGAGGGGTGGCCCGAGAACCCTCCAAAGGGACCGTGGAGGGACAACGTACTTGCAGACCATACAGGTGAAGGGTGCCAAGCAGGATACTGCTGGAGCTCCAGGGTTGGTCCCAAGATTGCTTCAGACATAGGAAATGCAATGCACGGGGAGTTGTCCTTGTCCAAAATGTTCATGAGGGAGTATTTAGCCCTCTGCTGGGCTGGAACCAAGGACACATTCACAGACTCTCGCATCAGGTGGACGAGAGACACAAATGACACCTGCCTATGGTTGCTGGTCAGTTCCTTGATCCAAGCCTGGTCAAAGGTGTGGGTCTCAACAACAAGGACAACCCATCCAAGTCATCCAAGGACTCTTCTGAAACGGCCCACAACTGTTTGCTGCTATGGACCACCCCAGTATCTTCTGAATGGGTGATTTCCACCAACAGCTAACCTGGCAAGCTGGCTGCAGCACGGGAGTTCTTGGCTGGGTCTCCCAATACAAGCTGCGGTGGAGGTGGTTCCCACCCAGGAGTGGAGAAGCAGATGCTGGGGATATCTGTTGGGGGGTAGACTGGTGTGGGCATCACTGGTGCCTGCAGGTTACGGGGGCAGAGCCCTACCCTGCTCTGCAATGGTCCACTACTGCCAGAAATAATGTCAGTGTCTCCCTGTAGAGTGCGAACAAGAGCCCAAACTGCAACCTTAATCTGAGGGCAGACATCAAGGAGAAGCCACCAGAGGGTCAGTACAGACTACATGCTGAGCCATCTACCAGCACTGGCTTCAGCGGCAGAACTGTTGACAGCTGACCCCAAGTGGAACTGCCGGGGACACAGACGGACCCACATCTTCCTGGGTGAGGACTGGGAGAACAGAGGTCTGGGAGGTAGACTCCTTCTGCATCTCCTCTAACAGCTGGTCAGCAGTGTCAAGAAAGATCCAACCAGCCTGCTAGACCAGTGCCCAAGTTGACAAGCTCAAGAAGGGCACCGAGGAGCCGACAGCCCCTCAACCGAAGGAAGCTTAACTGCAGTCGAGCCCTCAGTGCGCAATCTCTCCCAATCCCACCACTGGTGTTTATACTTCTTATCGTGGTGGACACGACTCTCCCTGAAGGCCTAAAGGGCCCAGCACATGTCTCGGAATCTGTTTGAGGAGGACCCAAAAATACTGGCCCCAGCCAGGGGCAGTGCCAAGGCAGACAAGGTGTCCACCATTGCTGCTTCTACATCTTCTTACAGCCCCTACCTCTTCTTCTAGGGCCACAAGCTGAGCAAGTGACAATGCTGGAGCCAAGGCCTGCTTGTGTCCCTTAGGTAAGAGCTTTGGGCCTTGTCAGTTAGCACGATCTTCCAGCAATGGTGGAAGCATCAACTGTCAAAGGCCACAGCCAGTAGCATCCTTATGCACCCTAGGCAGCAGATACATGTGGGTCTGTGTTCTACATTTTCTGTCGACACATGACACAGACTCTGAAGCTGCAGGATGGCTTAGCTTGCTCAATATTCATCTTCCGTCGACAAAGGCGGAGGCAAAGAAGGAGAAGAATAGCCGAGGAATAAACTTGGGAGAAATTTCTGAAGAAAAATCGCCGAAATGCACAATGGCAGCCATTAATGCTGCAGAGCTGCCCAGAGGATATGCTGCTCAGGTGGTGGGAGAAGCTTAGTTTACAGACATCTGACAAATCAGCACTTCCAGCGTAACTGCCAGAGTATGAATAGTGAACCGTATCCATGCCCGTAGAAAAATGAAATTTCATAGTGCCTATTTAGGAAGGTGAAAAGGAACAAGACTAGTCAATCTTTGTGTTGCACACAACCAGCAGTATGTGATACTTCTGAAACCCTCCCCAACTTACTGCGAGTTGTCCTCGTTGTGTATCCGTTTTAGTTCCCTGATATGCAAATTCCTGACCCTTTCTAGCCGTTCCAGCTCTGCCTGGATCTCTGCCTCCTCCTGTAACAGAAAATACATGGTTTACATAGTTCTCCCAGAACTCTGTGCTGGGCAGACTAATCACTGTAAAGCTATCCAACCTTAGACCTCAGAAGGGTTTGAGAAATTAAGTTTTGTGCACCAAATGCCAGAGGGAAAAAAGAACACTGGGCCCTCCAAACTGTTTATGCAATTCGCCATATTCTCAAAAGCTTTTGTGTTGCAGCCACAGAATGGGGGAAACTCCTGTTTTGAAGAAATAATAAATCTGTTAGGGTTGACACACAAAACATGAATAGTAGGAAACTAAGGAAAAATGTCCCTGGAGCCTTGAAGAATTCGTAGTGTGCAGTTTTATCAGGGTCTGAATGATCATGCGATGCAGTGCTGCCATTACACTAACTTCATCACCAGCTATGCAGGCATTACTGTGTCAGTATTTTACTTTGTGTAGGCTGTAGCAGCAGACCCACTGGGCACCTCACAGATCTGTAGTTGCCTCACTCAAAGCCTTACAGTCCTCACGTGAAGCAACACACCCATCAAACACACCACCAGGTCTGTAGCTTTCATCACACATCCCTGCGAGTCCTACACAAAGCAGTGGACCCGTAAGGCATGGCGACATATTTATAGCTTGCCACAAAGCAGAAGACTCGCTGGGTATGGAGCTGGATGTACAGGATGCTTTGTGAGGGTCCTGCGGGCCCTACATGAAGCAAATGACTTACTGGGTAGGTGTGAAAGTTACCACTTGTGGGGTTTTGAGGGGGTAGTGTTAAGAAACCCATCTATAAAAAATGTGGCCTTAATTAACAAATAAAAAAAAAAAATTGAAGTTATGGGTAATAGGGAAAAAAATTCAGTCCCCACAGTTTTTTTGGGGGGGGGATGGGGTTGGCAAAGCTGCATCATCCACCTAAGCCCCTCCACCCCTTTTTACTATGAGATATGTTTTAATTTCTTTGTAGCATACTCCTCAGTGTCTCAATCTTGACATGAGAAATACCACAGAACAGGGACATATGTAAGAGATACTTCGGATGGAGAGCTACCGATCAACATGGTATACAGGAACACAAGCACTAGAGGCACATGCCAGCCCTACATTAAAATTGGTTGCATGGTGACCTACTCACACTCAATAGTTGGAAATTCCATCTCTCATGTCCCCCCCTAAATCACTCCGCAACTGTTGCCGACACTGTTAAAACAGTGGTTTAAGCAGACATTCATAACAGCGAACTCCATCGGCGAAGGGGTACCAACAACAGGGGCATCATGCAACCAGAAAATTTGGAGGGGCACAAAATCCTAATCTTCCTAGGAGGAGTCTGGGGGCATGCTGCCCTGGCAAAATTTAACAAAAAAATATGCCAAATAGTGCATTTTGGTAACTTTTAGCAGATTGTGAGTGGGAACGGTAGCCCTCAAGGCAGCCTGATTATCTGATGTTCCCCCAGCCCTGAAAAAGGCTTTTTTTTTTTAATGCTCGAGTTTGTGTTCACTTTATACAGATAGGAGGAAGAATGTGTAGTCCCACCCATCCCCCTACTCAAAAGGCTCTCTCCCACAGCGCTAACACAGTCCACAGTCAGAATGAGCAGTGTCAGTGGCTCAGTAGGTAGCACACTCGCCTCTGAGGCCGGGAGATCAGAGGTCTGTGGGTTCAGTTCCCACTTCTGGCACTTGGATTAATATCCCAGTACTGACACTGTAGTGCAGCATGAGAGGGGTGCTGAACTTCTGAGGTGCCGTCTTTCGGATGAGACGTTAAACCGAGGTCCCATCTGCCTGGATTGCTGGTAGTTCAGGTGGATGTTAAAGATCCCATGGCACTTACTGAAAAGAGTAGGGGAATTTCCCCGGTGTCCTGGCTAAATTTCCCTCATTCACTAAAAATACTACCAACAGCTTAATCTGATTCAAGGTCAGTTGGCATTCATTTGTATCCCCCTTCCCCGGGTCATGTCTGAAAATAGGCAGGATTTGTCTAGTGCACTTACCCGGTCAACAAAAACTAAATAAATAATTAAAAATAAATAAATAAATGAGGAGTTCAAGAAAGAACACGTCAACCGTGCATGTGCAATGATGATCTAAACATTCACAGTTGGTGAGTTCAAACATGTCTCGGATGCCTATTCCCACCCACCGCCACTCCGTATTGCTGCGAAGTCGCGTGATTCAGTCAATCTGTGCTCATCTGGTCACCAGAATGAGTGGTCACAGCATCATCGACAGGCAGAGCAGGTGGCTGCTTCCTGACATCAGACACATCCCGACATCAGGATCCTTTCCTCCCAGCTTCCAACTATTTCGCTGTGTCCTAGTGCCCAGCAATGTATTTTCAATGGAAAATAAACTGCCTGTCAAGAGACAGGCAGACTTTAAAATGGCTGTCAGTATTGAAAACCCATTGGGAGGCGTCCATGGGTTCCCCCTAACATGTGCCATGTAGGGAGGAGCGAAGTGGGATTAGTCATCCGTTCCCCCACAAAAAAGTTCCCCCTCACTTTAATCACTGCTGTTGAAGTCTAACAGCCACACAATGTGGATACTGGATAATGTCTGAATCATCCATCTAACTGTAAATTCATGCAAGAGGCTAAAAGGAGACTTCAGTCATTGCTTCTCTAGTAACTGAGCTAAGAATGTCTGAAAAGCTAAAGTAGAAACCAAATAAATTCTTTAAAATTGAAGATGTTCTCTTTCCCACATCTCCCCCTGAACTTGAGCACAGTATTACCTTTTTTAAATGGCCTAGTCGGAGTTTGAAGATTTCTTCCTGCTCGTGGTACTCCGCCAGCGTTAACCTGAGAGCAAAAAAGGCAAAGGACAGCAGTCTTACTGGTCTACCCTGGACACACAGAATTAAGAAAAAGAATGGAAAATCATGCATGTGAGACAAAAAAAGGGTGTTAAGATTACTATGAGCCATGCAATTCAGCTCTATGCTTTTCATGGCCGTATGCAATTCCATCTAGTTATATAGCTCTGCTTCTGTCAGAGTAAGTACACTTCCACACCACACAACACGCACGTGCGCAGACACACACACACAAACACACACACACACACACACACACACACACACACCCCAGTGTATTGTGGATGGCTGTCATGCCTCAATTTAAATTGAAATTCCCATCTAGCCCAGGTTGATCCTGTGTCCCTTCGCCTGCCACACTGTCCACAGTGTCCCCCACAGCCAGCTCTCTGATGCAAACAGGCTAAGCTGCAGGGATGTCTGTGTCAGAACATCAGTTCAAAGTCTTACAATGCAGAACAGCATCTTTTCACACTTTTTCTACCGGTATCAACTGAGGTGAGCTCAGTGCAATCGGTACCAGCAGAATACGAGTGAAAAGTTGCTGCTCTGCATTCTAAGACTTTGAACAGGCGTTCCGACAGACTTCCCTGCAGCTCAGACTGTTGTCTGCATCAGAGAGCTGCCTGCGGTGGACACTGTGGACAGCATGGCAGGAGAGGGGACACAGGATAAACCAGATAGAAACTAAAGCTACAAAACAGTAAGTAGCTTAAAAAATTGTGATAAATCTGTTTTGTTGAATCGGGTCCTCTACGTCCCACAGTATTACTGTGGGTCAGATGAGCGTTCCCCTTTAAAGAGCAAGTGCTTAGTAAGGATGTAGATCTTAAAGAATGACGATTTGTGGTCTTTAGACCACACTCTAATCATCTTGGTTATGTTCATTTGTTTTTTAATTAACCTTTTATCAATTTATTTATATTTTGTCAACTATTATAAAAACAATCTGATGGAAATCTTGTATTATGTCAGAAAAAGTTTTACTGGCAAGGCTGGCAGTGTATTTCAATGGAAAACTGCAAACCTGTTTTCAGGTTTTGGTAGAGAAATAACACTTTCTACCACCAAAATATTATACATCTTTGGTGAAAATGTGTGATTTTTGAAAACCTATTATATTTTATTATAAATTTAGCAAATGACATCTTCCCAAATAAAATCCGCTTATGACGAAAAAAAGAGAAGCCACTTTTTTAAAAATAGTAAAATCATATAGACATACAATAGTGCAGACAAATAAAAGGCAAAGTGTGCTGCTGAATTATCGATTTATTTTGAAAAATATATAAAAATATATTTAATATCCTAATGAAATACAGCTGGCTAAGTGGCTGACATTTTCTGACATCACAATGCCAGGATTATATTGAATTATTTTTACTAGCAGTGTGAAAAACAAATGCTAAACTATTTTTTTCACTGTAAAAGCAAAATATTTTATTATAAAAGTAGAAAGTAATTACAAACACATCAAAATACAATAAAATAATCAAAAGTCTATTTATTAGAAATAAACACCTACTCTTAAAATATTAAACAAATCAAAACAGGCACCTTGTTCAAAAATCACTTTTGTCCCTAGCATGGAATAAAGAGGCATCAGAGCCTTGCTGCATCCTTGTTCGGATACCTTGGTACCATCGTTCTGATGTTCTATGGTACACAAGCATCCCAACAGCAACCGATGCTGTGAACATTAAGACATTTTGTTTTTTTTTTTAAACATAAAAGTAACCAGCCCTAGCTGACCCACCATTAATACTGTTTGTGACCAGAGTTCGGAAACGAGCATGGAACACCAGGGAGAGGAAGGTAACATTTTTCAGCATTTTCTACAACACTTGTGGATTTATTGTTACCCTACTGTAATCTTCTGTATTTATGTACCAAATGACTACACTGTTTGACACTTATAGATTACCTACTGTAATCTTCTGCATTATGTACCAAGACCTATTGTGATCTAGACTATGACAAGGAACCTTTGCAAATGAGCAGGTTATACTCAAAGGTATGCTTCCGATGACTTAAAAGTGATGTTCCGACCTAGCGCTATAAGGTACTGGGCTTCGCAGCCCAATACCTTATAGCAGCGTGAGCTGACAGACACAAAAATGTCAGTTTTAAAGTGCTTACTTTTTGTTGTGGAAGGGACCGGAACTGGCGCTGAATTCTTGGCCAGCCGATCCCTTCCAGTTTCCTGGTGCCCCCGGCTCCACCCCCGCGCTCTCAGAATTTGTGACATGTGGCCAGGGACAGCGCAGGGGCGAGCCCCATACAAGTCTATGGGGTCTATTTTTAAACCCGGTTTTTAGTCATTTTAAACAGTCCTACAGAAAAACTAAAGCAGTCGCTTAACTAGTAGGGTCCCTCTTAGTCAAGCAACTGCGTTAGTTTTTCTCTAGGACTGTTTAAAATGACTAAAAACCAGCTTTAAAAATAGCCCCCACAGACTTGTATGGGGCACTCCCCCATGCTCTCCCAGGCCATAAGTCACAAATTCTGAGAGCACGGGGCGGAGCGGGGGCACCAGGAAGCGATCGGCTGGCCGAGGCTTCGGCGCCAGTTACGATCCCTTCCACAGCAAAAAGCAAGCACTTTTAAATTGAATTTGTGCCACCAGTCGGCTCAGGACAATACAAGGTATTGGGCTATGAAGCCCAATACCTTATATCGGAAATTTCCTTTAAATAAATAAATAATAAAATAAACACTGCCACCTGAGAGGCCACTGGTGGTGGTGCAGATGGAAGTGTGTGGACACAGAGCCAAGCACTGGTGTTTGGCCATCCAATCATGCGTGACTTGGTGCCCTCACCTGCTGAACCCGGGCGCAGGGCAAAGCCAAGCAGAAAATCCTGATGCATGACAGCATGACACCAGCACTTTGGGGCCCCAATGCTCCAGTATGCCAGTTGGTTCTCACCCTATACACTAGACAAACCTGAGGGAGGTCGTGGCTGTCGACAGTCTCTGAGGAATCCACCATGGAGGGCAAGCCCTTGTGGATCCAGCCTGAGGGACTGGACAAGCAGTAGAGAAGGTTGGAGGTAGCCTGGCAGAGCTGGGCAGCATCAGTGATGGGAAATGGTGACCAGCACCACACTTTAAAGAGGAACAGTCAACACAAAGGGACCCACACTTAAGAGTGGGGCTGGTCTCAGTGAGCACTTGGGTGTGCATAAACAATTTGGTTTACTTACCATTTACTATAGTATAGTAGATTTTTATCAGACCATTTTTAGTTCTAGGTTGACATCTTCTGTAAAGCACAGTTACGCAAGAACTTACCGTAACAGTAGATCTTCGAGAGAGGCTCTTGCAGTAGGTAATTACATATAGGACTGACGCCGGCAGGTGGCAGGACCCCATGGAAAAATTTCTAGCTAGCAGTCCCTGGCGAGGGACCGCCCCCACGTCAGGTGACCAGCGTCAGGAGGCGGTCGGTATAAAGGGAGGTCCCAGACTCCGCTTTCCAGTTCTTTACCTGACCAAAGAGGCCAGGCGAGAGAGAGGCGGACATTTCCCTCAATGGAAAAGGAGCTGAAAAAGCCTAGGGGATGGAGGCGGGGAAGGTATTACCTACTGCAGAGCCTCTCTCAAAGATCTACTGTTACGGTAAGTTCTTAGGTAACTGTACTATCTTACTTCGAGAGGGCTCTTGCAGTAGGTAATTACATATAGGACTGAATCCAAAGCAGTCTGGAACAAAGAGAGGCACCGGGAGGAGGAAAACTACTCCAAAAGGTAGTTCTGCTTGTGTAAGTCTCAAGATAGGAGGCCTTGCAAAACAGCCAGCCCGAAGCCTGCTCTACGGCAACAGGCAACATCAAACTGTAGTGTTTCATGTGAAAGGTATGGGCCGGAAGTCAGGTGGCGGCAAGCAGATGTCTGCCGCAGACACATTCTTGAAACAAGCCGCAGAGGCAGCTACTCCTCTTGTGGAGTGGCCTCTGACTTGAGCCGGGAGGGTCTTGTTGTATGTGTCATAACAGAAAGTGATGCAATGAGCCAACCACTTAGACAGGCATTGCTTGGAAACAGCATTGCCTTCCCTTTTGTGAGCAAAAGAGACAAACAACTGATCAGTCTTTCTGAGATACTCTTCTGTTTCTGAGATCCTGTTGGTGTAGTATCTCAGAATCCGGTGAACGTCCATAGTATGGAGTAAATACTCCCCTTGATTAGAGTACTGCATAAAAAAGGCAGGTATCTCTATTGACTGATTTAAGGTAGACTCTGCTACTACTTTAGGTAGAAATTTAGGATTCATGCGAAGAGCAACTCGTTCCTTGTGAAAAATCAAGTAGGGATTTTACACATCAGGGCCTGGAGCTCGGAGATTCTTCGAGCTGAAGTAATGGCCACCAAGAAGAGCGTCTTCCACAAAAGGAACTTCAAATCCACGAAGCTGCAGGTTCGAAGGGAGGAAGAGTAAGTTTCTCAGAACAAAGTTCAAGTCCCAAGGGGGAGCAGGAATACGGCTGGGGGGCCCTCAGATAGAGGACCCCTCTGAGAAAGGTCTTGGAGACCTCCAGTTGAGCAAAAGCCTCGTCTGCGAAGGGAACATGATAGGCCGAAATGGCCGCCATGTGTACCTTCAAAGGAATGGCTGAGACCCAGGTCAAACAGATGATGTAGATACTCCAGCAGAAGCCCTGCTGAACAGGAGAAAGGTTCCACGTTCTTGGAAGCGTCCCAAATAATGAATCTTTTCCACTTCATGGCATAAGTGGATCTGGTGGAGGGTTTTCTGGCCTCCACTAAAATCTCTGCCACTTTAGAAGACACTCCAAAACGGGATTGGGCTAGGTCTGCAGGAGCCATGCATGCAGTTGAAGGGCTAGTACTGGCGTTAGTGAAAAATAAGATTTTTTGGTAAAAACGAAAGGTAGGGCTATTGAAGCATGAACTTTTCATGAGTGCTTCACGAGCTAACCATGGCGGGGAAAAGAACTGGAAAGGCGGGCATCCGGGACTGCCCCTTTATACCACGACATCTCCTGACGCCAGTCACCTGACGTGGGGGCGGTCCCTCGCCACGGACTGCTAGCTAGAAATTTTTCCGTGGGGTCCTGCGGCCTGACGGAGTCAGTCCTATATGTAATTACCTACTGCAAGAGCCCTCTCAAAGTAAGATCTACAAATCCCGGAATCCCCTGCAGCTGACAGGAGCAGTAGTGCAGCAGTGGGAGATTCAACAGCCTACAGTGCATGCTGGAGCTTTTATAATCTCCAATCAGATGGTTTTCCGGTTCTGCTTTTCTCCACGGGCTAAATGCAGTCCTATGTGACTGTACTTAGCCCAGCGAGGACAGAAGGACCAGCAAACAAAAAGTCAGAGCTTATATAGAAACATAGAATGTGACGGCAGATAAGGACCGCTTGGCCCACCTAGTCTGCCCATTTTCCTACCCAACAGATAAGCTGCAGATCCTAGTTAACCAACAGCTTACTTCCTCCTACCCCCCACTACGACTGCCTTATGTCTGTCCCGCATTCTTGAATTCCCCACTGTGACTCCCGTGCCTCCTCAGGAGGCTGTTCCATGCATCACAACCTCTCTGTGAAAAAAATACTTCCTCACATTAACTCTGAGCCGTCCCCCCCCCCATCTTCAAATTGTGCCCCCTTGTTCTTGCACATCTCTTTCTGAAAGATGCTACCCTATTGGACTTTGATTCCCTTGAGGTACTTGATAGTTTCCATCATGTCTCCTCTCCTTCTTTTCCTCAAGGGTATACATATTAAGCTCCTTTAGTCTTTCTTAAATGCTCTTCTGGTGCAGACCCTGCACCATTTTGAATGCCCTCCTCTGGACAGCCTCCACTCTGTCTATGTCTTTCGGAGATAGGGTCTCCAGAACTGCACAGTACTCCAGATGGAGTCTCACCAACTGTCTGTACAGAGGGATAACAACTTCCTGTTTTCTACTATTGATGCCTCTTCCTATGCATCCCAGTATCCCCCCAGCCTTCCTTACCGCCTTCTCACATTGCTTGCCCACCTTTAGGTCATCTGATATAATTACCCCCAGGTCCCTTTCCATTTTAACTGCTGTCAGTATCTCACCCCCCCACTGTGTACTCTTCCCCTGGGTTTTTGTTTCCCAGGTGCATTACCTTGCAGTCCTTTGCACTGAATCTGAGCTACCATACATCTGACCATTCCTCCAACCTTGCCAAGTCCCTTCTCATCCTTTCCACTCCATCTTGTGTATCAACCCTGTTGCAGATCTTTGTGTCGTCTGCAAAGAGGCATACTTTTCCTTCCAGTTCCTCTGCAATGTCACTTATAAAGACATTAAAAAGACTGGCCTAATTACTGAATCCTCGGTACCCACTAGTAACCCTCTTTTCTTCACTGTGGACTCCATTTACTACTACCCTTTGCGTCCTGTTGTCTAGCTAATTTTTATCCAGGCTACCACCTTGGGACCCACTCCAAGGCTGGCTAACTTATGTATTAATCTTTTGTGTGGGACTGTATCAAATGCCTTGCTAAAATCTAGGCAGGCCATGTCCACAGCCCCTCCCTCGTCTACTACTTTGGTCACCCAGTCAAAGAAATCTATTAGATTCGTCTGACATGACCTTCCCATTGTGAATCCAAGCTGCCTTGGGTCCTGCGCCCCACTGGCCTCTAGGTGCTCAACAATTCTTTCCTTCAGAAGTGATTCCAGCATTTTCTCTACCACTGAGGTCAAACTAGACTCTTAACACGCACTGCAGGCTACTGAATCTCCCACTGCTGAAGTACTGCACTGGTATCAGCTACAGGGGAATCTGGGATTTGTAGTTAGAGAAGATGTCAGCTCAGAACTAAGTAAAATTAGTCCGAAACACTACTGTACTACAGTAAACAGTAAGTAAACCAAAATGTTTTTGCACACAAAGTGCACACTGGGACCAGCACCACACAACTATGGGGCCCTTTGTTCTGTTTCTTTTAACAAAACAAATGGTCAAACAACGCAAAACAAGGCTGTTCTCCAGTCTCAGGTTCCACGTGAAATCAAAGACTTTTAATGCTATAACCCATCTATCATTCTATACATTACTCAAGCTCTATGTCACAAGACTCTCCGAGATGGGAGCAGAGCCTTGTACATTACTACCCATTACTCTTTGCATTAGTCAAGCTTTGCTCTCCTGGTTTATGAGGTCACAAGGATCATATCAATAGGAACATAGCTCATCATATCAATAGGAACATAACCCTGTGTGTGTGTGTGTGTGTGTATATATAATATATATTTCCTTATGTAGTATTTTATACATTACTCATGTTTTGCTCTCGTGTCTTTTGATGCCATAAAAATCTCCGAGATGGGTGCTTTTTAGTGCATCATCACTAATCTACTGTTCTATTTAATCTGTGTAGTGGTGTGCTGCCCTGAGAAATGGGACCTTTGCTGCTCCATCACTGGTTGACAGGGGGGATGGAAACAGATGGCCTGTACCACCCACATGGGAAATCAGCACTTCACCTCCTCACTGCACTTGTCCCCATTCGTTTGCAGACCCTGGCTTTTAAGGCAGCAGAATGTTGCATCTTGAGAGGCTACCACAGTGAACAAATTTATACCACAGCTGTTAATCCCATCAAAAATAAAAAGTGAGGGTTGAGTGTGCCAGGCACAGAATTTCTGTATCTAAAGAGTGTAAACAAATTAAATTTAAGGTTTTATTTAACTCTAAAAATTGATTAGTGTTTTGCTCATAAAAGTTCTAAAACACTGTGAAAATGCGGAGCACTTGCCTCACTGTGTTTAACACACACAACACTTCTAGAAAACCTATATAAATGCTTTCTGTACAGTTAGTATTGTCCCAAGAAAAAACTGCTAATCAATTATTTAAAACCTTGAAATTACAGATTTAATTTTCCTGACGATAGCACAGCCAAGAAAAAACATCTGCAGCAGGACCTGCTATGATGCAACTATATGGCCGGGAGGACAGAAGCTCAGGCAGGTTCAGAGACTTTGATTAAAGTGGTTACCAGCACAGCTTGTATGCTGGAGTCATTACAACCAAAGAGCGGTAATTCGGTGTGATCAATATGGCATCCTAGAGTATTACGTTTTTAGGATTCATAAAAATCACTTATTTCTGTGTATGAGAAACTAGTAACATCCCTTTAGTTCTTGGACTGAAAACCCTCAAAACTTACGTTTCATTTTCAGCCCCGTTGGTTTTATTCTTGCGCTGCTTTTGCTCGATATTTGGGGGCGGAAGCTGCCCCATGGCTGGCGGTTTCCGTTTGGCTAACAACTTTCTTTGTCTCTCAATCTCTTCCCTTTGTGCGTTAATCCTCTCTTGCTGTCTGACAGGAGGGAAAAAAAAAAAAAAGAATAAAGGTTTTTTTCTGAATACCTTCCATAAAGTTATAATGGTGATCACAGGTTTTGGGATGGGAACAGAAGAAAAAAAATTACTCACCGTTGTAATGTTGTTTCTTCCAACGGGATCCCTCAAATGCAATCATTCTCCTGGAATAAGCAGCACTGGAGCTTTAAGAATTTTATGTAAATAATGGAATTTGGAATGAAAGTCAAACTCTGCTGTGCTGTCATGCTTACCCCGAACTCTTAACTCCAGCTTTATTTCTAAAGCTAGGATGAGAAGTGGCCACTAAAACTAGCTAAATGGCTAGCAAAAATTTTTTCCAAAAATGAAATAGTTTAAACAAGACAGTACTTACTTATCTGTTATGAAAATTAAGATAACTCAGATTACTGAGCTACAACTGCAAAGGCACTGTAACAAATAATGCTTAAGCAAACAGAAATAAACTGATTTTTGTTTAAGCCTTCCACCAAGTTCTGGAAGGGGAGACAGGGATTAGGGATTGTTAAGCATAGTGAGGGATCCCTTTGGAAGAAACATTACTATGGTAATTTTTTCTTCAAACCCTAGGAATCCCTCACTTATGCCCAACACATGCAGACTCCACAGCAATACCTTAGGAGGCTGGATACAGAACCTATTAAGAGAAAATGCACTGCAACACAGCACTGCCAAAGCTGGCATCTCTTCTGGACTGTATGTCCAAACAGTAATGCTTTGTGAAAAGTGTGTACAGTTTTCCAGGTAACTGCTTTACAGAGTTCCTGCAGGGAAAATACTCCTTGATCTGCCACAGGTGCAGAGGTGCTCCTTGTCGAGTGTGCTATGAGGCCTTTCGGTGGCAATTTATCAGCTTTGTCAAAACAGAACTGTATGTAAGAAACTATTTAACGAGAAACGGTTCTCTGGGATGCTGGTTTGCCTTTCCCCAATTCACAAATAGGTGACAAATAACTGAGTGCTACTGGACCAAACACCCATTTGTGTGGTTCAACCAGTAGCTCAGTATCCTCTTCACATCCAGACTGTGGAGCTTTTCCTTGCATGAGCTGGATTTTGCTGTGAAGAAAACTGGGAGGGTAAGTGACTGAGGTAGAACTCAGACATCACTTTTGGGAGGAACTTTTTGTTCATTCTTAGGACTACCTTGTCCCTTTGGAAGATTATGTAGCTAGGATCTCTGTGGACAGCTTGCAGCTCGCTCATCCTTCTGGCGGATGTCACTGCCACCTGGAATACTGCTTTCCAGGTGACGTACTTCAGTGCAGCAGCTGCTATAGGCTCAAAAGGGGCCTCCATCAGCTAAGCAATGCACATATTCAAATCCCATGGAGGGACAGGGTCCCTTACTGGAGAGTACAGGTGATTAAGGCCTTTGAAACAACTTCTGAAAATGGGTTGTGAAACCACTAACCTGTTTTTGCCACCCAGTATGTAAGCAGACACAGCTACCAAATGAACCTTCAGAATTAAGGGCCTGGGGCCCAAAGTCTGAGATGGGCTAGGTATTCCAGGATTGTAGAGAGACTGACCCAGACAGGTTGATCTGTCTAGGTAAACACAGAAAGGATAATCTTTCTCATTCTGAGGCATACATTTTCCTTGTTGCTGGCTTCCTAGAAACCTTCAGCATATCCATTATGTTCTCAGAGAAATACAGCCCAGAGAAGTCTAGCTCTTCAAGAACCATGGTCGGAGACGCAGTATTCTCGCATCTGGAAATGTTATCCTGACTAGAACAGTGTCGGACTGTATTTCAAGAGCAGGCCAATTGGCGATCTGCTGGAAAGTGACAGGAGCATGGCATACCAAGTCTGCCTGGCCCCATCTCGAGCGATAAGAATCACTGCTACTGTCGACCTCCTTCTCAGTTTTAATCGGTACTCTCAGTAAAAGTGGGAATGGAGGGCAGGCATAGAGAAACCTTTCTGACCAGAGACCTAGAGTATGCTATGATACTGAACCCACTGCTGGGGGTCTGCAGCTAAAAAGTAGAAGTTGGCTGTTCTCCCAGGAAGGAAACAGATCTATTTTTGGTGTAGAAAAAAATTATTTCTTCATACTTACCGTAAATACAGGTTACTCACCTGTAACAGGAGTTCTAGGACTGGTATATGTTGTTCATCCACACTTACTAGCAGGTTCCTTGCTGCTTTAAATCTTGCCGGAAGGTCTTCAAGCTGGCTCCTCCCACCCACCCGGGTGGTAAAACTCTCTGCTCCGCCCCAAGACGCCAGATCTAGCCCGCTGGAAGCCAGGTTACGTTTCCAAGACGGGGAGGTCGGGTGGGTTGTGTGGATGAACAACATATACCACTCCTAGAAAGTACAGTTACGTAAGAACTTACTGTAACAGTAGATCTTCAAGAGGCGCTCTTGCAGTAGGTAATTACATATAGGACTGACGCCAGCAGGACCCCATGGAAAACTTCTAGCTAGCAGTCCTGGCGAGGACCGCCCCGTCGGTGACTGGCGTCCAGGAGGCGTCGGTATAAAGGTCGGGCCGCCCGCCTTCCAGTTCTTTCCATACAGGCGAAAGAAGCGGACGAGAGAGTGGATATTTCTCTATATGGAAAGAAGCTGAAAAAGCCTGGGGGATGGAGGCGGAGGTATTACCTACTGCAAGAGCTCGAAGATCTACTGTTACGGTAAGTTCTCACGTAACTGTACTATCTTACCGAGAGGCTCTTGCAGTAGGTAATACATACAGGACTGAATCCCAAGCAGTCTGGAACAAAGAAAGGCACGGGAGGAGGAAACTACTCCAAGAAGTAGCTCTAGCCGTGCAAGCCTCAAGACAGGAGGCCTTGCAAAACAACTAGCCGAAGCCTGCTCTGGCGAGAGGCAATATCCAAACTGTAGCGTTACGTAAAGGTATGGGACGGAAGTCCAGGTATGTGCAGCGCATGTCTGCCGAGACACATTCTTGAAACAAGCTGCAGAGGCAGCTACTCCTCTTGTGGAGTGGCTCTGACTTGACCGGGAGGGTCTTGTAGTATTGTCATAACAGAAAGTGATGCAATGAGCCAACCACTTAGACAGGCATTGCTTGGAAACTGCATTGCCTTCCTTTTGTAAGCACAAAGAGCGAACAACTGATCAGTCTTTCTGAGATCCTTTGTCCTGTTAGTGTAGTATCTCAGAATCCGTGAACATCCATAGTATGGAGTAAATATTCCCTTGATTAGATACTAGTAAAAAGGCAGGTAGCTCTATGGACTGATTTAAGGTAGACTCTGCTACTACTTTAGGTAGAAACTTAGGATTCGTGCGAAGAGCCACTCGTTCCTTGTGAAAAATCGAGTAGGGGATTTTACACATCAGGGCCTGGAGCTTGGAGATTCTTCGAGCCGAAGTAATGGCCACCAAGAAGAGCGTCTTCCATGAAAGAAACCTCAAATCTGCAGAGGTTGCAGGTTCGAAGGGAGGAAGAGTAAGTTTCTCAAAAACAAATTTCAAGTCCCAAGGGGGGGAGGGCAGGAGTACGGATGGGGGGCCTCAGATGGAGAACCCCTCTGAGAAAGGTCTTGGAGACCTCCAGTTGAGCAAAAGTCTTGCTTGCGAAGGGAACATGATAGGCCGAGATGGCCGCCATGTGTACCTTCAAAGAGGAATGGCTGAGACCCAGGTCGAACAGATGACGTAGATACTCAGCAGAAGCCCCGCTGAACAGGAGAAAGGTTCCACGTTCTTGGGCAGCCCAAATAGTGAATCTTTTCCACTTCATGGCATAAGTGGATCTGGTGGAGGGTTTTCTGGCCTCCACTAAAATCTCCGCCACTTTGGGAAACACACCAAAACGGGATTGGGCTAGGTCTGCAGGAGTCATGCATGCAGTTGAAGGGATCTGAGGCCTGGATGGACCAGGGTCCCCTGATCCTGGGTCAACAAACCTCGAGATAGAGGAAGAGGAGGATCCTCTGAATATTGTTGTAGAAGAGAGACCAGATTTGCCTGGGCCAGAAAGGAGCGATAAGAATCATTCTCGCTCCTTCTGAAACTAGTTTCTGCCAAGACTCGTGGGATAAGAGGAATTGGGGAAAGGCATAAGCGAATCTGTCCTTCAGTCTAGAGACAGGCGTCGTTCGAGAGCCTCGCTCTGGAACGAGCGAGCAGAAGGTGGGAAGTTTTGCGTTTTGGGGGGATGCGAACAGGTCGACCTGTGGTGTTCCCCAAAGTTGAAAGATATTGTCTAGGACCCCTTGGTCCAGTTCCCACTCGTGAGTCAGAGCAGAAGAGCGACTTAGCTTGTCTGCCAGGGTGTTGTCGACTCCTGGAACGTGAATCGCCGTGAGGTGAAGGTCGTGTTGTGTTGCCCAATCCCAAACCCTCATTGCCTCCCTGCATAGAGGGTAGGACCGAGTTCCTCCCTGCTTGTTGATGTACCACACTACGCACATGTTGTCCATCTGGGCGCTAGGTGGCAGGAAGGATGTATTGGTGAAGGGCTTGGAGGCATACAACACTGCCAGTTCAAGCACATTGATGTGGAGGCTTGTTCTAGCCTGGACCAGGAGCCCTGGGTCCGATGAGGGCCCAGATGGGCTCCCCAACCTTCGCCTGAGGCGTCTGTGGTTAGTGTCTGGGAGGGGGGAGGATGAAAGAAAGGAACCCCCTGAAACAGGTTTTCTCGAACCATCCACCATTGTAAGTCTCGCATCATCGGCGATGAGATCAGAACAGAGTGATCTAGGTCGTCCACTAGTTGATCCCACTGAGAGATCCTCATGTGGGAGTAGAGTGCGAGGGACCGTTGGGATAGCAGCCGCCATGAGCCCGAGAAGGCAAAGGACCGACCTCGCCGAGACCATCCTGCGATTGGGTAACAGACTTATCTGAGTCTGAAGGGAGGCCGCCCTGTCTGGAGGCAGGAAGGCCTTGCCCATGGTCGTATCGAGGATCGCCCCAATAAACTGTAGCCTCTGGGAAGGGTCCAGATGAGACTTGGAATGGCCGATTAATACCCAGGCAGGCAAAACCTGCTGGTAAGGGGAGAGAAACACAGGAGTTCCTCCTGGGCGAGGCCGCCAGGAGCCAGTCGTCCAGGTAAGGAACACCTGTACCCCTTGCACGAGGTGAGCCGCCACCACTGCCAGGCATTTGGTAAATACTTGGGGCCGAGGATAGACCAAAACAGGGCGCCTTTGAACTGGTAGTGGTCCCCTGGAGCATAAGCAAGGTATCGCGATGAGATGGGCGAATGGGAATGTGCAGATAAGCATCCTGCATATCCAGGGCACAAAGCCATTGACCCGGCGAAGGAGGGCAGAAGGCTCTGCAGAGAGAGCATCCTGAACCTTTTGTACTCTACATAAAGATTCAGGAACTGAAATCTAAAATCGGTCTGAGATCTCCGTCTTCTTTGGGACCAGGAAGAAATAGAATAGTAACCCGTCCCTGAAGATGAAGGGGACGGGCTCTATCACTTGCTTCAGCAGAAGAGCGGAGATTTCCTCCTGGACCAAAGGAAGGTGTTCCCGTGAATACGACAACTTCAGGGGGGGTGGCGGGGTGGTTTCTGAAGAAACTCTATGGAGTGTCCTTCTGCTATGAGCTGGAGCACCCAAGAATCTGTGGTTATCCTCTCCCATCCCGGAAGGTGGAGGGAAAGCCTCCCTCCTACTGGTTCCTCCGGGGAGTCCGGAGGCAGTGGGAGAGGAAAGGAGTCAGGTGGTGTGGGGCAGCGCCACGGCTAAAGCTTTCCCGCTTCTTTTTAGGCGGGGGTGGTTAGCAGCGCTGAGGGCCCGATGTTTGTAGCCGCCTTCCTGGGGTATTCGCCTTTGGTCGATTCAATCGGCGAAGGGGACGGCGTTGCTGCTGGTGGGGATGGTACATGGAATCAACTGATTTCAGAGCCGTCCCCTTCTCTTGCAAGTCGGTAATGATGTCCTTGACATCACCCCCGGAAAGGTGCTTCCTGGATAGCAGATTGCACTTCCGGGACCAGACTCACACCGCTGAGCTGCCATGACGCCCGAGGCTCACGGCGAAAGCCGAGCTCCGCCCAGCAGTGACCACCGCGCCGTATGTCGCACGATGGCATGTGGCGACTGGCGAATGAGCAGAGCAGGCGAGATCAGCCAACTCCTGTTTGACTTGGGAATCAGGCAAGAGGTCCAGCTTGGCTTCCACCGGTAAGGATGGCCTTCTGGTAGTCCCCCATGTGGCCGACATAGTTCAGGGCCCTAATCCCCAGTGTGGAGGAAGCGTAAATCTTTCTCCCATACTGGTCCAGAAGGCGAGATTCCTTATCAGGAGGTGACGAGCTAAGATGTTTTGGGTTCGCGGCGGCCGTGAGCGGCACTAATCACGACAGAGTCGGCACGAGGGTGAGAATCCAGGAAATCAACGCCCTCTGGAGCCTGATATAGCCTGTTCGACTTCCTAGGAAGTGGGGCTAAGGCCAACGGCTGTTTCCATATCGTGGTCACAAGGTCAGCGTGAGGCTCTATCCAGGGTGGCACTAATGTAGGAACTGTCACGGGCAGATCCAGATGTTCAGCGAGTTTCAGACGCTGAGGATCTGGTTCAAGCGCCACTGATGAACCTCCTGGATTTTCAAGAAACTCCTTAAAAGAAGGATCCTCTGGAGGACTTGGACGGAGTCCTGGCCGGGCTTGACGGAGAGAGAGAGGCTGCGTCTCTCTCTCTCGGAGCAGCTGTCGGAAGAGTCCGAGAGTGAAGAGGAGGATGAACAAGAGTAAGACTCCCTTTCCCGACCTGGGGGAGGAACGGGTCCCTTGGGGAGTCCCCGGGGGCGTGTGTCCTGCCCCTCTCTGGATCCAGACGGAAGAACCCTGTAGTCCGGAGGTGGTGAGGAAGTGTGCCGCCTGGGGCGTACGGGAACCTGGGGTGGCACTGTCGCGGGAAGGCGGCTCTCGACCCCTTTGGTGAGCTGAGCCTTGGCCTCAGCCCACCAGGAGGCCAGAGTTTCCTGCAGGTCCACAGGCGGCCTCGAGGGCGGTTGAGGAGGAGGAGGCAGGGGATAAGAATATGGCTACACTCCATGGAGCGTATCCAAACCCCGGCTGCAGGTAACCCGCATCGGGTATTGAGGCGGAGAGTACTGCGCGCCGGGAAGCGGTGTTCGGCACAGCGCCGAATAAGACGGCGGATTTCGGAAGCCGGGGGCCTGCCTGAGCAGACAGCCCAGCTGGGAGCCTCACAGGCGGGTCCACAGCGGAGAACCCGGAGGGTGAAGGGCCTGATGTAAGCAGAAAATCTTCAAGTCGGTAAGGCCGACGTCAGGGCCGACGGCGGAGATCTGATGCCGGAGGTACCGACGTCGGAGGGGCCGGCATCCGGGGGGCTGACGTCGGGTCCATCGTTCCAGATGGAGGAAGGACTGGCGAAGGCAAAAAAAAAACCCAGCTTCACCCGGGGAAGTAGAGGAAAAGTCCCCGGGTTCAGGTTGTGGGGACTCTGGCTCCCCAGACGGCAGTGAAGGCTGCGGTGAACCAGGAACGACAGATGTTGGGGGGTCCGTTGTCGGTTCCCTCGCCGGCCAGACGTCGGACGAGCCGACATGAGGCGTAGAGGCGAGCTCTCGGCAGGCGCCGGAAGAGCAGACATCCGACTTACGAGAGCCATCACCGGAGACAGGTCAAGAGGAGGGGTCGGCCTGGTCCGGTGGGGAAGAAGCCGCGAGTCGCCCCGGAGGGTCGGACGTCTTACCAGCCCTCTTCGGGCGGACGTCAGAGGAGCAGACACCCTGCTTACTGGAGTCGCCCACGATGGTAGGTCGCAAGCCTGCGGCCGAACCAGGGGCGGAGGCCTCCAACTGCCCGGAGGTGCCCGCAAGGCCCGAGCGCGAGCCAGACGGACGGGCCGATGCCGCCTCAGAAACCTCCGAGGCGGCCGTCGAGGAGCGATCCCCGGGAGGGGATGTTACCTGCGTGCCCACGACTCCCGAGAGAGATGCGGTGGAGGAGCCTTTGTCCCGGTGCCTCTCCTTGTCGTCCTTCTTTCGATGGCCTTCGGGAGAAGTGGACACCTGCCTTAGCTTTTTAAGCTCCTTCTCCATAGAGCTCATTTTCTTCTTAAGAATATGGGCCTCCAGGGATTGTTGCCGTCTTTTTCGGGTAGCCGCGTTAAAGCTAAGGCAATGCTGGCACTTCTCGACCGGATGATCAGGGCCTAGGCAGAACATGCACAGGGAGTGACCGTCCTTGTGCGGTAGGTTGGGCGCTGCACGAATCGCACTTGTTCTTGTGCTCGGAGGGTGTAGGGGACGACATACACTGACGTTAGTACTGACGTTATCGAAAAAATAAAGATTTTTCGGTAAAAAAAACGATGAAGGTAGGGCTGATGAAGCACGAACTTTTCTACAAGGCGCTGCACGAGCTAACGGCGGGAAAGAACTGGAAGGCGGGCATCCGGGACCGCCCCTTTATACCGATGTCGGTCACCTGACATGGGGGTGGTCCCTCGCCAGGGACTGCTAGCTAGAAATTTTTCCGTGGGGTCCTGCCGCCTGCCGGCGTCAGTCCTATATGTAATTACCTACTGCAAGAGCCCTCTCGAAGCAAGATCTCCTGTTACAGATGAGCAACCTGTATTTCTAGGGACATGGATATGTTGTTCAATCCACACTTACTGGCAGACTCCTAGCAGTTCTCCAGGAGGAAGGAAGCAAGGCGCACACCCCCTACTTGGGGAATAAGGACTGGAGAACCGAGGCCCCAAAACCAGCATCACGGCGTGACTCAAGGTTGATGTGGTAGTGGGTAATGAAGGTGTGTGCTGACTTCCAGGTAGCAGCCCTGCAGACTTCCTGGATAGGGACGTCCCTGGAAGCAGCCACCGAAGCAGCGGTATGGCGGGTAGAATGAGTTCTTATCCCTTTGGGAGGCTCCATGCCTGCCAACCTATAGCAGAGATCTATGCAGGAGGTGACCCACCTGCCTATCGTCCACTTGGCTACAGATCTGCCAGGTGCGGCTTCAGCGTAGGTGACAAACAGTTGGCGAACCTCTCCCCGAACTTCAGCCGTCCGCTCCTTATAATAAGAGAGCGCTATTCTAGGGTCCAGAGTATGGAGCCTATATCTGGCCTCCGAGGTGTGACTGGGGTAGAACACCGGCAGAGTCAACACCTGGTTAAGGAGAAACTCCAACACCACCTTCGGAAGGAATTTCGGGTGGGGGCGGAGGACAACCTTGTCGAGGAGACTCGATGGAAAATGCCTGGAGCTCTCCCATCCTTCTGGCTGATGTGAAAGCCACCAAGAAGGCGGTCTTCCACGACAGGTGAGAGATGTCACACCTGTGCATCGGTTCGAATGGTTGCCCATGGGCTTAGCCAATACCATCAGTAGATCACACGGAGGTGGAGGTTCTCACACCGGAGGCGATATGTGATCAAGGCCTTGGAAAAAGCGCCCGACCGCCTTCTCCTGCACCACCGACTGCTTCCCGGCCCACGCCTGGCAAGCAGAGATGACTGCCAGGTGCACCTTAAGGGTAGTCGACCGAAGCCCTAGCTGAGAAAGGGACCACAGGTAGTCCAGAATGCTAGCCAAAGAAAATGAGGAAGGGTCCAACCCCTTATCCTGACATCAAATGGAGAATCTCTTCCATTTGAAGGAATAGCATTTTCTGGTCGACTCCTTATGGGATGCCTCAACAACGTTGAGGACCTCGTCAGAAAGACCCAAGGAATGGAACTCTAACTGCTCAGGAACCAGGCCGTCAAGTGCAGGGATTGAAGGTCCAGGTGGAGAATCTTCCCCTGGTTGACTGAGATCAGGTCCGGGTGGGCTGAAAGCCGCCTCGGGAGCCTGGAGCTGAGGCTGAGGAGATCTGGATACCAGAACTGACGGGGTCAGTCTGGGGCTACCAGAATCACCTGCACCTTGTCCCTCTTCGCCTTGAGAAGCACCTTGTGGATCAAGAAAAATGGAGGGAAGGCGTAGAAGCGGCCCAGGGTCCACTGCCTCAAGAAGGCATCCCCCTGTAGCGAGCCCTGCTGAGGGGGGCGGGCATGAAACAGCCTCAACTTTGCATTCTCCCTGGAGGCAAACAGGTCCATCTGAGGGGTGCCCCAGTGAGAGAACAGATCTTGCACTACCTCTGGCAGAAGAGACCACTCGTGTGAGATGCAGCGCCTATCCGGCTGAGGGTATTGGCCAGAGTGTTGGAGGCTCCTGCCACATGGATGGCTAGGAGATACGCCTCCAGGCTGATCACGAGAGACCAAGTGCAGAGAGCCTCCTTGCACAGAGGCAAGGAGTGTGTCCTGCCCTGTCGGTTTAGGTAATACATGGTCATGGTGTTGTCCGTCTGGACCTGGACCACTTGACCCCGTACAAACGAAGCGAAGGCGGTGAGGGCTAGTCGGACCACTCGAAGCTCTAGCAGGCTGATGTGGCATCAAGACTCCTGAGGGGACCAGAGGCCGTGAGCTCTGAGCTCCCCCAGATGGGCACCACAACCCATCAGAGAGGCGGTCGTTAGAGTGACCGTCGGCTCGGGGCGAACAAACGGGATACCCTCCTGCAGATGAGCTGGAACGAGCCACCACTGGAGACCGTTCCACATCTCCTGGGTCACTGTCACTGGCTGGTCCAGAGGACCGGAGCGCTGTGACCACTGGCGGGCCAGCCCCTATTGCAGGGGACGCACATGCCAGCGGGCCCAATGGACCACGCTGGTGCAGGCCGCCATGAGGCCCAGAAGGCGCAGGAAGTCCCAGGCAGGGCGCAATTGCCCAACCAGAAATGATTGGGCAAAGGAGGAAAGGATCTTGGCCCTGTCCACCGAGAGCCATGCTCTGGCTCTAAGAGAGTCAAGCTCTGCCCCGATGAACTGAATCGCCTGCGATGGCACGAGTTCCGATTTGGCCTCGTTGATGAGGAGGCCAATCTGAGAGCAGACCTGAAGGGCCAGATCCCTGGACTGCTCCACCTCCAACCTGGAGGGGGCTGCAATCAGCCAGTTGTCCAGGTAAGGGTATACCCGGACCCTTTGGCGCCACAGGAATGCTGTCACCACTGCCAAGCATTTGGTGAAGACCCTGGGAGCTGGAGAGGGGCCGAAGGGCATGGCCCAGAACTCGTAAAGGGGGATCCCTCTGCCCTGAAGTGGAGGAATCGCTGGTGAGACGGATGGATTGGGATGTCAAAGAATGCATCCTGAAGGTCCAGAGAACAGAACCACACGCCTCGTTCCAAGGATGGAATGATCTGAGCCACAGTGACCATCCTGAAGGTGCGAGACCTTAGGAACTTGTTCAGGTCGTGTAGGTCGAGAATGGGGCACAAACCCCCCCCACCCCGTCCGTTCTGGGACCAGGAAGTACCTGGACACATACCCTGGGTCTGGACTCTGGAGGAGGGTCCGCTACCTTCCTGATCACCTCCTTCTGGAGGAGCAGGGCAAGGTCGGCTCGACAAGCCGAAAGAGGCTGCGGAAACCGTAGCCCCCCGTGGGGCAACGGCTCGATAGGGTGGGGACTGCTCAAATTCCAGAGGCAGACCCCTGCCTACCACTTCCATCACCCAGTGGTCCGTGGTGATAATGGACCAGGCAGAAAGGAAGTGGCGGAGCCGTCCCCAGACAGGGGGGAACCCGGGGAGGAGTGACGAGGTTGGGGGCGACACCCCTCAACCCATCACTGGGCAGGCCTGGAGGAAGGGCTGGCCGAGGAGCCGCCTGGGCCTTTCCCTCCTGGCTTCCTGCTGGAGAAAGCAGCAGGCTTGGCTTTGGGGTGCCAAGGGCGAGCCTGCTGGCCCAGATGCTGGTGTTGCTGGGCCGGATGTGCCGCAAGGGCTGAAGAATGAAAGGGCTTACGCTGCTGCTGGTGGCCTTTGTCCTTCTGGGCAGACGTGATAGAGTCCAAGGTGGCGTTGGACTTCTTGATCCGTTGAAGATGACCCTCCACCCCGGGACCAAACAAATCGATACCCAGGAAGGGATTGTCTGCCAGCTTGTGCTGGGTATCCGTCGTAAAGGTGGAGATCCGCAGCCAAGCTCTGCGGTGCATGGCCACTGTGGCTGCTACTGACAGGGCACACGAGTCAGCGATGTCCAAAGAAGTTTGGGGCTGCTGTTTGGCCACTGCCCTTCCCTGGTCCCACACCTGCTTGACCGTCGTGTGAAGGTCAGTCGGGAGATGAGGAATCACCTCATCCAGAGAGCCCAAAAGGGCGTGTGAAAAGTGTGCCATCAGGACGGCCGAGCTAGCCTGACAAAGGCCTAAGAAGGAAGCAGCATAGACTTTCCGCCAAGTAGTCCAATTTCTTGGACTCCTTATCGGGTAGCTGTCCATATCCAGAGCGTTCCCGGAACTCCGGAAAACACTGTCGGTCACTAACCCCTCCGCAGAGGGGTGCTCCGAGAAACCAGAGAGTGAACCGGTAGGGACAGCATACTTCCAAGCCATCCTGGCCGAAGGTGCTGGACAAGAAGCTGGCCGCTGCCACAGCTCCAGGGCCGGGCCAGCAATGGCTTCAGCCACCAGGAAGACCTCCGTAGGGGAATCCCCTCGGTCCAGTATCTCTGTGAGGGGATACTTGGCCCGTTGTGAAACTGGCTCGAGCTTCATTCCAGTGGATTCTGAGATGAGTCGAAGTATTCCGAGGAACGAGGATGGGCTCTCGTCCACCGACTGACCCCCAGTGGACTCCAGGTCAAGCGGCCAGGAGAACATGGATGAGTCGTCGTCAGACTCCAAGGAGTCTGCGAACAGCTGCCGAGAACCTGAGCCACCCTCCACATGCCAAGGTCGATCGGAAGTGAGGGTGACCGACAACCTATGGGGCAAACCCTGACCAGACCGAGAATCCTTGGTCGGGGCCCCAGTCTTCGGTTGTGGAGGCGGAGGTTCCACCACAATGGGTGGTGCAGCAGGTTTCGGCTGAACAACCGGTGCTAGCTTCGGCTCCTCGACCACTACGAGGAGTTGCTTCGGCCGCTCGGGTGACAGCCACTTAATGGCCAGAGAAGGAGTCGGTTTATTCCTGGACAATAAGAGCTGCTGCCACATTAAGTCCTCGTAGCGCCGACGCAGCTTGCGCCAGAGCCTATCCTCTGAAGGACGACGAGGATGAGCCGTGCCGCCGCTTTCCATGGTGCCGAGCCCGAGACCGCCGACAGTGGGACCTGCTGGACCTGGAAGAGGTCAGAGACCTTTGGGGATTCCGAAGGTGGGTCAGAGAGGGGCCCGGGGAAACCCACACCTCCCTCAGTTCAGGGACCTTAACCGGGGACTCCGGCACAGGAGGCACAGGCAAGTCCTCCGTTTCCACTGGGGGAACCAGTGAAGAAGGGTTGTCTGCTTCTCCAGTCGACAAACCGTCCGACGGGCCGAGAAAAATCTCGACCGCGTCGACGGTTGTCTCGACCGGCTGACATGACGGGGACACCGTGAAGCCAGCTGCCTTAGCCGCAACCTTGACCGAGGTCAATTGTCGACTATCCGGGGAAGGGGACCTCTCCCGCTCCCACGAACGTCGACAGTGGGACTTACCTTTGGAGTCCTTCTTCTTGGACAGAGAGGAATGTGCTGATGGCCCATCTCCCTTGGTGGAGAGGGATTGGCAAGGCTCCTTAAAAGAAGCTGTATAACAAGAGCCCAAGGAGAGCAGGATAAATGCCGCGACTGAGGAAGATGAAGATGTGGCCTGGGCCGCCTCCTCCTCGAGGACGATCTGCTCCAGCTGGTCTACTGTGGACACTGCCATAGGCCTCTCGACTTGACGAAGGATAACGCATTTCAAGGCGTGCAAGAGCAGGCAGCGCGGTCCTCCAAGACAGAAGCGAAAAATCTGCATAACTCACAAGCCTGTGAGTCACGGCAGAGTCCTAGGTAGTAAACACACGTGGAGTGCGGGTCAGTCCGGGACATCATCTACCCGCAGGGGCACCAACGAAATCCGAGAGTCTATTTGTCCATCGCAGCCACGAGGGAAAAAGAAGACCGAAGTCTTTTAAATTTTAGAATAAGTTTCGGTTTAACCGAAAAGTGTGGATCTAGGCCTAAAACGCAGAGTGCTAAGGAGGGAACCTGAGCTTCCAAGCGGTAAGGAAGATCTGGCTGGCGTCATGGGGTGGAGCCGAGAGTTTTACCACCCGGGTGGGTGGGAGGAGCCAGCTTGAAGACCTTCCCGCAAGATTTAAAGCAGCAAGGAACCTGCCAGTAAGTGTGGATTGAACAACATATCCACGTCTCTAGAACTTCCTTTTCTGTCAGCTCCAACATTGTCAATGGGTAGTCAGTACATAAGGGTAATAGGCACCCCTACTAGGGGAAATGGCACAGCCCAAGGCTGCAACCAGCACAGAGTCCTGGGCATATGAACATTCTGGACAGCAACAACTCTCTGGTCACTTTTGTACTTGCAATGCCCCTATTTATGCAAGGGTAAACTCGTATAGATTACACTGCTCATCTTGCAATGAACCAATACATATACATTGTTCACATACTCGTACCTTTTCCTAAAAAAGGAGATGCAGCAAACAATTCCCTACCTCATCTAAAGAGAGGGAGAGCAGAAAAAGGTTAATCATCTGCTTCTCGTCCTGGGTGTTCCCCCTCCGGGTCCAAGAGGTGCAGATTCACTCTATCTCTGGGCTATCCTCCTAACAGCTGCCCACAAAGCTATTACAAGGTACTGGCTGAAACCTCAGCCTCTGACCAAACAAGACTGTATATAGGTGACACAGGAAATCTCTGGGCTGGAGGAGCTCACCTTCAAAATAAATCAGAGATCTCATCTCTACACCCGGAGATGGACAAGATGGGAGATCTGGCTGAATTCTGATCCATGTCTGGACAGCCAGGCACCTCCCTGTCATACAACCTAGGGCTCAATCTTGTACAATTTGTGGGGGAGAGGGGAAATAAGGTTGGGGGTCAGATACCTGAAAGGAAGAGGAGAAAGTTTTAACAACTAGTCAAAACTGATTGTATGAACTGCCAACAATAATCAACTGATCAAAATGCTTCCTATTTGTATAAACAAGTTTATGAATTGTCTAAATGCATCACTACGAGATGATGGAAAGGACCTGTACCTACTGATGTTATGTACCTGACTGATGTTAATAAACTTGAATAAAAAAAAAATAATAAAAATCTGCTTCTCTCGTGGTGGAGCTTCTTTGAACTACTGAAACAACTAGAATGAGACTTGTCAAAGGAATGAGTTAAAACAAAAAAAAACACTGGAAAAGAACTGCAAACCGTGTAGGCATTAACCTGCAACAAGGAGGCACCCTTATTGTTCAGATAAATAAAAACCTGTTAATCTGTGATTAATAATCAATATTTCACCCTTAGGCTGCCGCCGACAAGATATCTTGTCCTAAAAACCTATGCGTTCTAAATCTTCCAGCAGCCTAAGGGTTAAAATGTGGAGCTCTTGTATAATCGTCAGCAGGTGAATCATAGATGGATGTCCAAACAGACTTACAATCAAAAAAACTTCCTCGGAACACAATGGACACCTCAGTCTGGCATACCTGACAATATTATCCATCAGGAGCCATGTTCCCGGGAGGGCCACACCTACAGCCAACAGAAAAGGAAGATTACAGTAAGTATGAAGAAGTTTCTTCTTTCTGTAATGCACCACATTTCAAGGGGTAGTTGGTACATATGGGTTCTAATAAACAGTGCCCATTATCCAACCACGTGGGGAGAATATTGTCCCATATGCAAACTACAAAAAAAGGAAAGGGAAAAACAGGTTACTCACCTCTACCAGTAGTTCTAGGAGTGGTACACGTTGTTCATCCACATTGTTTGGCATGTCCCTTTCCCCTTTAAGATCAGCCGGGAGTCTTCAAGCTAGCTTCTCCCACCCACCTGGGTGGTATATACCTTGGCTCTGCCCCATGACGCCAGATCTTAGCCTGCTGGAAGCCAGGTTGTGCACGTCCGCAGCTGGGGAGGTCTGGTGGGTCCATGTGGATGAACATATACCACTCCTAGAACTACTGTTACAGATGAGTAACCTGTTTTTCTAGGATTGTGGATATGTTTATCCACACTGTTTGGCAGACTCCTAGCAGTTCTCCGGGAGGAGGGAGGCATTGCGCACACCCCCTACTTAGGGAACAGAGATTGGAGAACCAAGGCCCCAAAACCAGCTTCCCAGCGTGACTCAAGGTCGATGTGGTAGTGGGTAATGAAGGTGTTTGCTGACTTCCAGGTAGCAGCCCAACAGATTTCCTGGATAGGGATGTCATTGGAAGCAGCCACTGATGTAGCAGTACGGCGAGTAGAATGAGCTCTTATCCCTCTGGGAAGCCCCTTGCCCGCCAACTCCTCATAGCACAGACCTATGCATGATGTAATCCATCTTGCTATAGTCCGTTTGGCTGCAGGTCTGCCAGAAGCGGCTTCAGCATAGGTGACAAACAGCTGGCGAACCTCTCCACAAACTTCCGCCGTCCTCTCCTTGTAATAGGAGAGAACACGTCTCAGGTACAAAGTATGGAGCCCGTACTCTGCCTCAGAGGTGTAATTAGGGTAGTATACCGGCAGAGTCAATCACCTGGTTAAGGTGAAACTCTGACACCACCTTCGGAAGGAATTTTGGGTGAGGGCGCAGGACAACCTTGTCCCTGTGGAAGACCAGATAAGGGGAGTCAACCGATAGCACCTGGAGCTCCCGTTCTTCTGGCAGACGTGACAGCCACCAGGAAGGCCGTCCTCACAACAAGTGTGACAGTTCACACTTGTGCATTAGTTCGAATGGCTTGCCCATGAACTCTGTCAGTACCAGCAGTAGATCCCACGGAGGTGGAGGTACACGCACCGGAGGGGATATGTGATCCAGGCCTTTGAAAAGGCACCCGTCCACTGTCTCCTGTGCCAATGTCGGCTGACTGGCCCGCGCCCAGTAAGCAGAAATGGCTGCCAGGTGCACCGTAAGGGTCGATGACCGCAGACCCCCTTTGGAGAGAGACCAAAGGTAGTCGAGAATGTTAGCCACAGAACAGGATAAGGGGTTCAGGCCATTACCCTGACACCAAATGGAAAACCTTTTCCATTTGAAGGCATAACATTTCCTGGTCGATTCCTTTCAAGATGCCTCCACCATGGTGTTGACATCTTTGGAAAGACCCAAAGCCTGGAACTCTAGCCGCTCAGGTACCAGGCTGTGAGGTGCAGGGATTGAAGGTCCGGATGGAAGACCTTCCCCTGGTTCAGAGATATCTGGTTCGGGCATGTACAAAGCCACTCCGGGGGCCTGCAGCTGAGGCTGAGGAGATCTGGATACCAGAACTGGCGCAGCCGGTCTGGGGCTACCAGAATCACCTCCGCCTTGTCCCTCCTCACCTTGAGTAACACCTTGTGGATCAAGGGAAATGGAGGGAAGGCGTAGAGGTCTGGTGTTCAGGACCTCGAGAAGGCATCCCCCTGCAGCGAGCCCTACTGAGGGGGGCAGGCATGATACAGCCTCAGTTTGGTGTTTTCCCTGGAGGCAAACAGGTTCACCATCTGTTTGCCCCAATGGGAGAACAGGCTGTAAGCTACCTCTGGATGGAGAGACCACTTGTGGGATGTCTGGCCTATATGGCTGAGAGCATCCGCCAGTTGGTTCGAGACTCCTGCCACATGGATGGCTAGGAGGTCCACCTCCAACCGGCTTACGAGGGACCAGATGCGGAGCGCCTCCTTGCACAGCAGACCGGAGTACATGCCACCCTGTTTGTTGAGATAGTACATAATCATGGTATTGTCCGTCTGGACTTAAACCACTTGTTCCCGGAGCCGAGGAGCGAAAGCAGACAGCGCCAGTCTGACTGCTCTGAGCTCCAACAGGTTGATGTGGCATTGGGACTCCTCGGGCTCCAGAACCTGTGGGCCCTGTTGTGCCCCATGTGGGCTCCCCAGCCCGTTAGAGACATTGGTCGTAAGGACAACCATCAGCTCGGGGCGAACGGGATCCCTTCCTGCAACCTGTCTGGGGCGGTCCACCATTGGAGAGCGTCCCACATCTTCTGGGTTACAGTGACAAGCTGGTCGAAATGACTGTGGCGCTAAGTCCACTGGGAGGCCAGCTCCAATTGAAGGGGACGCATGTGCAACCGGGCCCAACAGACCACTGAGGTGCAAGCAGTCATGCAACCCAGAAGGCGCAGAAAGTCTTGGGCAGGGCGCAAGTGCCCAACCAGAAATGACTGGGCAAAGAAGGAAAGAACCTCCACCCTGTCCGCCGGGAGCCGAGCTCTGGCTTGACAAGAGTCAAGCTCTGCCCCGATGAAGCCCATCACCTGAGAAGGCATGAGTTCCGACCTGGCTTCGCTGATCAGGAGGCCGAGTTGGGAGCAGGTTTGGAGGGCCAGATCCCTTGACCTCTCCTCCTCCTGTCGGGTGGAACCTGCTAGGAGCCAATCATCAGGTAGGGGTAAATTCTGATCCCCGATGCTGAAGATCGGCCGCCACCACTGCAATACATTTGGTGAAGACCCGTGGGGCCGATGACAGGCCGAATGGCATGGCTCGGAACTAGTACAGGGTCTCTTCGACCCTGAAGCGGAAGAACCGCCGATGGGTTGGATGGATTGGGACGTGAAAGAACGTGTCTGCAGATCCAGTGAACAGAACCACACGTTTCACTCCAAGGATGGTATGATCTGGGACAGAGTGACCATCCGAAAGCTGCGTGACCTGAGAAACTGATTCAGGTCGTGAATATCTAGAATGGGGCACCAGCCCCCCATCTGCTTGGGCACCAGGAAGTACCTGGAGACAAAGCCTGGGTCTGCAGATGGATCCGCCACAATAGCTACTGCCTCCTGGAGGAGGAGCTGAGCAATGTCGTCTCGAAGAGTCGACTGGGTGCATGCAGAAGTCCGTTCTTCCCGAGGGGCGCGGGCTCGGCTGGTAGGGTACTGCTCGAATTCCAGAGGCTGTCCCTGACCGACCACTTCGAGAACCCACCTGTCCATAGTGATAGCGGATCAGGCAGAAAGAAAGTGATGGAGCCGGCCGCCCACGGGAAGACCCAGAGCTGGCGTGACAGAGATAGGGGTGGCAGTCGCCATCCCGTCACTGGGCAGGCTTAGAGGAGGAGGAGGCTCCAGGACCTGAGCCCTGGCCCCCTTTGCGGGCCTGTTGGGGTCCAGGCTTGGGCAGAGGGCGCCAAGCTTGAGCCTGCTGCTGACCTCCTTGGTAGGAGGACTGCTGAACCACAGGGAAAGAGTGCTGAAAATGCTTCTTTTTTCTTCTGCTGGTTCTTACCTGAAGAACTTGTGGCAGAAGTGGCATCTACGGTGGCACTGGACTGTTCAATGCGCTGTAATTGACCCGCCACTCCTGGGCGGAACAAGTCGGTCCCGAGAAAAGGCACATCAGTCAATTTATGCCGAGTATCCACTGGGAAGGAGGATAACCTCAGCCAAGCCCTGCGGCGAGAGGCCACTGTGGCTGCCATCGAGCGGGCACAAGAATCCCCAATGTCCAGGGCTGTCTGGAGCTGCTGTTTGGCAACAGCATGGCCCTGGTCCTGGACTTGCTTAACTGTGATTTGCATGTCCGCTGGGAGATGTGGGAGGACTTCATCTAATGACCCAAGAAGGGAACGAGGGAAGTGTGCCATGATGATGGCATAACTGGCCAGATGAAGGCCCAAGGAGGAAGCCGCACAGACTTTCCGCACCAAATGGTCCAAAAGCTTGAACTCATCGGGGGAGCGGTCAGTGTTGGCAGAAATGCCAGTACACCTGAACACAGAGGCAGTCACCAGGCTCTCTACCGAAGGGTGCTCTGTGAACTCCGCAAGGGACCCCATGGGCACCGCATACTTGCGGGTCATGCGGGCAGATGGTGCTGGACATGAGGCAGGGCACTGCCATAGTTAGAGTACCGGGCCAACAATAGCCTTGGCCACAGGAAAGGCCTCCGTCGGGGTGTCACATTTCTTCAGGAAGTCCATGAAAGGGTACTCTGCCTTTTTCTGGATGAGCTCCAAGGGCATCCCTGTAGAATCAGATGAGACGGAGGACCCAGTGGAAGGAGGAAGGGCCTTCCTCCATCCCTGTGCCAACGGATGACTCATCATCCCCCTGGATGTGAGTGGAGTCCGGTGACGTCCAAGTCTGAGGAGTCAGGACACAGCGGTTTGCCGCCCAAATCACCCTCAACCCATCGAGGAAGGTCCAGGGTGACTGTGACTGACAGACGTCGGGGAAGTCCAGAATCTGTTCGGTACTCTTTTGAAGGAGCTCCTCCCACAGGCTGCTTAGGCAGCGGTTCCACCACTATCAGTGGGGAGACCGGCAAAGGCCGAATTAGAGGATGGGCCGGCCCCGCGGGCGGAGCAACACAGCGCTTCGGTTCCGAGGGGGTCAGTTTCGGCCTAGGAGGCAAAAGCCAAGTAATGGCCGGGGTAGGCGGCAGAGCCGGCTTCTGCCCGATCAAAACCAGCTGTTGCCACATAAGGTCCTCGTAGCGCCGGAGTTTCCGTCAGAGCCTCTCCTCATCCAAGGACGACCTGTGGCGTCACCTCATCTTGGAGTGTTTATGGCTCCTCATTGGCCTTTCGGACGAGGGGGTTCTGGACCTCGACCAGGCAGGCCGACTCAGTCATTCAGGAGACACCGGAGGGATCGGTGAAACCCGGGGGTCTGGAACTGGGACCTTGATGGGGACACCAGCAGGCTGGGTCTCCCCATCAGGGAACACAAGGACCGGAGTATTCTCTAAGGAGTCGTCGGCCACGACCAGCAACAGAGGGTCGACTGGGTCGAGAATGATCTCTACCTCACAGGCCACCTCCTCAGTTGACTGGCCAGACGGAAGGTCCGTGAAGCCTGTGGCCAAGGAATCAATCTTGACCCGAGGTCGAGACCGTATGCTCGAGACCGAGACCTTTCTCTGTCCCAAGAGTGCCTCTGTCGAAACGAAGACCAGCCAGATTCTTTTTCCCTCTTCCGAGGGTGGGAGGAGTGCGAGCCCACAGGTACCTCACCCCGGGTGGGGAAGAGACTGGCACAACTCCTTAAAAGAACCTGTAGGTGGAGCCCAGGTTGAGCGGAACTAAAAAGCTTCGATTAGCCAAAGTGCTGGCGGCTTTTTTCTTGAACGCCTTCACAAGTGCTCCAGCTGTTTCTCGGGTGGAGTTCAAGGCTGAAACCGCCTACCTAGCCTCTTAGACTTCATTGGAGGGTTCCTTTTCTCCGGTCTCCCCAACTTCAAATGCGCCAAGCGGTCTTCCAGGACGTTGGGATGGAAGTCGAGGCAGAAGCTGCAAGACAAGGTGTCACAGCCGACACCTAGGCAGTAGACGCATGTGAGATGAGGATAGGTGCACAACATCTTCTGGCCGCAAGGACACCAGCGAAATTCTGGAGAAGATTTCTCTTCCATGATAGAGGACACAAAAGCACGATCGCCAACTCGAATGAGTTTTAGTTTCAGTAAAAAGCAAGGTTTTGAAAGCCAGGGCCCACGAAATGCGTGAGTATGTGGGAGGCAACCTGTATCTTTCCAGCAGAAAGAAAGATCCGGTGTCATGGGGCGGAGCCTAGGTATATACCACCTGGTATATTCCAGTGTAGGAGGAGTACAAGAACAAGGGATCATGATATGAAATTGAGGGGGGCAGGTTAAGAGGAACTGTGAGAAAGATTTTCTTCACAGAGAGGGTGGTGGCCACATGGAATAACCTGCCACAAGAAGTGGTGGAAGCGAGCACAGTGGGGTGTTTTAAACATGCCTGGGATAGGCACAAAGTACGGTAACCTTGAGGTGGGAAGGAGTGATGAAAAGCCACTGAACAGATAGGGTCAGAGGTTGCAAACAAGTATAGGGCTTACGGGCAGACTGGACAGGCCTAGTGATCCTTTTCTGACAACAATTTCTATGGCAACAAGGAGATGACCGAGGGAGGATCTGGACTTAGGACCAGGGCCCGCCATGTCTGGGTCCCCTTCCCAGGGTCCAGCCCAGAGGCTCCGAACAGATAGTCTTTCTGACCAGCATCACTCCTCCCCTTCAGGCCATTCTTTGCAACACAAAGTCACCGAGGAATAAGTTAGCAGTGATGGATGGTTCAATCACAGATTCCTTAGCTGACCCTGTCTGTATCACAAAGACCTGGTTAGGCGATGACTCCAAACCTATCTTGGGGACATCTGTCCCGTCTGTTTCCTTCATGATGCACTAAAAGGAACCACAGAGGGGGCAGGTGGCCATTTGTTTTAAATCACTGTGGGACTCACTGCTCTCCCCATGAGAACTTTCAGGTTCCTTTGACTGTGTGGTGGCTAAATGTAGTCCAGGTGTTAGCAGCAGCATCATTCTCCTTAACCGACTTCCAAGCAGTGGGAATAATTTTCTGCAGGTGTTAGCGAACTTCATGGTCGGACAGGTGTTGGACACCCTCAGACTGCTGATGCTGGTCGACAATGCATCCTGGCATTTTGGACAAAAACTCATCCAGTTGATGTCATCTCTGGGACTAACAAGCTGTTACCTCTGGAACTCATCAGCATGGCCACATTTTGGACCCAATCTTCTCACTCTGACTTGACATTAGTGCGGGCAAGGTAGACTGGTCTTTTGGTTGGATCATCATGCAGTGCTGTTCCTGGTCCTGTTAGGTTACTCCCTTGTGGAGACCATCTAGTATCGTTCGAAAAGTAATCTGAAGCTGTGCAAGCTCCAGGAGGTACTGGATGTCTTGGGTATGTTGCTTGTCTGTGCACAGGGTGCTGAAACGACCGTGGAGCACTGTAACAGTCCTCACAGCTGCCTCAGACTCCACTGCATCGTACCGCATTCGGCCACGAGGCTGGAGTGTTCTTAGAGAGGTTCCCGATCTGTGGAGAACAGGTATGCATTGAGGATCTATTGTGCAGAGTATCAACAGGCAATAGACTTGAAAAAGACTAGAGTTCCTTTCAAAGTCGACTGCTGCAGACAAGAACAGTCCGGCTCAGCTTCTTTGTACCGCTGACAGGTTGGCTAAATCCTCCCCATCTCTGGTCAGTTAAGAGCCTTTCCGCAGAAAAATGCTTTGAGTTTGGATGTTTTTTCTCTGTAAAGATGTCAGCTATTAGATCAGATATTTCTTTGCGAGGCCTATCATGGGCTGGCAGTGGTCATGCCTTTGGTGATGTAGATCTGCCTATCTGAGATGAGTTCTGGCCCGTTTCCAAGGTTGAGGTTCTCCGGGTAGTCTCTATTTTGTACCCCACCAACTGTATGCTGGACCTGGGACAAACATGACTGATTTTCAGCTGTGGCGAGTTCCTGGGTCTGGTGTTTGCCAGTGGCTCATTGAGGGAGGGTGTTTTTCCATCTGCCTTGAAAAAGGCCGTGGTTAGACCCTCTCCTAAAAATGCCTTCCTTGGACCCTGACATGCTGACAAACTAAAGACCTGTCTCTAACCGTCCCTTTCTAGGTAACGTTATCGAGAAGGTGGTGGTGGAGTAACCTGTGGACCATCTGGAGACTCTTTCCATCTATAAACATCTCCAGTCGGGCTTTCGGCCCAGTTACAGCACTGAGACTGCTCTCATCAGGTTGAATCATGATCTCCTCCTGAAGAGGTACAGAGGACTTTGTTCGGTCTTGGTCCTCCTGGATCTCTCGTCAGCATTTGATACAGTTGACCATGGGGTGCTTTTGGATTGCCTCGGGAACTATGTGGGTCTCACTGGCACAGTTCACACTAGTTCGAGTACTACATAACCTGGAGAACACAGCAGGTAGCCCTGGGTAATTTTATCTCTACGGCCTCTGCACTTTCCTGTGGAGTTCCTCAAGACTCTATTCTCACCCTTGTGTGTCTTCTGTATACATGCTGCCTTTGAGGGAGATTGTCAGAAAGTACGTTGCTGAGTTTCACTGCTATGCAGATGATACTCAGTTGCACTCATCTTGTTCTCCTGGCGCAGATCATGTCAGTCTTGCTGATATAAATGACTGGATGGCCTCACTACTGGTTATGTCTCAACCCAGGAAAGACAAAGGTTATGGTGATCCAGCTGGGATGCTGGGGCTCGACTGTTGCAGCAGATCTGGCTCGTCCTTCAGTGGGGGGCCAATTTCTCATAGCGGTAGATGCGATGAAAGACGTGGGGGTCATTTTGGAGTGCAGATTGAGACTAGAACAGGTGTTGGCTGTGGTGTGATCTGGCCTTCTTCATCTTCGAAACATCAACAGGACTGAACTGCATCTAGCTCACGTGGACCTGGTGATCATCATCCATGCTTTCGTCACCTCTAGGTTGGACTACTGCAACTCTTTTCACTTAGCGTTATCTGGAAGTTTGATGCAACGCCTACAGCTGGTCATGGGCTAATCAGAGTGACCATATCACGCTGGTCATGCGCTGCTGCACTGGCTGCCTTTGTGGTGGCACATCACCGTCAAGATATGCTTGTTAATGTACAAGGCCCTATGTGGTTTGGGACCAGACTACTTGGAAGATCTCCTTGTTCCTCAACACCCAGTTTGCCCTCTCTACTCCACCAGTGTGGGCCTGCGTCTTGTCACCCCAACAGTTAAGACTTTTTTTTTTGGGGGCTAGAGTTTGGAGTGGCAGCTCCATTACTTTGGAATTTACTGCCTGGTTTTATTCGTATGGCTAGCACAGTGGAGGCCTTTAAAGCATTTCTTTAGCCCTTTTTATATAAACAAGCATTTCCTAGTTAATTTCAAGGTTTGCGTGATTTGTTTTACTAATTTGCTCATATGTTAAAATGCTGCTTTTCGCTCTAGTCCAGTTTGTAATTTTCTGACTCGTTTTATTTACTGCACCCAGAGCCTTTGGGATTGGACACGTTATAAACAAAGATTGCCTTGCCTCCTCAGTGTCGAATGAGGAGATACTGATACTGAAGGTATTTACCATATGGCTTACAAAGGTGTAACAGTAAGTGTATTCCTCTGAAGGTCTAGGAGAGTCAAATTCTTGCGGAGGAGAACCATCTGGTTCTATGGGTTTTCCTGCCTCCTCATAGTAAATTTCAGCCTCCTCCTGGTAAATTTCAGCCTCCTCCTCCTCCACAGGCACTGGGAATGGAACCAGGTGTGTGTGTGGGGCAGGCATATTCATAAGATTCGATTCTCCATAGCGTGGAATGTCTGGAGAACAGCCATGTCCTCTCTACTGAGGGCATTTGTCTCAAGTCCACTGGTTTCTCCTTCTCTTCTTCAGGGAGGGAGGGAGGGAGAGCATTAGTTTCCAGTCCACTGGCAGCTCCTTTTCTTCAGGGAAGGAGAGTGACGTGTTTTTCTTTTTGCTTTTTTTCTTGGCAGGCACCAGTTCCCATGCTTGCTCTAAGGATCTTTTATTATTTTTTGGTTCCGTATAGCTTTCTGCCCCCAACTGCCACCTTACTCTTGGCCTGATCATGAGGACCCCCAGTCCCATCAGCCATTCCCCCTGCCATCGGACCAGCATGGATCCGCACGTTATGGAATCCTAAAGTTATATAGTCATCATAAATGGCGATGGGGAGACATGATGTTTGCCCCCCTTTTTCTCCCCTTACATCCTGGGGCTTCACCAGCACAGTGTCATATGCGTGTGGAGATGCGCATGTACTCCACAACCAGCGACCCCATCCACCCACCCACCTGGCCTAGCGTCAGCCCATCTGCCCAACGCTACCACCGAGCCTTTCACCTCCCCAATCTGGAAGAGGAGAGCTGCCTAGCGGCTGCTAGATACTCTCCCACCCCTTCCCCTAATGGCCTGAGCTCATTCCTGAACACACGTCTGCGTGGGAGAGGTAAGGTGCTCGAAGTGCCTCAGCCTTCTGCGCCACCGGGCCAGCTAGTCTCCAATTTTTAATGGATTCAGGATTACCCCTCTTGGATACAGAGTTCTGAACCATCTTTAGCAGCTTTATCTTTCTTTTCTGTCCCCTTTGACAGGGGATGCTGCTTACTCTGAAGGTCTGGACCCTCCCCTGAGCCTTTTGGTGACATGGAGACAGACTGAGAAGCATAGATCCGTCTCATTTTTTTTAGCCCTTTTCTTTTCTGTTTTAGGGCAAAACTTTATACAGAGATCACAACCAGCAAAACTGTGGTATGGACTGAATCATTTTAAATACAGTTCATGGCAGTCTGCCTTTGTGAGGAACTGAAGACAAACTGCACAATTTTTAAAGCCTGTAAGTCCTGTCTTCTTTTTGGGTCTGTCAGTCATGCTAAACATTGATGACCTTGAGAAGACACTTCCAGTTACGGTTCCCAAAAGAGTAATCAAATATAAAATACCCAAGAAATATTAAAAAGGGGTTTAAAGTAAATAATGCAGTTCTATCCCCAACCCCCATCCCCAAAAAAGGCAGGCTAAATTTTAGGTCAAAAGAGGTTTCTTAATTAGAAATAGCACAAAGATCATCTTGGTTCCTAGAAATAAGGAACAGAGAATAATTTAGAATTAAAATGCAAAGCGGTATAGATAAGGTTATATTTAACTTTTTAAAGATAAAATAGCAATTTCCTATGAGTGGGAACTGTGCTGAGAATGGCTTTCTCCAGTTCCTGGGAATCAATCAGGAACCGGAGAATATGTAAACTTACATAATAAAATACAAATACTATTCAATACTCTGTTAGGGTATTAACTATTTCCGGTATTTCCCGGGTCGTGCCTGAAAATAGTCCTTCTGGCTAGAGCACCTACCTGGTAAACAAAAAATAAAATAAAACTAAAAAAAACTATAAAATATTAAAACAAACTGCAAAATGGTCAGAAGTGTAGAGAAAACTTTGGGGCGAACTACTCTCTTCAGTGGAGAAATAAAGACACTAGAGTGCAAGGGTGAGTATGACCGCATAAGAGTTTGAACTTCATTCCTAATTTCATAACTTGCATAAAATTCTTAAAGCTCCAGGGCTGCTCATTCCAGGGGAATGACTGCATTTGTTAAGCGTCCGTGAATGATTCCCGGGACCTGAATCACGCCGAAGGGCTTAAAAATCAGAATGAGGGTCTGTACTCCATCATTTACGTTAACAAGAAAAATACAAAAACAAACAAAAAATAAGTAGAAGAAACCTTTGTGTATTCATTCCAATTTCCAGTTACGCATCATTTTATTCCTGGAGCACACAAAACAGCAGGAAAAAAAAAAAGACATATAATAATACACAGCCTGCTAGTAGCAATGGCACACTCCAAGGAGTTGGGAGAACCAGAGGAAAGTGTGATATTGTTGTAATGTTTTTTGGACTCTACTTGTTTGCTGCAGAAATAAAACGTGACTGCATGAAATACAAGAAGCAAATCTTGCCCTAGTACTCATTTGCTTAAATATTTTTTCATTTGGTCAACAAATCTCTAGTAATCATTACTGTTCTACTAGCAACCCTGGAAAAGACACCAAAGAATTAGCTCATCTGTCAGAAGGCTCCTCGACAGACTGCGGTACTGTGACGTAACACAGACCGAATACATGGATAACTTTACCCTCTTACCCATCACCGCTTACTCTGCTCTGCCCCTTCATGCCTCTCCCTCTCTCTCTCTCTCTCTCTTAATGCTAGGCGCCTTTCCCTTTATGACTCCTTTTATCCAAATTCTGGTTTGTTCCCATCCCTCCTACCTTGCACCTCTATTATCCTCTCCTCCTTTCTCCTACCCTCTCTGCAGTAATAGTTCAGATTCCCTCTAGAAAATCTATAGTTGGTCAATCTGCTTTCCTAAACTTTGGTCCTTCTTTCCCGTCAATCTGTTTTGCCTTCTCTGCTTTCTCTCAAAAGTCTCTTCATAACTTGACTTCACCCACCTGTAACTGTCCTTGATCCTTTACCTCGTGTTCCTCCTTCCACTAGTTTTTATCCTAACAATTTCATTCGCCACATACCCATGCTCTACCTGTATGTGTAGTTTTTCCCCTGCCTATGATAACTCAATCTTATCTACTTCATGTATCTGTTGCACTAGTTTGCCTTCAATATTTATAAATTTGGTCCTCTGATGTACTGTACTGCTGTTGTAACTTCTATTCTTGTAATGCAATACTGTTATTACTGTCTACTATTTTTCCACCTTTTGATTTATCTCCAGTTCCCCTCACCACCAGGACTCATCTGGAAACGAGCTGTTAGCAGCTCAGTACATCTTTCTGGGTGAAACTTTTAGGGAGAAGTCGAGACATGGATGTTACATAGGTCAAAGGGGAGTAGCACTGAGAGGTCTGTGGGGACAGGCATCAAATTATGTAGACAAGCTTGGCCTCACAAACCTCAAAACCTTGTGTTCTCATTCCACCTGCAGTTAGCAGTATCCATGGCTCAGTAGCTTGAATGTTCTCCTATGGAGCCTGAAAATCAGAAGGTTGTGGGTTCTAGACCCATACTAGGAACCTGGGCTAATACCCAATACTGATATTGTGATGCAGCACAAAGTACTGCACTGTTATGGAGCCATCACTTGGATAAAAGGTTAAACTGAATTTCCTTCTGCAAACGTCTGGTGGAAGTTTAACAATCCCATGGCACCAGGACCTCCACTGATAGCCTAGTGGTGCAGGTGGTCAGGGTTTGGGAGCAGACTGAGGGAGTCATGTCAGGGAAAGGCCACATGCTGGAGAAGCAGCTGCCGTGTGGCAGTGCACTCCTCCCAGGGTGGGCCAACAGCAGATTCTGGCGTCACAGAGACATTTACAGGAGGGCCAGAGAGCTTACTCTCCTGCAGTGTGCTGTGAATGCATAGTGTTGAATGCCTACTGTTTATGGCTCAGGGCAGAGGGAGGAGCAGAGAAAAACATAAGAGACATTTGGCCTGATTAAGGGCATTTCACTATCCTACAAGGATATACCCATAAGGCAGGTAGCTGATCAGAGAATAAAAATCTAGAAAAAAAATATATATATATCCTGTGGTACTTATGGTAAGACAGGGGGTTTTGTGCATTCAGCTGGTAAAGAGCTGCTATGCCTTTCCTGCTTATTAAAACTGAGCAGAGTACTGTGACCTCAGAAGGGAACTGGTAAGTAGTAGGTACTGATGAGTACTTCAAGCAATAAAATTCCTATTTTCGCAGTTGGTTCTGTGGCACTGAGTGCTCTGGCATACTAGGTCCGGACCCCAGGCCCGGGGCTTCAAGAGCAGAGGTCGGCAGGAAGGACTTGGTGCATCCAATGGATGCTCACCTCCCAGGGGAAGGAGACGGTGGGTTTGCTGCACCACTCTTACAGCGGCTCCTGGTGGTGGCGTGGTGGGAGGTACCATTGAAGGCGTGGATAACCACATGCTGTCTGGCACCCCCAGACCAGTCGTCACATGCTGAAGTGCCAAGGACGGCGGGAGAAAAGCAGCACAAATGCTGCACTGGTGCGCCAGATGACAGCCCTGGTAACCCCATACCAACAGCCCCCAAGCTTGCCATCGGACCCTCCAGCCAGCTCCAAGATTAGTACTCTCCTCCTTCTGGGCCACGAGGCCCTTAGTTGGCAAAAAGTCGGCTACCTGGCACGGCATGTCTAATCCCACCACTAGTGCCAGAAAGGCCCTAGAAGGAATAAGGGGTTGAGGGGCCCAAAGAAGATGGCACAAAAAATTAAAAAAGAAAGGACTTACTTGATGAGATTTTGAAAAGCGTAACCGTCCGTCCACTGCTCTGTAAAGGAGGCTCCATGCCGGACAGTAGTAAAGTGACCGAGTCTCAGGCGATCCTGCATGCTCTTATCTCGACATGCCATCTTCTCCTGTTTTGACTAAAGAAACCATCAAAAGAGAGGGGAAAACATAAATAAATACCGAACAAAATAAATAAACAACAACAGTTAATTTACACCCTCAATGGTGGGAGGAGGGGCAGGAAGGGCACCTGTGTGATAAGCAGAAAGTCTACATTTCTGTCGGATAATTAACCTACATCTTATACTAGGCTCCTCAAAATGGCTCCTACAGGGCACTGCATTAGCTATAACAACATTTTGGTTAATTGGATAAACTCCTGAAATTTCATTCTATAAGATACTATACTAA
Organism: Neoceratodus forsteri; assembly: GCA_016271365.2. Classification (NCBI taxonomy): domain Eukaryota; kingdom Metazoa; phylum Chordata; order Ceratodontiformes; family Ceratodontidae; genus Neoceratodus; species Neoceratodus forsteri. The sequence continues at coordinate 65,426,670 of JADMNL010000032.1, forward strand.
ATATACCCACCTGCAATTATAAACATGTGCTACGTACTGTAGACCACTGGAAAAAAAATTTATAAAAATAATATCAAACTAAAATGGCTCCTTGAGAATCTAAGGTGTATTCTCTTCTGCCACACTCGATGGCCCAGCAGTCTCTCCCACTCCCCACTTGTGTGTAAATAGATAATATAATCTTGGTGGTCCAGTGGCCCACCCTACCAATCCAGTCGCTCAGGCTCCTCCACAACCCCAGTCCACCAGTGTCAGTCTAGGGTAGTTGAGACAATGACCAGCACAACCCTCTCCCACAGCTGCCGTAGGGCAGCCATTCACATCCACATGTACTGCAGAAACAGCTGGGCGAAGGTAATAAAATACAAGGGGCTGCAGCATAACCACCAGTGTGTAGCTGCTGTCAAGAAGGCTGGGAGGATGTTGTAATGTATCAAAAGGATCTGACCAGCAGACATAATCATGACATTTTTGCAAGGCCCTGGTCAATCCCCTACCAGGAGTACTATGTGCAGTTCTGGGCTCCTTAATACAAAAGGACAGAAGCAACAGAAAGGGTGCAATGCAGGGCCATTAAAATTCGTAGCTTATATCCTCCAAACTGCTAAAAGATGAGACGGGGGGGGGGTGCTCTTGTTCGTTGAGCAGTGGCCTTCATATATCTCCCACTGGCCATTCTGATGCATAACAATAGCACTGAAATGAAGCCCCATTCACTTCAACGGGGTGCACCCCTGCACTCTTTCTGGTCACACGTCATTATGTTCCTGAGCGCGGGGGCAGGTCAGTGCTGTCAGGAAGTGGAAGGAATCAGCTGGCCAACTCATAGGGCCAAACTACAATCCCGTCCACAAACTTAAGGACTGCAAAAAAAATTATGAAAACCAGCTGGGACGACGACAACTGCCGACATCAGCTACCAGAATATCTGAATGGTAGCTGATGTAACAAGTTGGAAAATCACTAAGCTAGAATCATTTCTGCTTGCCAAGGGAACTGCAGGGTACCCTGCTTAGCAGAATGTAGTGGGACTCGGTATAACTCAGTACATGTTTGAACAGCACACTTGTTGGTCCCTGCTTATGAAGCGCAGGGCGGTGGGGACGCCTACCAGATGGACCTCAAGTTACAGCTGTAAATTATTTTGTTACTATGTTATGGCAGTCACTGCTGCGTCACCAGATCTGAAGGGTTGGCTCTTCTGGTTGGCCAGACAGGCAGTACAAGCCCCCACCCCAAGAGAGGTGGGGCTATAGATAAGGATGCAGAGGTTGTAGTGTGATCTCTTTCAACACATTCATAGTGTTTCCATGCACAGTCAGGCACCTCCCAGGCCTGCTGCAGCATAGGGAAGACTGAAGGAGAGCAGGAAAATGTGAAAATGCCACACTAGTATGCTGGACAACAGCCCTGCACTCTTCTACCCTCCCTTTCCCACACCAACGGACCCTCCAGTGCACCATCTGAGGGACTCCTCAGCTTCCACCCAATGTGCGTCTGCTCCTCACTTCAGGTTGCCAGGCAGCCCCAGCACGGACAAGCTGGCCAATGGGATGGCAGCAGCAGACGTAGATCCAGGTGACAAGCCTACATGCTGACAGGAGGGAGCTCCCAGCACAAGAAGCTGAGCTTTGGATCAGGTCTCAGGAATATAGAAGGGGGAGGGGGTCTGGCAGACAGTGGGTGCCAGCTGGCACACAAATGAGAATAAATAAGAAAGATAAAATGCGCCATTCTATACCTGACAGACCAGGGTTGGAGTGCAATCCCTGGAATCCCATACTAAGGTCAGCTGGGGTTGCCGGGTGCCACGCAGCAGTGATGTCAGGGGCTGCAAGGCATTAGTGCACTACCCTACAATTCATCATGGAGCAGTACTTAACAGAAGGTAGCTGTTCCCCTGACCTCCCATGCGAAGGAAGGATGCAGCTATGGTGACCCCACTTGTGTGTGTGTGTGTGTGTGTGTGTGTGTGTGTGTGTGTGTAATAAAAAAGCAGCATGCCATAACCCATGACTTATAAAATTGTTGTATTAAAAACAATCTTTCCAAACTCTGCACACCACTAAGTGACAATGCCAGTCTGCTTTCAACTGTTAAAAGGCCTACCTTTTCTATAAGCAGCTTCTTGCTCATCGTCACACATCTATTTAACCGTTCTTTGTACTTCTCTAGCATCTTCTGTTGTTCGTCGATCTGCCGCCTCAGATCGCAGTTTGCCTGAAGGCAAGAAACGTGAAGATTGAAAAGTGACAGTGACACACAGTCTTCCTATCTGTAAAGCAATAGCTGTGAGCATGTACAGAGATGGGTCAAGCAACCCTGTACTGCCAGTGTTTTGGTTTGCAAAAGGTTATCAAAATATCTGGATAGGATGATGTACAATACTGACATATTCTGGGAGACGTGATTCTACATGCGTGCAGTCCCTTACATCACAATGCATTTCAAAAGCAACGCACTGCTGCCCCACTAAAGGGAAATTAAAATTATTGCTACCAAATTATTACGACTGCCTCAGAAGAAAAGCAAAGCACATCTGTACAGTTTACCAAGTGCCTCTCTTAACCGTACATCATTCTATTGAATCATGAACTTTCTCCCTTTTTTTTTTTGTTATAGAGGTATGCATTTTGGTTAGTGCAAAATAGGTTTACTGTATACTGTAATCAGTCATCTGTCCTGATCCTACGATATTCTGTGGCATAAACTGCTCTATCCCATATTTTAGAAATTACTACTCAGAGGTTAGAGGCAGTCCACGATTATTGTAGAGGTTAAAAACAGAAATCAGAAAGACTGTCTTCTCTTGGTTGTTATAAAAAGAAATATGATACAATGCTTCCTTCACATACTTCGCATATTCAACTGGGGGTGAAAAGGGAAGCTGGGTTAAGCTGTGCTAATCTGACTTGTGTTCACGTTATAAAGAAGCCTGCAGATACACAACTTACTTTCTGTAATTACTGGGGCCATACAAAAAGCTGCCCAGTGGTGAGGTTCTGCAAGAATATATGGCCACTTTTGTTGTGATAAGCAACACTGGTGAACTCCCATCATATTTAAGCAGCATAAAGCAGAAGCCATCACAGTTATTTTACAACGCGTGTATGTGTGTGTGTGTGTGTGTGTGTGTGTGTGTGTGTGAAGATACCTATTTTTTATTTATGAATTTTCGGAAGACCTTTGAGCGTTAACTCTTTTACAAAGGTTCCACGTCAGGGTGGACAAATAATGCAAAACACCAATACAGTAGTTACAGATTTCAGAACAAATTCAGTTACAAAGGTTCCACGTCAGGGTGGACAAATAATACAAAACACCAGTACAGTAGTTACAGATTTCAGAACAGATACAGTTGTTACAGGATTTAGTACAAATAGAGTAGATACAGATTTCAGAACAAATACAGTTATTAATGGGTTCATCACATTAGGCAGTTAAAAAGTAGTATGAGATTTATTGGCAAGTAGTGGAAAACAAATCTAACGTCAGAGGAAGTTGGTTATGTCTTGGAAGAGTCTAGGGGTGGCTCATCCCTAGAAACCTTGAGAGGTCTACTGATAAGACTATGGTTGAAAAGGTGGTGGGGGGGGGGGTTGGGGGCTGTACACAGAGCCTGAGAGGAGGACTAGTAGCTTACTAGTGCTCCTGGCTAAGCTAGGATGAGGTTAAGTTTTCTCTGTGTCAGTGCTGGGTTTAACAGTGGGAGTGGGTTATATCTTTCAGGTTTGGCCTGAGGAACATGTGCATTGTGAGCTAGACTGTAGGTGCTGTTTGAGGCCTGTTTTGAACTGTGGCAGGCTGTGTGTTTGTAGTTTCTGCGGGAGTTCATTTAGCCAGAGTGGGGCTCGGTAGGAGAAAGTATGCTGCCCAAGTGAGGTTCGCCAGAATGGGATGGACAGTGCTCCATTCTTCTTCCCTCTGGTGATATAGGATGAGAGAGAGGCCTCGAGCAGGTTTTCTACGCAGGGTGGTGTTTTTCCGAGGAGTGCCTTTTTACCCAGTAGACAGGTTTGATATTTGAGCCTGTCTTTTAGGTTAAGCCAGTTAGTGCTCTCATATCGGGTGCAAGTGTGACAGTAATGGTCTGTGCACAGGTTCTGGCGGCATGCCTTATGTAATGCAATTTGGACCCTGTTGAGTGCAGTGTCAGTGGCAGCTCCACAGACCACAAGCCCATAGTCTATCGTGGGGAGTATTGAGCTGGAGACAGAGATTCAGAGTGCTTCCGGAGTGAGGGATTTCTTATGTCTGTAGAGGACCCCGATCTTTGTATTTACTGATCTGACAAGGGAGTCAATATGGTTCGTATACGTGAGAGAGAGTCATCAATGGTGACCCCGAGGTACTTAAATGATTGTACCTGCTCAATCTGCTCACCAGCATTATTGGTAATATCGAGGTGGGGTTGCCTGCGTTTATTGTAATGGCTGGAATGGAGCACGGCCTTGGTTTTCTTGTAGTTCAGTAGCAGTCTTTTCCTACAGAACCAGTCCTTGAGTTTGTTAAAGGAGGTCTGTAGTTCTGTTTGTAGTGCTGCCTGGGAGGTGACACTACTCAGCAGCACAGCATCGTCCGCGTACAGGATGAGACTGGTGTCACAGGCCGTGGGCAGTTCATTAACAAAGAGGCTGAAAAGCAAGGGACCAAGGATTGATCCATGAGGAACTCCTAGGAGTACCTCTCTGGAGCTGGATAATGTCTGCCAGATTTTGACTCGCTGACTCCTTTGTGATAGGTAATCATTGAACCAATTTAGGGCATTTGATGCCATTCCCAGTCTTTGGAGCTGGAATATCAGTAGAGGGTGGTTGACAGTATCGAAGACTTAGGTGAGGTCGATGAAGATGGACCCCACCAATTTGCCTTCATCTAGTGCCTTGTGTGCGTAATCAGAGTATGCAAGCAATGCAGTGGTGGTACTGCGTTTTTGCCGGAAACCATGTTGGTTTGGGCAGAGCAGATTGTACTTATTTAGGTATTCTGTGAGTTGGTTTGCCACGATTTTCTCCAGCACTTTGGATAGAAGGGAGAGGACAGATATTGGCCTGTAGTTAGATACCAGCGCCTTGTCACCATTCTTATGCACTGGAGTTACTAGGGCTTGCTTCCAGACTTCTGGTAATTGAGCTTGGGCCAGGGATTTGTTAAATATCATCGTAATGGGTTTGATCAGAACATCAAGGGTCAGAGATAGTATCTGCATGTCTATCCCATCACTCCCCAACCTGGTTTTTCCTAGGACTTTCCTGACCATTGTTAGGGCCTCCTTTTCAGTCACCTTCTTAAAGTAGAAAGTCTGGCGGTTTGTAGTAGTACGGTTGGCGCAACCTTGATCATCCACTGGCAGAAGGTAGTCTGGGGGTAGTACTGGGGACAGGTCAGTGAAGGCCTGGTTAAAGGCATCAGCAATGACTAGAGGATCTGTGGAGGGTGCGTTGTTGATATTGAGTGTTGTAGGACTAAGCTTCTGGTCTTTGCCAAGGGTGTTCTTGAGATTATCCCAAAACCTCTTTCCATCTCCCCAAGCGTTGTTGAGCTGGGTCTTATGGAAGTTGGCCTTTGCAAGCCGGACCAGTTTAGTGCACTGATTTCTAGCAGTTTTGTAACGTTGTAGGTCATGCTTACAGCCAGAATTTTAGGCTTTGGCCCAGAGGCAGTCCCTTTATTTTAGGAGAGAGAGGAGCTTACCATCCAGCCAGCCGTTTTCCACTCCTCAAATTTTCCATTTAGTGCATGGGGCATGAATATCACAGATGGAGTTGAATCCCTCTGTGAAAAAAGCTGAGTGCCTGGTCCAGAATGGGTGCCTTGTGTATGGGGGACCAGTTGTAGGTAGACAGTGCTGATTTGAGGGAACCAAGTTTGCCTTTTTGCAGGACCCTGCTCTCGATGAGACGTGGTGGGCTTTTGGCAATTTTACTGTTCCAGGGAAAGAAGATCGGTGAGTGGTCACTCAGTATGTCCAGGAGAACTTTGAGTTCAGAGAATCTGGACGGTGTGCTGACCAGAACCCAGTCAATTAGGGTGCTGGTGCCAGTCTTGTAGTTCTGTCTGGTGGGGTGAGCTACGAGTTGGGTGAGATTGTGTGAGGTGATTAGGTCTTTGGCGGCTGTCGCCTCTTTACAGAGCCAGTTTATATTAAAGTCGCCCGTCAAGATGAGATTTGGGCTCTTTTTGAGGCTGCTTATTTCTTGCATAACCATTAGAAGGCCTTCCTTGGCTTTTTTGGGGGGCAGATAGGTTGTGGCAATGGTAATGGTCTTGCCATTTAGGCCGGCTTGAGTTTTCACCACTAATAGCTCATAATCCTCTGCAACTTTGGAAATGGGGAGGATGGAGCAGCTTAGCGTGTTTCTGACATACACGGGGCAGCCGCCGCCTTTCTTGCCTATTCTATCTAGTCTAAAAATTTGGAATCCTTCAATGGACACCTCACCATCTTTGATCTTGTTCGACAGCCAGGTTTCTGTTAGGCAAAAGTATGTCCGGCGTGTGAATGGCCACCGAAGCCTGGAGCTGGTCAAATATTGCAGTTAGGCTACGGATATTTAGCGATGCTATCTTTAGGCCTGCCACAGAGCAGGCGAACCTGCTCCTCAGGGGTTATAGGTCCAGGATTTAGGTGAACGTTGCCTGAGAGTAGCAGTAGCATGAGGGTAACCTTCCTGGCAGATAGGGTGATGTTTATTTTTACTTGTGACCGTCTCTTGCGCTTTAGATGGGGGGGTCTAGACGCATGCGTTACATAAGGGGGAAGGTTAACTATTACGGTTAGTGGAGGCTAGACTAGCTTAGTGGTGACTGTGAATGGGAGGTGGGGGGAATGGGGGGCCTGATATTACCGGCGGTGGTCATGGCCATGTTCATGCTTCTGGGATAGGATGCGTCCAAAGAGGTTTCAAGGTGTGGAGTTTGGGGACCGAATTTGTAAGTGGTGCCAGCAATGCCAAGGGAAGTAGAGAGGAGTAGAAGTGGTATTATGCGGTTTTGCCCCATATTAGGTAGTTTGGTGTGGCAGTCCTGTTTTAATCTTGTTACTGGTAAAAACAGGCGATTCACTTTGTTGCTTTATTTTAGGTTGAGATTGTTGGGGGGCAGGGAGAGAGGGAGGGATCTACATTTGATAGTGGGCACTAAGGGAGAGCTTGAGAGAGAAATGAAGCAATAGGTTAGGTGCTTCATTTGTGCAAGGGGGATAGGGTGAGGCTGGGTGTGCTGTATCCAATAGGAATTTGCAGTCCAAAAGTGAGGGGGGCGAGAGTGTATTTAAAGGAGGCCTGGGAGGGGGTGGTGGGGGACAGAGAAAAATCACCCAGATAGCAGAACAGAAGGCTGCGAGTGCACCAATGGTTTAGGTGCACCTATAGTCACTGACTGTTCAGTCACTTGTACATTTCTAATGTAGCAGCCCCTCCCGCCCCCAAAAAAAAAAAAAAAAAAAAATTGAATTTTCTTATATTTTAAAATTGTAGAACAGAATCTGCAAATTGAATAATGATATTCTGTCCATTAATCTAGATGGTTATTTAAAATGAACATGAGCAATTGGCCCATGTCAAGTAACAGATACTGAACAGAACAGGTAATGCTTACCCAAGCAATTCTCTTCTGGAGTGTAACAAAAAATAGGAAAAATGTTGTTTCAAACCATGTCAATTCAGGCTGAATAACTGTCCAGGAATTGTCAGATTTGTTGCTTGAGCTGACAGAAGTGACAAACTGTAAATCCATTAACTGCCAGGCGGTGGGCAGTGTTCCAGTAGCTTTTTCTTTTCCTCTGTATGTAATTTTTTTATGCCCCCCCCCATGTTTGCACTCCAGATCCAGGTAGACACATACCTGCATGTGCGTGGAGGCACATGCGAACACCAGGTTCCGGCTCAGCCCCTTCAGCCCCACCGCTGGCATTTGCCATATTGTCCCTCCCCCCAAAATCGCCTACGCTTCCCACTAGACCTCCACCCAGTGAGAGCGGAACTACAGGGGGAATGGATAACCACCCTTAGGAGGGGACAGCTGCCAATGGCAGCTCAATCCCGTTCGGCCCCCCCCCGGGCAACCCGATGTCGTTCCCAAAACTGGGTCACCGGTGTAGCGCGAGGTAAGGCATCCAGCGCCTCAGTGCCACCAGGCCAGCATAGCTTTTCACAATAACAGTACTTAGACACAATTTTATTAAATTCTTTTGTCTTATTTCATCTCCCTGCATTTTTTATTACAGAGGATTTTGCATGGAAGTACAATCTTTGTCCCCTAGACCTCCTCTATTTTGGACACTGCAATCTGTTTCTCCAGAAATTATTATGTTATCATACACAGAGGAGAACAATTTCAGTGGAGGGAAAGGAGAAGCAGAGCTGGTCTTGGGGACATGTATACCGTTTTCATGCAAATGTCCATCCCATTCTAGCTATTATAACAGAAAATAACACAAAATAAAACAAAATACAATATGAATTGTGTCTGAAGAATATGATTATGCATGTTTTGGTACAGTTTATTCCTTTTGGTAGCTACCACCACTTCCAAACCTGTCCCCACCCATGCAACAACCTAGTCCCAACCACACCCAAAGTGGTGAAGAAGCACACAGCCAGAAAGTACTGGTGCCATGTACACAGCTTGTAAGTGGTGCCATACTTACGCATTTTTTCAGCTGAAACATGCAACCAACTAATCCATTTCAACTAAAGAAGAAAAAAAAAAAAAAAAAGAAAAGACCACCATTTACATATGCAGGCCTTGTCTTGACAGCACATGTGGGAGTCATGCACACAGCCACTAGGATTTTCAGCTCAGCTTCTTCCTCCCCACTGCACATCCTCCTGCAACATATCAATGTTCCCAAGTGATCCTGTGTGGGAAGATCACTAGGGAACTGAGATCATCGTACAGTGCGTTTTTAAAATCGGTGATCACCATATAGTGTGGTTTAACATTAAGGTGGGAACAGAGGCAAACCACATAATAATGAGGGTACTGGATTTCAGAGGGTGGATTTTAAAGAAATGAAAGACTGCCTCAGAAACCGCTTTGTTTTTCTTTTTTGTGGGGGTGCCAGGGTAGAGGTACAGGAAAAATAAGGAAGGACATAAGGCAACCAGCCTCTACGTAGTGGAAATGAGTGAAAGCAGAAGGAAAGACAGTTATGGTTTTCTAGGGAAGCAGCAAAGGTGGTGAAAGAAAAAAAGGGCAGCATTCAGGAGGTATAGGGAAATGCAGAGGGAAGAAAGGGAGGTGTACCAAGTATAGCAGAGAGAAACGAGACAGTGAGGGGAGCAAAGGCACAGACAGAGGAAAGGATAGTCGGGGGTAGCTAAAGGAGATGAGACTTTCTTCAGATAGTAAGTGAGAAGAGGAAGGCAAGGGGAGAGATAGTGAGGACAAGAATGGCAGCAAAGGGGGGAGACTGTGCAGAAGAGAACCAAGAAAAAGCAGATCTCTTAAAACAGGTTCTTCTCTTCAGTCTTCACAATGAATTGGGAGAAGACTGACCCCAGGAGCAGCATGAATTTGGGGTGTACCCTGTCCATTCACAGAGAAGAGAGAGAGTCCCGAGGGGTCTTGCAGCTTTGAAAGTGGACAATGCTAAGGACCTGACCGGATACACCCAAGGGTACTGTAAGGAACTCAAGGAGGTGCTAGCTACCCAACTGACTGCAATATTCAACAGCTCTCTGAAAACTGCTGTGGTTCCGCAAGACTGGAGCAGAGCAGACGTGGTCCATATATTTTATATAATAAATACAAAATTCAGCAGCAGGGAGGAGGCTAGCAACTAAAAGCAGGTCAGTCTCACCTCAGTGATGGGAAAATTAAAGGAAACCCAGTATAAATTCACGAGGTGGGGTTGGGGGGGTCACACCAGATGAATTCAATCTATTTCTTCAACTGGGTGGCCAGTGAGGGTAGTGGACATGGCCTGTCTGGCCTTTAGCAAGGCCTCAGACACTGTGTTGCACAGGAAACAGATGATGAAGTTGAGCAGCCTACGTGTGGAATCCAAACTGGTGAACAGGGTTAGAAACTGGTTAGAGAGAGGGTGTTGGTAAAGGGTAGCCACTCTAATAATGGGAGTGTGACCAGCAGAGTGCTGCAGGGCTCAGTACTGGGACCGGATCTACTCAATGTCATCATAAGGGACACTGCATAAGAGCTTGAAGAGAAGCTATGCCTTTTTTCAGAGGACACCAACATCTGTAAGAGAGTAGACACTCAGGAGAGAGCGGAGACAATGCCTAGGGATCTTGGGAAACTTGAGGAGTGGTCAAGAACATGGCTGTTGGGGTTCAATGCCAAAAAGTGCAAAATCATGCACGTAGGACATAGGAAACCAAGAGCAGAGTACAGGAAGTGAGGGGTACTGACAGTCATTAAGCAGGAATGGGACCTTGGGGTTATATCTGATGACGTCAAAGTGGCAGGACAGTACAACAAAACAGTGGGTAGGGCCATTGGGATGCACAGGGAAAAGCAACTCCAGTAGAAGGAGCAGGGATTTATTTAACTCCAAAAATTGATTAGCGTTTTGCTCATAAAAGTGCTAAAACATTGTGAAAATGCATAGCACTTGCCTCACTGTGTTTAACAAACATAACACTTCTAGAAAACCTATAGGACTACTTTCTGTACGGTTAGCATTGTCCCCAAAAAAAAAAAAATTGCTAATCAATTATTTAAAACCCTGACGAGGGAGGTGATGTTTCCACTATATCATTCACTGGTGAGACCCCACCAGGAATATTATGTCTAGTTCTGGAGGCCGCACCTCAGAAAGGACAGAAAGGGTTGAAGCAGTCCAGAGGGCAGTGACTAAAATGGGGGCCGGGTTCTACCAAAAGCCCTACAAGGAGAGACTGGGAGATCTTAACATGTACACCGTGGAAGATAGAACACTGAGGGGATATACAGAGACCTACAAGTACCTCATGGGGTAAATAGGGTGCAGGAGAGGAGTCTCTTTTGAATGAAAGAGAGCACCAGGACCAGAGGGCATCGAAGATTGGGGTGGAGGGACTACTTTACTGAAAGAGTTGCTGATGCTCGGAACAGACTGCCAGCAGACGTGGTGGAAGAGAAAACAGTAGGGGGCTTCAAGCATGCATAGGCTAGAAACAGGGGAATATCAGTAAATAGACAAGGAGGGTCACTAGAGACCAGTAAGGGTTGGCAGAGACAGACTAGGCAGGGACCATCTGAGCAGACTGGGTGGCTCAAGCTGACCTTTTCTGCCAACAAATTCTATGTTTCTATGAAAAAATACATGTATCTGGGCTACCTCTTTGACCCACCAGAGAGCTTGCTGAGGGAGTGGAACAGGACACCAATTCTGGCAAGGATGTGCTACAACTGGCAGCACCTGGAACACAGGTTGCCTGACAAGTGGAGACCCAGGCTTTGCTCCAGATTCGTGGTCACCAGTCTGCACAACCACTAAGCTGTTGAGGGTGGTGTGAATATTATTTTTTTTTTCATAGATACTGGAAAAACACTTTAAAGAGGAGCACTGGTCACCAATGACAAACAAAAAAAAAAATTCAATGCTGCTGTCACTGGAATCTGGGTTACAGATATGCCCTGTATGGTGCAACAGTGGACAGTACAATCAAGGAAAAGAATCTATGGGTAATTGTCAACCATAAACTAAAGCCAGGCAGGCAATGTGCTGCTGCAGCCATGAGAGCAGTCTCAAAGCTAGGATGTATTAGAAGGGCCTCCCACCTCCTCCCATTTCTGCTTCCCTTACATCTGCTACACTATCCGCTCTATTCCTAAATCTCGTGGTCTTGACCTTGAACTTAACGTCTCCACTCTTGTTATTACCAACAAGCTCACTGGTTCTTTCTTTAACCTCACCCTAGTTACACTTATTACTACCTCCCTTCTTATATTAACCCCCTCCTTTTCTTTGTTACCCACCCTTCTGCCCACTTAGCCTCAACAGTGGTTCAGTTATAATTTATGGAAACTATTAGTTGCTCATTTCTTATTTGACAGGTATATATTTATGGCACATTGCCATGGTTTATTGTATATTTGTATTATTTCTAAGCTATGTTGTGTGTTACTGCTTTTTTGTGCATTTTTATGACTGTAAATACTTTTTTTTTTTTGCAGTGCCCCCCACTCCCAAACATACACACAAACACACCGTGTTCTACTGTACTTCTCCCTTCCTTCTGTACCACCCCACCTCTTCCACCAGGTCGCACCTAGAAACAAGCCTGAGCTCAGTGTGCCTTATCCTGGCTCAGAACTCCAAATAAAATAAATATGTAAGGAGCAGGATAAGAAAAGGTGACCCTCCCCTTGTACAAGGCCTTGATTAGATCATACATGGAGTACTGTGTCCAGTTTTGGCCAGCACAATACAGGGAGAGCACTAAAGAGATTGGGAAGGTCCAACACAGGGCCCCCAAGCAGGTTAGTGACTTATAGGACAAGAGCTAAGAGAAGTTGGACTCAACTCAAATTATTCAGCCTACAGAAGGCATAGAAAGGACATGGTCGTGCTGTTCCAAATATTAACAAGGATAGAGTTGAGGATACCTAGATGTTTGAGCTGGGGAGTGCAAACAGAACCAGAGGAGTTGCATTCAAACTAAGGCGGGGTGAGGATGCAGATCAGGATAAATACTGGAAACATTACTTCACACAAAAGGAGGTGGAAAAGAAGACAGTTGCTAGGGCATAGTGCACAAAACACTTATGGAAAATGGTATCTTATGCACAATTTAAATAATCACTGACTGGTTGGGAACATCACATGATGTTACCACAATGTAGGGTGATTAATTGTAAGGAGCAAAATTCCCCATTTTATTTGGGGGATACAGGTTACTCACCTGTAACAGGAGTTCTAGGAATGGTATATGTTGTTCATCCACACTTATTGGCAGGTTCCTTGCCGCTTAAATCTTGCGCCGGAAGGTCTTCAAGCTGGCTCCTCCCACCCACCCGGTGGTAAACTCGGCCCGCCCATGACGCCAGATCTGGCCCGCTGGAAGCTCAGGTTGTGCGAAGCCGGGAGGTCGGGTCGTAGGGATGAACAACATATACCATTCCTAGAACTCCTGTTACAGGTGAGTAACCTGTATTTCTAGGGACATGGATATGTTGTTCATCCACACTGTCTGGCAGACTCCTAGCAGTTCTCCGGGAGGAGGGAGGCAAGACGACAACTCTACTTAGGGAATAAAGACTGGAGAACAGAGGCCCCAAAACCAGCATCCCGGTGACTCAAGGTCGATGTGGTAATGGGTAATAAAGGTGTGTGCTGACTTCCAGGTAGCAGCCCTGCAGATTTCCTGGATAGGGACGCCCCTGGAAGCAGCCACCGATGCAGCAGTATGACGGGTAGAATGAGCTCTTATCCCTCTGGGAGGCTCCATGCCCGCCAACTTATAGCAGCGATCTATGCAGGAGGTGACCCACCTGCCTATCGTCCGCTTGGCTGCAGGTCTGCCAGATGCGGCTTCAGCGTAGGTGACAAACAGCTGGCGAACCTCTCCCCGAATTTCAGCCGTGCGCTCCTTATAATAAGCGAGCCCTCTCTAGGGTCCAGAGTATGGAGCCTATATTCGGCCTCCGAGGTGTGATTGGGGTAGAACACCGCAGAGTCAGCACCTGGTTAAGGTGAAACTCCACACCACCTTCGAAGGAATTTCGGTGGGGCGCAGGACAACCTTGTCCCTGTGGAAGACCAGGTAAGGAGACTCGATGCAGAGCACCTGGAGCTCTCCCATCCTTCTGGCTGACGTGATAGCCACCAAGAAGGCGGTCTTCCACGACAGGTGAGAGAGATCACACCTGTGCATTGGTTCGAATGGCTTGCCCATGAGCTTTGCCAGTACCAGCAGTAAATCCCACGGAGGTGGAGGTTCTCGCACCGGAGGGGAAATGTGATCAAGGCCTTTGAAAAAGCGCCCGACCACCTTTTCCTGCGCCACCGACTGCTTCCCGGCCCGCGCCCGGTAAGCAGAGATGGCTGCCAGGTGCACCTTTAGGGTCGTCGACCTAAGCCCTTGACTAGAAAGGGACCATAAATAGTCCAAAATGCTTGCCACAGAACAGGAGGAAGGGTCCAAGCCCTTGCCCTGACACCAAATGGAGAATCTCTTCCATTTGAAGGCGAGCATTTTCTGGTCGACTCTTACGGGACGCCTCAACAACACTGAGGACCCGTCGGAAAGACCCAAGGCCTGGAACTCTAGCCATCAGGAACCAGGCCGTCAGGGTGCAGGGATTGAAGGTCCGGATGGAACACCTTCCCTGACTGACTGAGAGCAGGTCCGGGCGAGCTGGAAGCTGCCTCGCGAGCCTGGAGCTGAGGCTGAGGAGATCTGGGTACCAGAACTGGCGGGGCCAGTCTGGGGCTATCAGGATCACCTGCGCCTTGCTTTGAGAAGCACCTTGTGAATCAAGGGAAATGGGGGAAAGGCACAGAAGAGGCCCGGGGTCCACAGCCTCGAGAAGGCATCCCCCTGCATCGAGCCCTGCTGAGGGGGGCGGGCATGAAACAGCCTCGGCTTCGCGTTCTCCTTGGAGGCAAACAGGTCCACCTGAGGTGTGCCCCAGTGGGAGAACAGATCTTGTACTCCTCCGCAGGAGAGACCACTCGTGAGATGCAGCCCCATCTCGGCTCAGGGCATCGGCCAGGGTGTTGGAGGCTCCCGCCACATGAATGGCTAGGAGATCCGCTCCAGGCTGCGCACGAGTGACCAAATGCGGAGAGCTTCCTTGCATAGAAGCATGGAGCCTGGCCCCGCCTGGCAGTTCAGGTAGTACATGGTCGTGGTATTGTCCGCCTGACTCGGACCACTTGACCCCGGAGAAATGGAGCAAAGGCGGTGAGAGCTAGGGCGAACCGCCGAGCTCCAGCAGGTTGATGTGGCATCGACTCCCACGGGGACCAGAGGCCGGCACTCGGTGTTCCCCAGATGGGCACCCCAACCCATCAGAGAGGCATCGGTCGATAGAGAGACCGCTGCCGGGCGGACAAACGGGATGCCCTCCTGCAGATGGAATGGAACGGTCCACCACTGGAGAGCTGCCCACATCTCCTGGGTCACTATCACTAGCTGGTCCAAAGGATCGCAGCGCCAGGACCACTGGCTGGCCAGTCCCCACTGAAGGGGGCGCATGTGCCAGCGGGCCCAACGGACCACGCTGGTACAGGCCGCCATGAGACCCAGAAGGCACAGGAAGTCCCGGGCAGGGCGCGACTGCCCAACCAGAAATGACTGGGCAAAGGAGGTAAGAACCTCGGCCCTGTCCACCGGGAGCCGTGCTCTGGCTCAAAGAGAGTCGAGCTCTGCCCCGATGAACAGGATCACCTGCTTGGCTCGAGTTCCACTTGGCCTCGCTTGATGAGAAGGCCAACTTGAGAGCAAACCTGAGGCCAGATCTCTGACCGCCCACCTCCTGTCTGAGGAGGCTGCTATCAGCCAATCGTCCAGGTAAGGGTACACCCGACCCCTCGGCGCCAGAGGGAATGCTGTCACCACTGCCATGCATTTGGTGAAGACCCTGGAGCTGGAGATAAGCCAAGGGCATGGCTCGAACTGAAGAGGGATCCTCCGCCGAAAGCGGAGGAATCTCCATGTGACGGACGGATAGGGACGTGAAAGAACGCCGGCCCTGTAGGTCCAGAGAGCAGAACCACACACCATGTTCCAGAGATGGTATTATCTGCGCCAGAGTGACCATCCTGAAGGTTCGAGACCTTAGGAACTTGTTCAGGTCGTGTAGGTCGAGAATGGGCGCCAGCCCCGTCCGCTTCGAACCAGGAAATACCTGGACACGAACCCTGGTTCGAAGGGGGGTCCTCCACCTCCGTGATCACCTCCTTTTGGAGGAGGAGAGCGATGTCGGCTCGGCGAGCCGCCAGTGAGGCTGCGGACCCAGAGGTGAGACGGCTCTGAAGGGCGGGGCCTGCTCGACTTCCAGAGGTAGGCCTTTTCCCACCACCTCCAGTACCCACCTGTCCGTGGTAACAGCGGACCAGGCGGAAAGGAAGTGTCTGAGCCGTCCCCCCACGGGGGGAACCAGGGGTGAGGTGACAGGGATGGGGCGACACCCCCAGCCCGCCACTGGGCAGGCTTGGAGGAGGGACTGGCGAGGGACCTCCTGGGCCTTACTTCCCTGCTTCCTGTTGGAGAAGCCGACGGCTTGGGTTTGGGATACCAAGGTCGAGCCTGCTGGCCCTGACGTTGCTGGGCCGGGCGCGCCGCGGGCGCAGAAGGACGAAAGGGCTTAGGCTGTGGCTTGCGGCCTTTGTCCTTCTGAGCGGAAGAGACTGAGTCCAAGGTAGCATTGGACTTCTCGATCCTCTGCAGGTGACCTTCCACCCCAGGGCCGAAGAGGTCAGTCCCCAAAAAGGGAACATCCGCCAACTTGTGCTGGGTATCCGAGGTAAAGGTGGATATCCTCAGCCAAGCCCGACGACGCATGGCCACTGCAGCCGCCACAGACCTGGCACATGAGTCCTCAATGTCTAACGCAGTCTGGAGCTGCTGTTTGGCCACTGCCCTGCCCTGGTCCCGCACCTGCCTGACCGTAGTCTGCAGATCTGCGGGAAGATGAGGGACAACCTCATCCAGGGAGCCCAACAGGGCGTGAGAAAAATGTGCCATGAGGACAGCCGAACTGGCCTGACGAAGGCCGAGAGAGGACGCAGCATAGACTTTTCGCCCGGCATAATCCAATTTCTTGGATTCCTTGTCGGGAGGTTTGTCCACATCCCTGGCGTTCCCGCACGCCGGAAAACGCTGTCGGTAACCAACCCCCGCCGAGGGGTGTTCCAAAACGACAGGAACCGGTGGGACCGTGATACTTCCTGGCCAACCTGGCCAAAGGCGCAGGGCAGGAAGCAGGACGCTGCCAAAGTTCCAAGGCTGACCACTATGGCTTCGCCACCGGAAAGGCCTCCGTAGGAGAATCCTCGGTCCAGAATCTCCGTGAGGGATACTGGCCTGCTTAGAACTGGTTCGAGCTTCATCCCGTGGACTCCGAGATGAGTCAAGCAACCCTAAGAAGGATGAAGGGTTATCGTCCATTGACTGCCCTCCCGAGGACCCAAGTCCATGCGCTTGGAGAAGAGGGAGGAATCATCATCGGACTCAGAAGAGTCCTCAAAGAGCTGCTCGGCCTGAGCCACCCTCCACCTGCCGAGGTTTATCGGGAGTGAGGGTGACAGACAGCCTATGGGCAAACCCAAAGCCGACCGAGAATTTTTGGTCGGAGCCCCAACTAATGGCTGTGGAGGCGGAGGTTCCCCAGAATCGGGTAGCAGCTGGAATTGGTCAACAACCGCCTGAGAACAGGCTCTCGACTACAACGAGGGGTTGTTTCGCTGCTCCGTGACAGCCACTTAATGGCCGGGAAGACGACTGGGTCGGCTTATTCCCGGTCAAAAGGAGCCGTTGCCACAAGTTCTCGCACTCTCCAACGCAACTTGCGCCGAAGCCTCCCCTCGTCCGAGGAAGAGCGGCGGCGCCGCTGCCGGTGCTGAGACTGCCTATGGCGGCGGGATCGGTTGGACCACGAGGATGTCCGAGACCGAGAGTCTCAACTAGGCCGAGGAAGGCGAGGAGAAGTGTCGGAAATCGGCACTCTCCTCGGCTCGGACGATCCCACTGAAGGCTCCGGAACCGGAGGCACAGACGAGCCGACGGGATCCTCAACTCCCACCAGGGAACCGGAGAGGATTCTCAGCTTCTCCAGCCGACAACCCATCTAACGGGTCAAGAAAAGTCTCCGACCGCTGACGGGAGTCTCGGTCAACTGGCCTGACGGGACACTGTGAAGCCAGTGGTCGGTTGAGGGGTCGAATCGGGGTCTACTCGTCGACAAGGGAGGGGGGATCTTCCATTCCCAAGAGCGCCGACTGAGAGACTTACTTTTGCTCTTTTTGGACCTGGAAAAAGGTCCCGAAGAAGTTGGACCCTCACCCTTGGTCGAGAGGGTCAGACAAAGCTCCTTAAAAGAAGCCGAGTATGAGGCACCGAGAGAGAGCGGGACAAATGCCACAGCCGAGGTAGAAGCGGCCCGCGCCGCCTCCTCTTCGAGGGCGATCATCTGCTCTAGCTGATCAGCCGAGCCCTCCGCCACGGACACCGCCAATCGGGCCTCTTTAGATTTCACCGGTGGAATTCTTTTCTCGGGGCGCCCCAGTTGTAATCGGGCAGCACGGTCTTCAAGGACGTAGGCCGAAAAGGAAGAGCACAAGTCGCAGGCCTGCGGGTCGTGCTCAAGGCCCAGGCAGTAGACGCACGTGGAGTGCGGATCCGTCCTAGACATCTTCTGCCCGCAAGGGCACCTCCGAAAACCGGGAGTCGATTTGTCCATCGCAGCCGCGAGGAGAAGAAGACCGAAGTCTTTTAGCAAAAAACTTTTGATTTCGAACTTTCGAAGAATTAGGAACCAGTCTTAAACGCAGCGCGTTAAGGAGGGAACCTGAGCTTCCAAGCGGTAAGGAAGATCTGGCGTCATGGGGCGGAGCCGAGAGTTTTACCACCCGGGTGGGTGGGAGGAGCCAGCTTGAAGACCTTCCGGCAAGATTTAAAGCGGCAAGGAACCTGCCACTAAGTGTGGATGAACAACATATCCATGTCCCTAGAACAACCCTTACTACTTGAAGGTGAACATTTGTGAACAGTGCTTGTCATAGTTTGAAAGCCCATGAAGAGAGCTTTTAAATAAGGTATGGGGCATACCTGTAGCTGACCAAGGTCCTGTAACAGCAATGATCATATCAAGTCTGCTCTGTATTGCAGTGTTACTATTTTGTGACACTGTACATGATCAAGCTGTGCTTGACTACAATGCAGTTAGCCACAGCTTGATCACTAATACCATCACAAAGTTCTAAACAATAGTGGCAAAACATTAATATATAGAATAGTGCATGGTGGCCCATACACAACAATGCTATTCTCACATTGAGTGGTTACCATGATGGCAAGGACCTCAAGAGCGAAGCTCGAGAGGTCCCTTTGTCATCATGGTAACCACTCAGTGTAAGAATAGCACTGTTTATTTGGGCTACCATACAGTATTTTATATAGTGTATGGTTTAAAAAAAAAAAGGCCAAAATCGCTCACTTTTTGTGTTTGCATCTACAATTGAGTCTCTACACTTCGCCACCCGCACTTCATCGCCATCCACCGGCCGGCCAGCCAGCTCACGCATGCGCAATGCTTCAACCGCCCACTGTTCTATGAACAGCACTGATGGGGACACTTGCATTGTGATGCAGCTACTGCTGGGGCAGAATGATTTTTTCAAGTATATGGATCTCCACATACATAAACGCTCTACCATACACTATATCAGGTGTACTTAATCAATATCTCTAGATTACTACCAGTTATAGGTAAGCTCAATACTTCATTTAAAAGAGATTTTCATGGACTTTCAAACTATGATGGGCACGGTTCATGAATGTTCCCCATGCACACAAGGACTTGAAGTTCAAGTTTTCTCAAATGATAAGTCAGTTATACTGTTGCCAAATCACTTTTTTTTTTGAATGGTAGTAAGACCTCCTGTTTAGGACTTGACAGGTACATTACATGGGGGAAAAACTGACACCAGATATTTCGACAGAGCTGGTGTAGGAAAGGAGAAATAACTTAATGGACCAGTGGTCAGGTCAGACCAAGTCACAAATACCAGTGAAATCTGTAACAAAGTCATTAAAAACAGAATATAGACAATGACGGCAGAAAAAGACCACTGGTCCATCCACTCTGCCCATAAATCCTAACAAACCCGGGACCTACTGTCCATACAGTGCTATAACCCACGCTATCCACCACCATGCTCCCCACCCTACCGCTACCACCCTGAGCAACCTCCATGCCCTTCGACTCTGTCCCAGTACTGTTTGAAACCACTGATGGTTTTGGCATCCACCACTTCAAGCTCCACCACCCTTTCTGTAAAATAAAACTTTCTATTAGTGCAGATAATGTAACGTTATACAGAAATGGTGCCAACTTCATTTAGCCATTTAGAAGGCATCTGAGCAACTAATTCAAAAAATTGCAAATCGCACTGAAAGACTTGTATGAGAAGTTCTTACCCTTAATAAATCATCTATTCTCCCTTCCTTCTTCTCCAGGTCAGAGTTTTTGCTGTTTTCCAGGGCTGCCAACTTTTCTAACGTGAGGTCTGACTGTAAACATTTAGAAAAGTTATACCATGGTTATAAAACATGGAAGGCTGATTGTTAGCCAATACTTCCATTATTACAGGGAGAGTGGGTAGCTTGGGGGCCGGGGGGGAACCACACAGATGTCACCTATTCTCTGTGTAGCTCAACTATACAGAATGCATTTTTTTTTGCTGCAGCAGTTTCATGGAATATATTAGTTCTACTGCTATAAAAAATATTTACAGTGATATAATGTAAGCAATGTAACCAACGTTTTGGCCTTGGGACTTAAGGTGAAAGTTCTGAGGAACTTTTTTTAATATTCTATCACGGTTTCTGCATTTTGTTGTTTGTCCTAGTAAAGGGAAATAGCAGTTTTTGTTTTAGTTTTGTTTTTAGTCAGTATGCCCCCACCCACAGTCCCTACCCCAGTCCTATCCCCCTCACACAGCCATCCATCACCCCCTCCCCAGGACATACCCCTCTCCTCCTACATACACCCTGGCTTAACCCCCTCAGTAGGGCCATCTGGAGAGGGCTGTATCCCCGGAGACTCTGTTGCTTTTGAAGGACTGCACCATGGTCAGCATGTGGGGCTTGTGGTGAGGGGTGGGTGTCCTCCTGCATCAGCTAATGTTTTCCCCAGCTGCACAGAATGCTGAGAAGAGCTCTTTATGTGACAGCATGCATGTGTGCACAGCACGTCAGAGCATGCTGGCATCCTCTCTCCCAGATCCTCGACTCCGCACGCACTGCCACCTGTGCTCACCCAAGTGGCAGTAGTACAGCAGAGTCCGAACTCCCTCCCTAAAGTAGAAAGTGTCCCCTGGGACACTCAGATCACCTCCCCAGCCGGCCCGCCAATGACACGGGTTCATTCTTGAACCTAGATCGTCAGCATCCTTCGCAACAGAAACTGCAGGTCTGCGGGGGGGGGAGAGAAGAGAAGATGAGCACGTCTATTACACATTTGCTTTCACTTGGGATGGGGACAGGGACCCTATGCTTCCACTGGTGGCCAACATCATTTGCTAGGTAGTTTGTCATCAGTTAAGCCACCCTAGACACACCAAGAAGTTAAAATCTACACATTGTTGGCTGTACTGACGATCCACGTTCCAATTTCCAAGCCCAGAGCACAGCTGAGGACTGGCAGGAGAAGGACAGAGCTGCAACATGATGCTCTCCTCATCAGAGTGGGGCTCGTACATTGCAGCCCTGCTGGTGCTTCAGAGGATGTGGTAATGTGGAGCCTCAGACTCTGCAGGGGGTGGGGGGCAGATGGGAAAACAGAACATGAACAAGGCCCTACCTGTGCATTAAATCACTGTGACGAGGCATCATGCCTCCATCTCCTTCTCACCCCCCCAAAATACAGCAGAGGGTAAGCTCCAGGGACTATTGGAAAGGAAGTGAGGGGGACACACAAGTGCAGAATCCAAGTCCAGAACTTTCAAGAGAGGTTAAACGTGAGCTCTGTGACCGACTAAAGATTGGGGGGGGCCACTATGTGGTGTAAACTAACAGAATTTATATGACAACTTTAAAGACAACTGAAAATACGTAATTTGTGTTACTTTCAGAATACTCTTATTTTAAAAAGTAATATTTCAGTTTTGCATTGTATTTATTGTGTTTTGCCACTGCTTCTTCCACCTGGAATGCTACGAGCCACAACACTCAGTGGGGAAACAGCAGGATATAATTTCAATCACAGCACAGTTTTTACTCCTGATAAAAAAAAATACAGGCAAACCTGAACTCACAGAAATGGACAGTAGTGGAAGACACACAGGCCCATCTAGTCAATCCTGCCCTACCCATAGTATGAATGTCCTAATGGCCACTTCCTCTTACCTTATGTCATCCTCCCTTGGTATACTCACCAGCCCCATATGTCTGCCTCCCCCATGTTTTAATCCCTCCTTTGATTTGGTGCAGACCAGTCCCTCCAGCAGCCTGTTCCACTTATCCACCACCCTCTAATAAATATACTATTTAACATTTGACAAATCTCCCTCCCACCAGCTTCCTCCCCCTTATGCCAGTGTTTCCACTCACTGTGAACATTTTCCCAGTCTCCACCTTGTTAATCCTGTGAAGAATGTAAACATTTAAATCATGTGCCTCCCCACCCAGTCTTCTGTGTAAACCTGTTGAAGTCTGCAAGTCTCTTCATGTACTGCAGGACTTCTCTTGCTACCCCCGAATAACTTTCAATACCCTCCTCTGCTCCAGCTCAACCCTATCCCTGTCCTTTTTTTAAGTGCAGACTTCTCAACAGTCACACAGGGGCAGAACACTACCTTCCTTCTGCTGCTGATGCCTCTGCACCCCAGCATCCTATCTGCCTTCCCCACACCTGTGTTGCACTGCACCCACTGCTTTTACTTGTCTGCTACCAAGACCCCCTTCCCCCCGAGATCCCCCTCCACACATTGCCCACTTTGTAGCCCTTCTTCAGGTTCCTGATACCTGTGTGCATAACTTTCCACTTTTTTTGCATTTAATGCTAGTTGCCAGAGTCCTGACCATTTGTCTTCAGACGTTCCCTCCATGTGTCATCTGTAAATAAGCACATCTTCCCTTGGGTCTTTTCCCCAATATTACAAATAAAGATGCTGGAAAGAACTCAGCCTAAGACTGCTCCTTGGGGAACACCCTCAGTGACTTCCCTTTCCTCCGAGAATTTCCCCATTTAAGACAACTCTCTGTTCTCTCATGCAATCCATTCCTGATCCATACTGGCTTGTCAGGCAGAGAGAGATTGAGTGCACCAAAGACTGCTCTCCTTCATTCTCCAGGGTGGGCCAAAATCAGTCACTGTCGTAGAACTGCCACCCGAGTGTCCACAGGTGAAAATGCAGGCTGAAGCGACCGAGGACGAGATATGGCTTTGCGCGACCCCATAAAACTGTGTCATATGCATAAACCAGAGCAATCACTACTGCTGTCCTGGGAAGAAAGAAAAAGAAGGAAGAAAGAAAGGGAAACAAAGGCAATAATTCCCAGGATTGCATGTATGACACCCAGTAAACTCTGGTCCCACACAGCCTGGAGGGGGTTAGGACCTGCCACAAGAGGTGGGGGAGTTGTCGAGTTGGAAAGAGGGCAGCAGGCAGGGATGATTGGGCTGAGTGGATCACAAAATAAGAATTTTGTGGGACTCCTATCTCGCTTTACACACACTGATAAGTGCCCTGAGTTTATCCCTTCCAAGACTGAGATCACACATGCCATGTGGAAAAGACTGGGCCTGTGTAGGTTTTCCCAGTTCATATACAACTGTACAATCTAATCCTTTTTCCAAATGCAGGTAGAATTGAATCCACTAAGGTCTCATTTTTTCAAGTACATGCAGGCAACTTCATTCCTCAGGGAAGGCTCTTGGGTTCAGGTCCTCCAAAGTGATCCACACCTCTGGCTGTAGTGCTAGAATGTTCCAGTCAAGGACAGATTCAAAAAGAAGTGCATTTCTCACCTACTCCAAAAGTGATATGCAACAAAAAGGGACACCACCTCCCTCTTATCAGACTGCCTCGGAAACAAAAATAAACAAAGAGTTAACCCCCCCCCCACCCCCCGGAAAATAGTCTGGGAAGGAGTGTTCTGCACTTTTGCCTGTGATAACTGGAAGAAAACGTGAGAATTTCTTCACAGAACGGGTGGTGGACAAGTGGAACACCCTGCCAGAGGAAGTGGTGGGGGCTGAAACAATCACAGGATTTAAGAATGCATGGGATAGACATAAAGGAATTCTGGAGGTCAGGGGTAAGGGGCAACAGACTTCTAGGAAAACAAACTGAACTTACAAGCCCAAATGGGCAGACAGGCCCTTATCTGCTGACACTGTCTATGTATCTATGTATAAGAAATTCAGGTGAAGATCATTAATCGCTTTTGTTTTTTCCTTACTCCCCTCCCATACACAACATTATACACCATGACATACTGACCACTGCTGGAAAGGTTGTGGGGGAGTAGACAACCCTTTTCAAATTTTATGAGACTCCTTGGTGATCCTGCCCCAAACCTGGGAACCACTGCAGGTACCACCAGACTCCTAAATTTCATAACTCTGAAATTGGGCATGTGGCCCCCAGGTAAACGCACAGACCACCAAAAGGCATTTCTAGGTATCTACATGGCAGCTGCAGTTAAGGCCATTACCAAAATGATGGCTTTAACAGACTTGTCCTACAGTAGAGGACAGAACTTCCATAGTCCAAACTCTATGCTGTCTGGAGAAACTGATGGTCAACATGCATCTCCAAACAGAGAAATTCCTTAGGGTCTGGTTGCCTTTATTTATTGAAATTTTGGTAACTGGGTAAGCTCACTGAGACAATACAATCCCTTTTTCAGGGGTAGACTCAGGACAGACAACAATTAAATATATGATATAGAGAAGCAGAAATACAACGGCTAACAAGGGAGTACTAACACAGGTACATTTAACAGGGATATACAGGTTACTCACCTGTAACAGGAGTTCTAGGAATGATATTTGTTCATCCACACTGTCTGGCAGGTTCCTTGCCGCTTTAAATCTTGCCGGAAGGTCTTCAAGCTGGCTCCTCCCACCCACCCGGGTGGTAAAACTCTCGGCTCTACCCCATGACGCCAGATCTAGCCCGCTGGAAGCCAGGTTGTGCGTCGAAGCCGGGGAGGTCGGGTGGGTCGTGTGGATGAACAACATATACCATTCCTAGAACTCCTGTTACAGGTGAGTAATCTGTATTTCTAGGGACATGGATATGTTGTTCATCCACACTGTCTGGCAGACTCCTAGCAGTTCTCCGGTAGGAAGGAGGCAAGGCGCACACCCCCTACTTACGGAATAAGCATTGGAGAACCGAGGTCCCAAACCCAGCATCACGGCATGACTCGAGATTGATGTGGTAATGGGTAATAAAGATGTGTACGGACTTCCAGGTAGCAGCCCTGCAGATTTCCTGGATAGGGACGTCCCTGGAAGCAGCCACCGAAGCAGCGGTATGGCGGGTAGAATGAGCTCTTATCGCTTTGGGAGGCTCCATGCCCGCCAACCTATAGCAGAGATCTGTACGGGTGACCCACCTGCCTCATCCAAGCAGCTCTTGGGGTCGCCAAGTCTTGCTTCAGCGTAGGTGACAAACAGCTGGCGAACCTCTCCCCAAACTTCAGCCATCCGCTTCTTATAATAAGAGAGCGCCTTCTAGAGTCCAGAGTATGGAGCCTATATTCGGCCTCCGAGGTATGACTGGGGTAGAACACCGCAGAGTCAACACCTGGTTAAGGTGAAACTCTGACACCACCTTCGGAAGGAATTTCAGGTGGGGCACAGGACAACCTTGTCCCTGTGGAAGACCAGATAGGGAGACTCAATGGAAAGCGCCTGGAGCTCTCCCATCCTTCTGGCTGACGTGATGGCTACCAAGAAGGTGGTCTTCCACGACAGGTAGGAAGAGATGTCACACCTGTGCATCAGTTCAAATGGCTTGCCCATGAGCTTAGCCAATACCAGCAATAGATCCCACGGAGGTGGAGGTTCTCGCACTGGAGGGGATATGTGATCAAGGCCTTTGAAAAAGCGCCCGACCACCTTCTCTTGCGCCACCGACTGCTTTCTGGCCCGCGCCCGGTAAGCAGAGATGGCTGATCAGGTACCTAAGGGTCATCGACCAAGCCCTAGCTGAAAGGGACCACAGGTAGTCCAGAATGCTTGCCAAGGAACAGGAGGAAGGGTCCAGCCCCTTGTCCTGACGCCAAATGGAGAATTTCTTCCATTTAAAGGCGTAGCATTTCCTGGTCGACTCCTTATAGGATGCCACAACCACGTTGAGGACCTCGTCAGAAAGACCCAAGGCCTGGAACTCTAGCCGCTCAGGAACCAGGCTGTCAGGTGCAGGGATTGAAGGTCTGAATGGAGTACCTTCCCCTGGTTGACTGAGATCAGGTCCAGGCGGGCTGGAAGCCACCTCGGGAGCCTGGAGCTGAGGCTGAGGAGATCTGGATACCAGAACTGGCGGGGCCAGTCTGGGGCTACCAGAATCACCTGCGCCTTGTCCCTCCTCGCCTTGAGAAGCACCTCGTGGATCGAGGGAAATGGGGGAAAGGCGAAGAAGAGGCCCGGGGTCCACGACTTCGAAAAGGCATCCCCCTGCAGCGAGCCCTGCTGAGGGGGGCGGGCATGAAACAGTCTCAGCTTCGCATTCTCCCTGGAGGCAAACAGGTCCACCTGAGGCGTATCCCAGTGGGAGAACAGATCTTGTACTACCTCCGGCAGGAGAGACCACTTGGGGGACGCAGCTCCTATCCGGCTTAGGGCATCGGCCAGAATGTTGGAGGCTCCTGCCACACTGATGGCAAGGAGATCCGCCTCCAGGCTGCGCATGAGGGACAAAGTGCGGAGAGCTTCCCTGCACAAAGGCATGGAATGTGTCCCTCCCTGGCGGTTTAGGTAGTACATGGTCGTGGTATTGTCCGTCTGGACCTGGACCATTTGACCCCGCACAAACGGAGCAAAGGCGGTGAGGGCTAGACGAACCGCTCTGAGCTCCAGCAGGTTGATGTGGCATCGGGACTCCTGAGGGGACCAGAGGCCGTGCGCTCTGCGCTCCCCAGATGGGCACCCCAACCCATCAGAGAGGCGGTCGATAGAGAGACCGTCGGCTCGAAGCGGACAAACGGGATGCCCTCCTGCAGATGAACTGGAACTATCCACCACTGGAGAGCGTTCCACAACTCCTGGGTCACAGTCACTGGCTGATCCAAAGGACCGGAGCACTGTGACCACTGGCTGGCCAGTCCCCATTGTAGGGGATGCATGTGCCAACGGGCCCAATGGACCACGCTGGTGCAGGCTGCCATGAGGCCCAGAAGGCGCAGGAAGTCCCAGGCAGGGCGCAACTGCCCAACCTGAAATGATTGGGCAAAGGAGGAAAGAACCTTGTCCTGTCCGCCAGGAGCAGTGCTCTGGCTCGCAGAGTCTCGAGCTCTGCCCCGATAAATTGGATCACCTGCTTTGGCACGAGTTCCGACTAGGCCTCGTTGATGAGTAGGCCAACTTGAAAGCAGACCTGGAGGGCCAGATCCCTGGACCGCTCCACCTCCAGTCTGGAGGAGGCCGCAATCAGCCAGTTGTCCAGGTAAGGGTACACCTGGACCCTTTGGCACCGCAGGAATGCTGTCACCACTGCCATGCATTTGGTGAAGACCCTGGGAGCTAGAGAAAGGCCGAAGGGCATGGCCCGGAACTCGCAGAGGAACTCCTCTGCTCTGAAGTGGAGGAATAGCTGGTGTGACGGATGGATTGGGACATGAAAGAACGCGTCCTGGAGGTCCAGAGAACAGAACCACACGCCTCGTTCCAAGGATGGAATGATCTGAGCCAGAGTGACCATCCTGAAGGTTTGAGACCTTAGGAACCTGTTCAGGTCGTGCAGGTCTAGAATGGGGCGCCAGCCCCCCGTCCATTTCAGGACCAGGAAGTACCTGGACACAAACCCTGGGTCTGGTGGAGGGTTTGCCAGCTTCCTGATTACCTCTTTCTGGAGGAGCAGGGTAATGTTGGCTCGACGGGCCGACAGAGAGACTGCGGACCCCGTAGGGTGACAGCTCAGAAGGGCGGGGCCTGCTCAAACTCCAGAGGCAGGCCCCTTCCTACCACCTCCAACAGCCAGCGGTCCGTGGTGATATCGGACCAGGCAGAAAGAAAGTGGCGGAGCCGTCCCCCCGGGGGGAACCCAGGGGGGAAGCGACGCAGCTGGGGGCAACACCCCTCAACCCGTTACTGGGCAGGCTTGGAGGAAGGACCAGCCGAGGAACCTCCTGAACCTTTTCCTCCCCGCTTCCTGCTGGAGGAAGCTGCAGGCTTGGCTTTGGGGTGCCAAGTGCGAGCCTGCCGGCCCTGATGCTGGTGCTGCTGGGCCGGACGTGCCGCAGGGGCAGAAGGGCGAAAGGGCTTATGCTGCTGGCGGTGGCCTTTGTCCTTCTGGGCAGACGTGACAGAGTCCAAGGTGGCACTGGACTTCTCAATTCTCTGGAGATGGTCTTCCACCCCAGGCCCGAACAAGTCGGTACCCAGGAAGGGGACATCTGCCAACTTGTGCTGGGTATCCGCCGTGAAGGTGGAGATCCTCAGCCAAGCTCTGCGGTGCATGGCCGCTACTGACCAGGCACAGGAGTCTCCAATATCGAACGCCGTTTGGAGCTGCTGTTTCGCCACTGCCCTTCCCTGATCCCGCACCTGCTTGACCGTAGTTTGGAGGTCAGCCGGGAGATGAGGGATCACCTCATCCAGAGAGCCCATAAGGGCGTGGGAGAAGTGCGCCATCAGTACAGCCGAACTGGCCTGATGGAGGCCTAGGGAGGATGCAGCGTACACCTTACGCCCAGCATAGTCCAGCTTTTTGCACTCCTTGTCGGGAGGCTTGTCCACGTCCCTATCGTTCCCGAATGCCAGAAAACGCTATTGGTAACAAGCCCCTCCACAGAGGGGTGCTCCGAAAAACCAGACAGTGAACCGGTAGGGACTGCATACTTCCTGGCCAAAGGAGCAGGACAAGAAGCCAGTCGCTGCCATAACTCCAAGGCTGGGCCAACCATGGCTTCAGCCACTGGAAAGGCCTCCGTGGGAGAATCCCCTCAGTCCAGTATCTCCACGAGGGGATACTTGGCCCGCTTGGATACGGGCTTGAGCTGCATCCCAGTGGACTCTGAGATGAGCTGAAGCAAACCCATAAACGAGGATGGGCTCTCGTCCATCGACTGTCCCCCGGAGGACTCCAGGTCAAGGGGCCTGGAGAACAGGGAAGAGTCGTCATGAGACTCCGATGAGTCTGCGAACAGCTGTCTAGGGCCTGAGCCCCCCCTCCACCTGTAGAGAATGGACGGGAGTGAGGGTGACAGACAACTGGTGGGGCAGTCCCTGACCCGACCGAGAATCCTTGGTCGGAGCCCCAGATTTCAGTTATGGAGGTGGGGGTTCCACCACAAATCGGTGGGGCAGCTGGTTTTGGCCGAACAACCGGCGCCGGTTTGGGCTCCTCGACCACCGTGAGGGGTTGTTTCGGCCATTCAGGTGACAGCCACTTAATGGCCGGAAGGCGTTGATTTGTTCCCAGTCAGAAGAGCTGCTGCCACATTAAGTCCTCACAGCGGCGACATTTGCACCAAGCTCTCCTCTGAAGAGAAAAGAGAGATGCTGCTACCGCCGCTTCCTCGTGCCGAGACAGAGACCGCCAGTGTCGGCTGGACCGAGAGGAGGTCTGAGACCATCGTGTTTTGAAGGTGGGTCTGGGAGGAGCGGTGAAACACATTCTTCCTCGGCTCGGGAGCCTTAACCGGGACTCGGGCACAGGAGGTGCAGGTAACCGGTTTCCACCGGAGAACCGTGAAGAAGGGTTGTCTGCTTTATAGTCAACAGTCATCAGACGGGTCAAGAAAAATTCCCGACTGTCGACGGGTGTCTCGGGCCGGCTGACCTGACGGGACACTGAAGCCAGCGGCCTTAGCCGCAACCTCAACCAAGTCGAAAGTCGACTGTCCGAAGGGACCTTCCCATTCCCACGAACGCTGACGGTGGAATCTCACCTTCGAGTCCTTCTTTGGACCGAGAGGAGTGTCCCATGGCCCCTCACCTTCATGGAGAGGGATTGCAAAGCTCCTTAAAAGAAGCTGTATAGGAGGAGCCCAAGGAGAGTGGGATAAATGCCACGACCGAGGAAGACTGATATGCGGCCTGGGCTGCCTCCTCCTCGAGGGCGAACATCTGTTCCAGTTGCTCAGCTGAGCCAGCCACCGCACAAACCACCCAACGAGCCTCCTTCGACTTCACTGGTGGTATATGTCTCTCAGGACGCCCGAGTTGGAGCCTGACAGCACAGTCTTCGAGGACATTTGCTGAGAAGGACTTGCACAAATCGCAGGCCTGCGGATCGGTCCTAGACATCTTCTGCCCGCATGGGGACCACCGAAAACCGGGAGTCGATTCGTCCATCGCAGCCGCGGAGGAAGAGGCAGACCGAAGTCTAGAAAACTATAAAATTAGTTTCGGGTGAACCGAAGAGTTTGGATCCAGTCTAAACACAGAGCGCCAAGGAGGGAATCTGAGCTTCCAAGCGGTAAGGAAGAGCTGGCGTCATGGGGCGGAGCAGAGAGTTTTACCATCCGGGTGGGTGGGAGGAGCCAGCTTGAAGACCTTCCGGCAAGATTTAAAGCGGCAAGGAACCTTCCAGACAGTGTGGATGAACAACATATCCATGTCCCTAGAAACTAAATTATCACATACAGCGCAGATACCTTAGGATGATCATGCAATCCAGTTGATCGATCCTCATGATTGAGATACACAGAGATTTCTTTCTAACATTATAAGAGACCCTTTTATCTTACAGAAAGGGTACTTAGAATTTATTTCTGAAAGTACTGACGACTCCAGATGCCACCCAGTGTGGGGTCATGGATGCTTAATGGGAAACACCACAGGACTGATATGCATTTTCCTGACCTCTGTAACACACCTGAATGCAACACAGTCTGTTTTCGCTCTGTCCAACATCTGGATTATGCAATAAAGAAGTAAAAAAAAAATAAAAAATTGTAAAGACTGAGACCTGAGAAAGGGCAGTGAAGAAAATGGACTTTGGCACAACCCCATGGGAAGTCTAAGCAATACTGCTTTTATCAAACAGTTCTGTATTGGTAGTACATACTGACGGGATAAATTAGAAATGCGTTTCCAGTGATCTTTAATGCATTTTTTTCTTATTCTGTTTTTCCATATTTTACTCCAGACCCCCCAAAAAAAACAGATGTTTGGGGGTTGATATGGTCGGGCCTTTTCTCAGGCCAGGAGGGCAGTTAGAAGCTGCCTTCAGAATGGATGCCAGTGCCTCTCCTATGTCAGGCAGCAGGAAAGGGCTAATTCCAGGCAGCCCGCACCCTCCCTCCTGGGAGTCTCATGTCTCACATGACACATCCTGCCTCAATCTGGCAATAAACTGTGATAACTCATATGTGGTACCTTAGGAGACAAAAGGTACATTGACGTTGCTTGCATGTTTTTGGGTAACCCTCCCATTAGTACTTGGAGGTGATTTTTTTTTCTTTAAAACACACAACTACAGCATATCTACTTGGAAAAGTTGTAATCCTCTGTACCTGTATCTGTTTGTGCTGGAAGGAGATTAGTTTCTGGGAGTTACAGGAATGATCTGTGTTCCCTGATCCCATGGAGGAGGGGCTGCCTTGTTGAGTCTAAGAACAAATTAAAGAACACAAAATGCAGACATTTTCTGTAAAAGGGATAGGTAATGGCAACAAAAATTTCAACTGGTAAAATAAAAGCAAATCAAGTTACGGAACAATATAAATGTTGAAATGCAGATATGGTGTTTCGGGACACAGCAGGCAGGACGTCTAGTCAAAGTCCCACAGGATGACACAACGTATTTGGTTTTGGCAGTTTTAGACACTTTTAGACACTTGAACAAATACAGAACAATACAAATGGTTCAGGCCTAGCTGCCCTTCAGAGACTGGGTTTTTGTCTTCATCAGGGAAGCCTGGGTGCTGGCTCCCACTTACCAGGGTTTCATTAGGGAGGACCTTTGCTAAGGAGGAGCCCCTTTTGTCTTTGTACTTTCCCATCAATGACTCCAACCTATCCAACAACTTCAGTTCAGATTCTGCCCTTTGCTCTGTTACAGCTACTTTGCACTCTTCTCTGAGCTCTTGACAGACAGGGTTAACCAACACCCCTCCCTTTGGTCCATCTGTTCCAGTGGCCCATCCACCTAGACAGCACTGCAACTGGGCAGCTCAGAACCACCAATCACTCTACTAGGCTTTTCTCCCCCTCTGATGTCACAGGAGATCTTTCTCTCTTGCAGTACAGTAGCTGATGGGCTCCTAGCTGCAGAATAAGCCCCTTTATAGAATAGAGCAGGGGTTCTCAAATGGTGAGGCCAGCCTCCTTGGGGAGGCCCCAACCTGTTCCAGGGGAGGCTCAAGCAAGTCTGAAAAAGTACTGTATTTAAATTTTGAGTTTTATATATTTTGTGTGAAGAGATGAAGCAAACTGAAAGAGGAAAATAATAGGTGAATTTTATGTATTTATTTACTAATAGGTGACAAGGGAAGGTGAATGAGCCAAAACTCATTTCAGGAGGAAACAGAGAAAGTAATGTGACTCACGAAGGCACTGCAAGAAGGGGTAACAATGGTTCAAGAATGAAATAGCGGAGCAAGTAGGCTGGCCTGTTGGGGTACAATAAGCTGAATAATAATATTTGCTTCTGTTATTTATTTGTCATTCAGATAACACCTTTGAGCACATGAGCTCTTTTCAAAGGTTCCATGTCAGTATAAGACAAAGAACTGAATGTGAGCCAAGTACTCAAAGGTGTTTCAATATATTCATGGTGTACTGTGCAAAGTACAGTATGTTAGTTTTCTTTGGGGAGGCCCAAGATTATTTCAGTTTTTAGGGGAGGCTCAAACTCTTTTCCGTGGATTTGGGGAGGCTCACTGTGACAAAGTCTGAGAACTATTGGAATAGAGCATCACATGGCTCGTCACTCAAATTCACATTTTATATCATCATAATCATTTAGTGTACCAAAATCATAAAATAAAAAATAACATCACACTAGGAATAGAGAACTGAACATATTCCTTAAACACATTATCTATCTACACTTAAGAGTTTTTAGTATATTCCCCTTAATTATTAGATGTCCCCCCTTTAACTGCCCAGATGTTTCCAATACTAGGCCCTATAAAAGGCTTCAATTCGCAGCTGGGCTGGGCCTGGCCTATAGGGAACCAGCAGTAGCTGGCCTGGGAGTCCCCCAGCCAAACCTGCCCTCGCAGCCTATACTCCCATGGGTAAGTTAAGGGGAACATTTTGTCTCTATGAAGAACTGCCTTTTTAGATTAACTTTAACAGTCAGAAGTCAAGAGGAAGAACACAGTTTATAGTGTATAGTGAATTTATTCTGCATGGATTTCCATGCCTGCAGAAACCCGCTGGTCCACAGTTCAAAGGTCATAGAATGCAGCTGTACCCTCCTATGGTCCAACAACATTCTAGCTGATCAGAAATCCTTGAGGCGGCAGGTGTTTATCACAGTGCTGCCGCATGCACAGCAATCAGTTCAAGTTCAGAACTGAAACTGCCCATCTGCCACAGAAGCACTGTGAACACCCTTTTTGTTTTTGGTAATAATAAAAAAAAAAAAAAAAATGTAATAACTAAAATAAAAAAGATACACTGTAAAATAAATACAAAAATTCCACCTCATGGCTTGTCCCAATGCTCACTCCTCTATGTAATGTACTTTGCCTTTTGTTGCGTTATTACCTCTACTATTGTTCATGATTCTCAGACGACTGCCTGCATATCCTTTTCTCTGTTGCATCTTCATGTCCTGTATTTTTACCTTTGTAACCTCCCAGGTCATACCTGAAAATAGGTGTTTTTTGCCTAGTGTGCTTACCCAATAAACAAAAATAAAATAAATAAAAAATACTAACTGGGCAACCACATCGGGTTTCTGATTACACCAGCCCTCTCTAACTTCACCATGAAGGTCTGATGTAATCACAGGGGTTGAAAGTAACTTTCAGCCACTAGCCAAGAGGGCTAGTGACTGGAAAAAGCCACCGGCCCGACAGGATTTTCACTAGCCCAACACAATAATTACCAGAAGTGTAGTTCCACCCCCCCCCAAAAGCAAGTTTTATTAGAGTTTTTACCAGTAAGTATTACATTTTTTATGTAAAGGAAGGGCAGTATAAATCTATCCAGAAGAGACAGCCCAGACACATCCAAGAGGGACAACATCAGCCAGGAAAGTGCAGTTGTGACAGCTAGAAGTGCACAGCTCAGACCCAGCTAGGATGCAGCAGCACAGCAGACTCAGCCAGGATAAGGCAACTGAGGATACTCTGACTCCTTTCCAGCTTGCAGTCGCTGTCAACCTTGTCCTCTGAGCATTCTGGAGCTCCCACTGGCAGTTTCCATCATCTGCACCTAGTGGCCATGCCTGTAACTTCACTGCCTGTATATACAATGGTAGTCATACAAACACTGACAGTTAGTGCAATATACCGCATGGTGCATTATCGAGCTAGCGCAATACATGCAATTCAATGACTACTACCGTACCATATCACGCCAGAGCTCAACTTCAACTAATTATTACAAGTGAGCCCGGCGGGCACTCTTCAACACTAGATTTACCTGCCCAAGGTTAAATCTACCACATGTGGTGGCCGGGTGCCATTTTCGAACCCTGTAATCAGAACCCCACTGTGGCAGCACAGGCTGGTCATGCATGGTTGCCCAAACAGTATTCTCGGTTTTAAAATTTAGTTGTGCTTTGTAACCAGTAACAGAAACTTCACTCATGCTCACAGATTGATAATTCTGCTCTTTCAGAATGGGACACCAGTCCTACATGCTTTTATCTATTAATATTTATAAACAAGACCCCTCAGGAACACTATAAAATCTCACTTGCTATTAGTACTTTTGGGGGATGGGGGTAGTTTCCTTCAACTGAAGCAAGTCTCGAGCCCTGGGCTACCTCTCTCATCATTTCCTGGGCTCATGACAACCCATGAGAGCTAGGTTACCATATACATTAGAGTTCCTACAGATGTTTCTGCCACTATAACCAAGGAGATAAAAAGTGCCTGAACAGTAAGAAAATACAGGTTACTCACCTGTAACAGGAGTTCTAGGAATGGTATATGTTGTTCATCCACACTGTCTGGCAGGTATCCTTGCCGCTTTAAATCTTGCCGGAAGGTCTTCAAGCTGACTCCTCCCACCTACCGGGTAGTAAAACTCCTCGGCTCCGCCTGACGCCAGAGATCTGCCCACAGCTCAGGCTGTGCGCTGGCCGGGAGGTCGAGGGATTGTAGGATGAACAACATACACCATTCCTAGAACTCCTTTACAGGTGAGTAACCTGTATTCTAGGACATGGATATGTTGTTCATCCACACTGTCTGGCAGACTCCTAGCAGTTCTCCGGGAGGAGGAGGAGGGCACACAACCTCTACTTAGGGAATAGAGACTGGAGAACCGAGGCCCCAAAACCAGCATCCCGGCTGACTCAAGGTCGATGTGTTAATGGGTAATAAAGGTGTGTGCTGACTCCAGGTAGCAGCCCTGCAGATTTCCTGGATAGGGGCCCCTGGAAGCAGCCACCGATGCAGCAGTATGACGGGTAGAATGAGCTCTTATCCCTTTGGGAGGCTCCATGCCCGCCAACTTATAGCAGAGATCTATGCAGGAGGTGACCCACCTGCCTATCGTCCGCTTGGCTGCAGGTCTGCCAGGTGCGGCTTCAGCGTAGGTGACAAACAGCTGGCGAACCTCTCCGAATTTCAGCATCGCTCCTTATAATAAGCGCCCTTCTAGGGTCCAAAGTATGGAACCTGTGGCTCGCCTCCGAGGTGTGACCATGTAGAACACCGCAGAGTCAACACCTGGTTAAGGTGAAACTCCACACCACCTTCGGAAGGAATTTCGGTGGGGCGAGGACAACCTTGTCCCTGTGGAAGATCAGGTAAGGAGACTCAATGCAGAGCGCCTGGAGTTCTCCCATCCTTCTGGCTGACGTGATAGCCACCAAGAAGGCGGTCTTCCACAACAGGTGAGAGAGATCACACCTGTGCATTGGTTCGAATGGCTTGCCCATGAGCATTGCCAGTACCAGCAGTAAATCCCACGGAGGTGGAGGTTCTGCGTGCAGGGGAAATGTGATCAAGACTTTGAAAAGTGCCAGACCACCTTCTCCTGCGCCACCGACTGCTCCCCGGCCCGCGCCCGGTAAGCAGAGATGGCTGCCAGGTGCACCTTTAGGGTCGTCGACCTAAGCCCTTGACTAGAAAGGGACCATAAATAGTCCAAAATGCTTGCCACAGAACAGGAGGAAGGGTCCAAGCCCTTGCCCTGACATCAAATGGAAAATCTCTTCCATTTGAAGGCGTAGCATTTTCTGGTCGACTCCTTACGGGACGCCTCAACAACATGGAGGACCTCGTTGGAAAGACCCAAGGCCTGGAACTCTAGCCGCTCAGGAACCAGGCCGTCAGGTGCAGGGATTGAAGGTCCGGATGGAACACCTTCCCCTGACTGAGAGCAGGTCTGGGCGAGCTGGAAGCTGCCTCGGGAGCCTAGAGCTGAGGCTGAGGAGATCTGGGTACCAGAACTGGCGGGGCCAGTCTGGGGCTATCAGAATCACCTGCACCTTGTCCCTCCTTGCCTTGAGAAGCACCTTGTGAATCAAGGGAAATGGGGGAAAGGCGTAAAGAGGCCCGGGGTCCAGAGCCTCGAGAAGGCATCCCCCTGCAGCGAGCCCTGCTGAGGGGGGCGGGCATGAAACAGCCTCAGCTTCGCGTTCTCCCTGGAGGTAAACAGGTCCACCCGAGGTGTGCCCCAGTGGGAGAACAGATCTTGTACTACCTCCGGCAGGAGAGACCACTCGTGAGATGCAGCCCCTATCCGGCTCAGGGCATCAGCCAGGGTGTTGGAGGCTCCTGCCACATGAATGGCTAGGAGATCCGCCTCCAGGCTGTGCACAGTGACCAAATGCGGAGAGCTTCCTTACAGAAGCATGGGCCGTCTACTCGGGCGGTTCAGGTAGTACATGGTCGTGGTATTGTCCGCCTGACTCGGACCACTTGACCCCGGAGAAACGGAGCAAAGGCGGTGAGAGCTAGGCGGACCGCCGGAGCTCCAGCAGGTTGATGTGGCATCGGGACTCCCCAAGGGGACCAGAGGCCGGCACTCGTGTTCCCAGATGGGCACCCCAACCCATCAGAGAGGCATTGGTCGACAGAGAGCCGTCGGCTTGGGGCGGACAAATGGGATGCCCTCCTGCAGATGAGATGGAACGGTCCACCACTGGAGAGCGTTCCACATCTCCTGGGTCACTATCACTAGCTGGTCCAATGGATCGCAGCGTTGTGACCACTGGCTGGCCAGTCCCCACTGAAGGGGGCGAATGTGCCAGCGTGCCCAATGGACCACGCTGGTACAGGCCATGAGACCCAGAAGGCGCAGGACGTCCCGGACAGGGCGCGATTGCCCAACCAGAAATGATTGGGCAAAGGAGGTAAGAACCTCGGCCCTATCTGCCGGGAGCCGTGCTCTGGTGCGAAGAGAGTCGAGCTCTGCCCCGATGAACAGGATCACCTGCTTCGGCTCGAGTTCCGACTTGGCCTCGTTGATGAGAAGGCAGACTTGAGAGCAAACCTGGAGGGCCAGATCTCTGGACCGCTCCACCTCCTGTCTGGAGGGGGCTGCTATCAGCCAATCGTCCAGGTAAGGGCACACCGGACCCTCGGGTGTCAGTGAGGGAATGCTGTCACCACTGCCATGCATTTGGTGAAGACCCTGGGAGCTGGAGATAAGCCGAAGGGCATGGCTTGGAACTCGAAGAGGGATCCCTCCACTCGAAAGCGAAGGAATCTCCGATGTGACGGACGGATAGGGACGTGAAAGAACGCGTCCTGTAGGTCCAGAGAGCAGAACCACACGCTGTGTTCCAGAGATGGTATTATCTGCGCCAGAGTGACCATCCTGAAGGTTCGAGACCGTATGAACTTGTTCAGGTCATGCAGGTCGAGAATGGGGCGTCAGCCCCCCGTCCGTTTCGGAACCAGGAAATACCTGGACACGAACCCCAGGTCTGGGGGGGGGGGTCCTCTACCTCCCTTATCACCCCTTTTGGAGGAGGAGAGCGATGTCGGCTCGACGAGCCACCAGTGAGGCTGCGGACCCAGAGGCCCCCCGAGGTGCGACTGCTCTGAAGGGCGGGGCCTGCTCGAATCCTAGAGGCAGGCCTTTTCCCACCACCTCCAGTACCCACCTGTCCGTGGTAACAGCGGACCAGGCGGAAAGGAAGTGTCGGAGCCGTCCCCCCACGGGGGGAACCAGGGCAAGGTGACTGGGATGGGGCGACACCCCTCAGCCCGTCACTGGGCAGGCCTGGACGAGGGACCGGCCGAGGGACCTCCTGGGCCTTTTCTCCCTGCTTCCTGTTGGAGGAAGCCGACAGCTTGGGTTTGGGATGCCAAGCTCGAGCCTGCTGGCCCTGATGTTGCTGGGCCAGGCATGCTGCGGGCGCAGAAGGACGAAAGGGCTTAGGCTGTGGCTTGCGGCCTTTGTCCTTCTGAGCGGAAGAGACAGAGTCCAAGGTAGCATTGGACTTCTCGATCCTCTGCAGGTGACCTTCCACCCCAGGGCCGAAGAGGTCAGTCCCCAAAAAGGGAACATCTGCCAACTTGTGCTGGGTATCCGAGGTAAAGGTGGATATCCTCAGCCAAGCCCGACGCATGGACACTGCGGCCGCCACCGACCTGGCACATGAGTCCCCGATGTCTAAAGCAGTCTGGAGCTGCTGTTTGGCCACTGCCCTGCTCCTGGTCCCGCACTCCGCCTGACCGTAGTCTGCAGATCCTTGGGAAGATGAGGACTGACCTCATCCAGGGAGCCCAACAGGCGTGAGAAAATGTACCATGAGGACAGCCGAACTGGCCTGACGAAGGCCGAGAGAGGACGCAGCATAGACTTTACGCCCGGCATAATCCAATTTCTTGGATTCCTTGTCGGGAGGTTTGTCCACATCCCTGGCGTTCCCGACACGCCGGAAAACGCTGTCGGTAACCAACCCTCAGTAGAGGGTGTTCAAAACCGGACAGGAACGGTAGGGACCACATACTTCCTGGCCATTCTGGTCGAAGGCGCAGGGCAGGAAGCAGGGCACTGCCAAAGCTCCAAGGCCGGACCCACTATGGCCTCGGCCACCGGAAAGGCCTCCGTAGGAGAATCCCCTCGGTCCAGAATCTCCGTGAGGGGATACCTGGCCCATTTAGAAATGGGTTCGAGCTTCATCCCGGTGGACTCCGAGATGAGCTGAAGCAACCCTAAGAAGGACGAAGGGCTATCGTCCACTGACTGTCCTCCCAAGGACTCCAAGTCCATGCGCTTGGAGAAAAGGGAGGACTCATCCTCGGACTCAGAAGAGTCCTCAAAGAGCTGCCTCGGGCCTGAGCCACCCTCCACCTGCCGAGATTTATCGGGAGTGAGGGTGACAGACAGCCTATGGGGCAAACCCAAAGCCGACCGAGAATTTTTGGTCGGAGCCCCAACTAATGGCTGTGGAGGCGGAGGTTCCACCAGAATCGGTAGGGCAGCTGGAATTGGCCGAACAACCGGCCTGGGAACAGGCTCCTCGGCTACAATGAGGGGTTGTTTCGGCCGCTCCGGTGACAGCCACTTAATGGCCGGGGAAGACGACTGGGTCAGCTTATTCCCGGTCAAAAGGAGCTGTTGCCACATGAGTTCCTCATACCTCCGACGCAACTTGCGCCGAAGCCTCCCCTCTCCGAGGAGGAAGCGCGGCGCCGCTTGCCGCGTGCCGACTCAAGACCGCTTAGGACGGCGGATCGGGCTGGACCGCTGAGGATGTCAGAGACCGAGAGTCTGCTAGCAGAGGGACGCGAGGGAAGTGTCGGAATCAGCACTCGGCTCGGACGATTCCACCGCTGCCCGAACCGAGGCACGGACGAGCCGACGGGATCCTCAACTCCCACCGGGGGAACCGGGGAGAGGGGATTCTCAGCTCCTCCAGCCGACAACCTGTTTAACGGGTCGAGAAAAATCTCGACCGCGTCGACAGGAGTCTCGGTCAACTGGCCTGACGGGGACACCGTGAAGCCAGTGGCCGAAGCTGAGGGGTCGACCGAAGTTGACTGTCGACAAGAAGGGGAGGGGGATCTTTCCCTCTCCCAAAAGCGTCGACGGAGAGACTTACTTTTGCTCTTTTTGGACCTGGAAAGGGTCCAGAAGAAGCTGGACCCTCACCTTTCGTCGAGAGGGTCAGACAAAGCTCCTTAAAAGAAGCCAAGTACGAGGCACCGAGAGAGAGCGGGACAAATGCCACAGCCAAGGTAGAAGCGGCCCGCGCCGCCTCCTCTTCGAGGGCGATCATCTGCTTGAGCTGATCCGCCGAGCCCGCCGCTGGACACCGCCAACCGGGCCTCTTTAGATTTAACTGGTGGAATTCTTTTCTCGGGGCGCCCCAGTTGTAATCGGGCAGCACGGTCTTCAAGGATGTAGGCCGAAAAGGAAGAGCACAAGTCGCAGGCCTGCGGGTCGTGCTCAAGGCCCAGCAGTAGACGACGGGAGCGCGGATCCGCCCCAGACATCTTCTGCCTGCAAGGGCACCTCCGGAAACCGAGTCGATTGTCCATCGCAGTCATGAGGAAAAGAAGACCAAGTCTTTAGCAAAACTTTTGATTTCAACTTCAAGAATTAGGAACCTGTCTTATACGCAGAGCGTTAAGGAGGGAACCTGAGCTTCCAAGCGGTAAGGAAGATCTAGCGTCATGGGGCGGAGCCGAGAGTTTTACCACCCAGGAGGGTGGGAGGAGCCAGCTTGAAGACCTTCCGGCAAGATTTAAAGCGGCAAGGATACCTGCCAGACAGTGTGGATGAACAACATATCCATGTCCCTAGAAATATAGGTTACTCGCCTGTAAAGTACATCTAGGAGTGGTATATAGTTCACATCCACACTCTGGCACTTCCACTGGAACGGTCCGATTCAGCAGTCTTCAAGCTAAGCTCCTCCCACCACCCAGGCATTATATCCTCCAGCTCTGTCCCGTGACGTCATCTTTGCACACTGGAAGCTGGGATCCGTGTGCCACTTGCTAGGGGACACCGGGTGGGCTGTGTGGATATGTGAACTGTATACCATTCCCAGAACTACTGAGACAGGCGAGTAACCTACGTTTCAAAGAGCGTGCATACAATTCACTATTCACACTCTGGGAGACTCCTAGCAGTTGTCTGGGAGAAGGGAGCAAGGCGTGGACCCCTATCTTGTAAACAGAGACTGGAGAATTGAGACCCCAAAGGCAGCATCTTGACATGACAATGTCAATGCTGTGATGAGAGATGAAAGGGCGTGCTTTCCTTCAGGTAGCAGCCCTACAGATCTCCTGTATGGGGATGTCCTTGAAGATATCCACCAAGGCAGCAGCATCTCTGGTGGAATGAGCCATAAGCCCTCTGGGAAACTCCCTACCAGCCAACTTATAGCACAGGTCAATGCAGGATGTGATCCACCAGCCAAATGTCTGCTCTGCTGCTGGTCTGCCAGGTGTGGTTTCAGCGTATGTTACAAACAGCTGTCGAGCCTCATCCTGAACTCCAGCCACATGCTCTTTATAATAATTGAGCACACTCCACAGGTCCGAAGTATGGAACCTACGGTTTGTCTCCGAAGATGGTTCATTAAAATATACTGGAAGGTTGATCACCTGGTTAAGGTGAAACTCCGATACTACCTTAGAGAGGAACGTTGGGAGGGGGTGAAGGATGACTTTGTCCTTGTGGAAGACCAGATAAGGAGAATCAATCGAGAGCGCCTGGAGCTCATTAATCCTTCTGGTTGATGTGATCGCAACCAAGAAGGCAGTCTTCCACGACAGGTGTGACAACTCACATCTTTGTACAGGCTCAAATAGCTTGCCCACGAGCACAGCTAGCATCAGTAGACACTCCCAAGATGGTGGTTGTTCATGCACTGGAGAGAACAGGTGGCCCAAGCCCTTGAAAAAGTGCCCAACCACATCTCCCCCCCCCTTCCCCGGCCACTGTGGACATACCAGCCCATACCCAGAATGCAGAGATGGATGCCAGGTGCACCTTAAGGGTGTCGCTCACAGTCCCAACAGAAAAAGACCAAAGGTACTCCAAGATGCTCACCAAAGGGCAGGAAAGAGGATCAAGCTCCTTGCCCTGGCACTAAATGGAGAACCTCTTCCATTTAAAGGTGAAACACTGGAGAGTTGACCATTTCTGGGAGGACTCCACTATGTGGAGCACATTGTCAGACTGACCCAAGGCCTGGAACTCTAGCCACTCAGAAACCAAGCAAAGAGGTGCAGGGACTGAAGGTCCTGGTGCAGGACCCCCCTGTTATCTGGTCAGCGGCTCCAGACAAAGAGGCAACCACCATGGAGGCCTGCTGCTGAGGATGAAGAAATCCGGGTACCATAACTGTCTGGGCCATGGGATGTGAGAAAAGGCGTACATGAGGCCTGGGGGCCTGGGATCCACGGCCTCACGAAGGCACTCCCTAACAGTGTCTCAGACTGTGGTGGGTGGGCACAGAACTACCTCAGTCTTCCGCTCTTCAAGGAGGCAAACACGTCCACCAGACAGAGTGCCCCATTGGAGAACAGGCAACTTACTACCTCCTGATGCAAGAACCGCTCGTGCAACATCTCTCCAACCCTGCTGAGAGCTTCTGCCAGCTGACTGAACTCCCGTGACATGAATCACTAGACCTGCACCCAGGCTGCACATGAGGGTCCAGACACAGATGGCCTCCAGACACAGAGGAAGGGAGTGAGTTCTGCTCTGCCTTTTCAAGCAAAACATAGCTGTGGTTGTTAGTCTGGACCTGAATGCAAGATCCCTGATCAGAGAAGCAAATTCTACGAGATCTAGCCACAGTGCACAGAGTTCCAGCAGGCTGATATAGGAACTAGTTTCCTGAGGTGACCAGCATACATGGTCCCTGTGGTCTCTCAGGTGTGTGCCCCACCAGAGATGCATCTGTTATGAGCGTGACGATTGGCTCCGGGCTGACAACTGGATTCCTTCCTCCAGATGGCATCTACATCGCCCGAGTCACTAAGACTGGCTGGTCCAGATTACCTAGACGCTGGTACCACTGGTGGCCCTGCTCCCACTGCAGATGGTGCAACCGCCAATGTGCCCAACAGACCATGCTGATGGTGGATGCCATGTACCCTAGCAGCTGCAGGAAATCCCAGGCACGATGCAAACACCCAACCTGAAGTGATCTGACAAAGGAGGCATGGTCCTGTGCTCGATCTGCAGGGAGATGGGCCTTGGCACACGGGGAGTCTAGTTTTGTCATGCTGTAGAGGCGATAGGTCAGGATGCACAGACAGACCAGGAGTGGTCATAAGATTCACAAGCAGTCTTATCATCAATAACAGAAAAAAAAATAAAACTGTACTGGACAGCTCTTCATAAAAGCAGTACAAAAAAAAAAAAACTCAGAGTCTCCCCCTGGAAAAGCACTGCACTGTTTCTATAAGATGTTTCTGCATGGCAATTCAAACTCTGCCTCCTGGTGTTTGTAAGTTATATCTCGTGTATTTCACAAAATGTATCAAAACTGTCACTTTTCTTCCAAAGGCCAGCCTGATGGGGACATCTGGTCTTAAGAGGTGCAATAAAAATACTGGTTACTCACCTTTAACAGTAGTTCTAGGAATGGTATATGTTGTTCATCCACACTTCTTGGCATGTCCTTTCCCTTTAAATATCTTGCTGGAAGGTCTAAAAGCTGGCTCCT
This sequence comes from Neoceratodus forsteri, assembly GCA_016271365.2. Taxonomy (NCBI): domain Eukaryota; kingdom Metazoa; phylum Chordata; order Ceratodontiformes; family Ceratodontidae; genus Neoceratodus; species Neoceratodus forsteri. The sequence goes on from JADMNL010000032.1 coordinate 65,470,243, forward strand.
CCCACCTACCCGGGTGGTCTATCCCTCGGCTCCACACTCAATTTCAGATCTTGCCCGCTGGAAGCAGTGGTGTGCATCGAAGCCGGGGAGGTCGGGTGGGTCAGTGTGGATGAACAACATATACCACTCCTAGAAAGTACAGTTACGCAAGAACTTACCATAACAATAGATCTTCCAAGGACCGTCTCTTGCAGAAAGTCATTACTTATGGGAGTATCCACCAGGTGGCGCTGTCACACGTGGGGACCGCCCACATGACATCACTTCCTGTGGATGTGTGTAAGAGTGGGCGGCCCCCAGTACCCTCTGTTCACCGTTGACTTTGGCGACCATAGCCTGGACCGAGGTAAATGAGGGCCAGAAAAACAGAGAACAGCGACCCCACCAAACATCCCGAGTTGCAGATTCGAGGCAACAAGGCAGCGAGACAGAGGCCGGGGGACTTACTGCAAGAGACAGTCCTCAAAGATCTGTTAGGGTAAGTTCTTGCGTAACTGTACTATCTTCTACGGACTGGTCTCTTGCAGTAAGTCATTACTTATGGGAGATTACCAAGCAATAAAATCGAAATGGGAGGAAAGGCAATGCTGGAAGCTGAGCCAGAGGGCACGCCTGACGGTAGAGCCCATGCAAAACTCAGCTGTCCGCGATGCCAAAGAAGGTAACTTCACAAGAAATATGTCAACTACAAACGCATCCGCTCTGGCAGATAGGCCAGAGGTGGGGAAAACAACATGTATGATATTTAGTAGAAATGTCAACTCAAACCTGTTCCGAGAAGGCAGATAGGCCAATGGTTAGGCGAAGACAGCTGGCATGAAATCAAAGAGAAATGTCAACTCAAACCACACCCACTCAGGCAGATAGGCTGAAAGGTGGGTGAGGACAGCATGCAGAAGGCATGATGTAGCAAGAACTGTAGGTGGCCAGGCACAGTGATTCATCCTGACGAGGCAGAGGTCGACAGGCCCTGGCATAAAGTCAAATCCAGTAGAAAGACAAGTAGAGTGGATCAGAAAGCAAAAAAAAGAGCACCAAGGGAAAAAACATCCCGGATGGTCAGAGGAAGGAACAACTGAAGGACTCCAGCAGGGAGAGTAGCAGGAGTTCCAATCAGATCCGCATGGAGGAGTAAAGCATCCAATCCAGGAGAAAACCTCAAAGAAAAGGTAGAGAGATCCCCGGATGCATCCAAGGCCTGCAAGAGGTGGAGGGGGATACCTGAAAGTTAAGCACAGAAGGTCCGCCTGTGGTGAGGGGCGGGTACTGAGCCGCCCTCCTGGGGGCCCTACTGTGGTCCCGAGACACCCCCTGGTAGGGGGGCTGGGCATGAGGTGGCCTGCCCGCAGGGACGAAGGGGTGGGACCTGGGGGCATGATAGAGGTCCTGAACAGACCAGAGTGTATGCCCCAAAGCCTGAAAGGAATCCAGGATGGACTGAGCACCAGGTTCAAATAGAAGGTTCACAGAAAAGGGGGCATCGGCAACTGACAGCTGGATGCTGGGTGGCTAACCAGAAACACGCAGCCAGGCGAAGCGCCGAAGGGCAACGCCGGAGGGCGAGAGATGGGCAGATGAGTCAACCGCATCGAAGCACACATGGAGCAGGTGACGGGAAAGGGAAGGCATGGCAGACAGCAGCTGAGCTGATCAGGGCCATGAGGGGCAGGCTGAGCGGAAACAGGATGAGACCAAATATGAGAGAGTGCATGAAAATACGCAGGAATCAAAGGCAGGACAACCATGGGAGGCTCCTTGGGAACGTCAATGTAGGTAGCCACGTCCCAACGAAAGGAGTCCTGATCCACAGCAGGGAAACCAAAAGCGTGCTGGATCTGCAGCATAAGCTCCGTGAAGGAGAGATCCAGGGGTTCAGGCAGAGCGGCCTCCAAAAAGGAGGACGCAGATGGAGGGGGAGAACCAAGGTCCCCATCATCCGAGAGGTCCCGCTAGGAACATCCCCTCATCCCGAACTCCCATAAAGGGAGTCCACATAAACGGGAGGGGGGAGAGAGACACCAGGTGGGAAGCACGGATCCAGGCGCAGACACCCAGGCGAAGGAGAGGGGGAACGGGACGAGGCCGCACTCTGGCCCATGGACCATAGGACCTCCAGCACAATGTGGGTGATGCCCAGCACTTGTGACAGGGAAGGGAGGTCCAGAAACGGAGGGCGCCCAAGGGTGGCACTAGGAGGAGGGCGAGCCATCCCGGGAACCGCTGACCCCAAATAGCAGGGGAAGACACTCCGGGACTGGCAAAGGGGTAAGGGACGAGAGTTGGGTCCACTCAGTGGGCCGAAAGTCGGAAAAGTCAGCATCCAAAGAGCACAAAACTGGCGGGGAGGACGAGCTAGCTGGGGATAGAGCAAACCCCAAGCAGGGGTGTCACATGGTGGAGGTCCTTATCACCAAGGGAAGCATCCCTGTTGAGGAGGGAAGGAGGAGGCTCCTCTGTCGACGGTGGAATCATCCCGTCAACAAGAGACCAGAAACAAGCCTCTTAAACAGGCAGTGGAAACTCATGCCGTCTGTGAGGTGCCCTGTCGACTGAATAAGCCTTGCCGGTGAGAGAACAGCAGACCATGGCCTGCCGAGAGAGAAGAGCTCCTGCTCTACTAGGGAGAGCAAAAACACGTGTCAACAGATGAAAGCATCCCCACTGACTAAGAACATACCGCTGACTGGACAATACAGCCTGTCGATGGGAGATGTCTAAAACAAGCTCAGTCGACTGGACAAGGCCCAGATTAAATAAGCCCAGCAGGCTCAGCCGACTGGGGCAGCCCCAATGACAATGGGGAGCCACTGTCGACGGACTAAGGCGAGGGAGGTGAGAAATGGGAATCCTGCTCCTCCTCTGCCTGAAACGAGTGCCTTTGACCGGGAGCCTTTAATGCAGCCCCCCAAAAGTCCATTCTGGCCTGGCTGGATGATCAGCCATGAGCAATTCTCAAGGCCCAGCAAGAGAGCCTGGGCCAGGGAGCAGCAGGGGTGCTGTGAGCAAGGAGGGACAAGGGCACTGTGAGGAGCACAGGCCCAGCCTAGTGGAAGTAAAACAGCCAGGGCCTGGGAGTAGTACACATACCCAGGACCAGAGGCAGGAGCCAGGGGTGCAGCGAGTGGTGCACAGGTCCAGGTCCTGGAAGTAGAAGAGCCAGGGCCTGGGAGTGTTACACAGGCCCGACAGAGAGACGCAAATCAGGCTGGGCTGTTAACAGCAGCCCTAATCGGTTCAAGTTCAAGTTGAAGACTGCAACCCAGGAGGTCAGGAGAGCAGACCGTGCGAGCTGAAGTCGGCAGGAAAATGAACAGAGGGTACTGGGGGCCGCCCACTCATACACATCCACAGGACGTGATGTCGTGTGGGCAGCCCCCACGGAAGACTGCTGGAAGAAGCTGCTGTGCGACAGCACCACCTGGTGGATACTCCTATAAGTAATAACTTGCTGTAAGAGACCAGTCCATAAAAGATCTACTGTTACAGGTGAGTAACTGGTGTTTCTAGGGATGTGGATACATTGTTCTTGGCCACACTTCTTGGCAGACTCCTAGCAGATCTCCGGGAGAAGGGAAGCAAGTCTCACACCCCCTACTTAGGGAATAGAGATTGGAGAACTGAGGCCCCAAAACCAGCATCCCGGCGTGACTCTAAGTCAACGTAGTAATGGGAAATGAAGGTGTTTGCTAACTTCCAGGTAGCAGCCATACAGATTTCCTGGATAGGGACGTCCCTAGAAGCAGCCACAGACGCAGCAGTATGGCAGATGGAATGAGCCTTTAGCTCTACAGGAGGTTCCCTACCCAACCTATAGCAGAGATCAATGCAGGATGTAATCCATCTGCCAATTGTTGACTTGGCTGCAGGTCTGGCTTCAGCTTAGGTAAACAGCTGGTGAACCACTCCCCAAACTCCAACCATGCACTCTTTATAATAAGAGAGTGCTCATCTCAGGTCCAAAGTATGGAGCCTGTATTCGGCCTCCAAGGTGTGAATGAGGTAATACACTGGCAGAGTCATCACCTGGTTCAGGTGAAACTCCAACACGACCATGGGAAGGAACTTTGGGTTGGAGCACAGGACAGCCTTATCCCTGTGGAAGACCAAATAAGGAGACTCAGAGAGTACCTGCAGCTCCTCAATCCTTCTGGATGACATGACAGCCACCAGGAAGACAGTTTTCCACGACAGGTGTGATATCTCACTCCTGTGCATTGGTTCGAATGGCTTGCCCGTAAGCTTTGCCAGTACCAGCAGTAGATCCCACAGTGGTGGTGGTTCACGCACCGGAGGGGAAATATGATCGAGGCCTTGGAAAAAACGCCAGACCACCTTCTCCTGTGCCACCATCTGCTGACCGGCCTGCGCCCAGTAAGTAGAGATGGCTGCCAGGTGCAGCTTAAGGGTCGTAGACGAAGACCCCCTTTGGAGAGAGAGACCAAAGGTAGTAGAGAATGCAAGCCACAGCACAGAATGAAGGGTCCAGGCCCTTGCCTCGACACCAAATGGAGAATCTCTTCCACTTGAAGGCATAGCACTTACTGGTTGATTCCTTCTTAGATGCCTCAAATACAGTGGAGACATCATTGGAAAGACCCAAAGCCTGGATCTCTAGCCACTCAGGAACCATGCTGTCAGGTGCAGGGACTAAAGGTCTGGATGGAGAACCTTCCTCTGATTGAGAGCAGGTCCAGGCGTGCTGGAAGGTGCCTCAGGAGCCTGATGCCAAGGCTGAAGAGATCGGGGTACCAAAACTGGTGGGGCCAGTCTGGAGCCACCAGGATCAACTGTATCTTGTCCCTCCTGACCTTGAGGAGCACCTTGGGGATGAAGTGAAGAGAAGGCATAAAAGAGACCTGGGGTCCACGACCTTGAGATTGCATACCCCTGCAGCAAGTCCTGCTAAGGGGGGGTGAACACAAGACAGCCTCAGCTTTGCGCTCTCCGTGAAGCCAACAGGTCCCGCTTGAGGGTGCCCCATGTTGTTTCAGGCTGTACACCTCTGGATAGAAAGACCCACTCATGACGCCTTGTCCACACAGTGTAGAGTGTCCGCCAACTGGTTAGAGGCTCATGCCACATGAATGGCTAGGAGATCCGCCTCCAGTCAGCTCACGAGGGCCCAGATATAGAGTGCTTCCCTGAACAGAGGCCGGGAGTGCGTGCCGCCCTGTTCGTTGAGACAGTACATGGTCATGATGTTGTCCATCTGGACCTGAACCACTGGACCCCAAAGGAACGGAGCGAATGCAGGTCAGCGGCAGCCGAACTGCTCGGAGCTCCAGCAGGTTGATGTGGCATCAGGATTCCTTTGGGGTCAGAGCCTGTGGACTCTGTGGTCCCCCATGTGGGCACCTCAACCCATGAGAGAGGCAGTCTTTAAGGTAAGTTAGCTCAGGGCAGACAAATGGGATCCCTTCCTGCAGGTGCTCTAGGATGGTCCACCATTGCAAAGTGTCCCACATCTTCTGGGTCACAGTGACCAGCTGGTTGCAATGACCTATTCGCCGAGTCCACTGGCTGGCCAGCTCCCACTGAAGGGGGCGCATATACCACCGGGCCCATTGGACACACAGAGGTGCAGGCCACCATGTAACCCAGAAGTTGCAGGAAGTTCCTGGCAGGGTGCAAGTGCCCAACCAGAAATTACTGAGCAAAGGAGGAGAGAACCTCTGCCCTGTCCACCGGGAGCCTGGCTCTGGCTCGCCAAGAGTCGAGCTCTGCCCAGATGAAGCAGATCACCTGCGAAGGCATGAATTCCGACTTGGCTTCGTTGACCAGGAGGCCAAGGTTGATGCAAATCTGGAGGGCCAGATCCCTGGACCTCTCCACCTACAGTCTGGAGGGACCTGCTATAAGCCAATCGTCCAGATAGGGATACACACTGTCCTCTCAATGCTGAAGATGGGCCGAAACCACTGCAATGCATTTGGTGAAGACCTTGGGGGCCGATGACAGGCCGAACGGCATGGCTTGGGACTCATATAGGGTTCCCTCTGCCCCGAAGTGTGATGGACGGTTCGGGACATGGAAGAACGCATCCTGCAGATCCAGGGAGCAAGGTCACATGTTCTGCTCGAGAGATGGTATGATCTGAGACAGAATTACCATCCTGAAGGTGCGAGACCTGAGAAACTGGTTCAGGTCGTGCAGATCTAGAATGGGACGCCAGCCCTCCGTCCATTTCGGGACCAGGAAGTAGCTGGAAAAAAACCCTGGGTTGACGGGGGATCTGGGACTCTGACCACCATCTCCTTGCGGAGGAGTTGGGCAATGTCGTCTCAGAGAGCCGACTGAGTGTGCATGGATACCTTCTTCTCCAGTGGGGCACGGGCTCGGCTTGGTGGGTACTGCTCGAATTCCAGAGGCAGCCCCTGGCCAACCACTTCCAAGACCTTCCTGTCCATTGTGACAGAGGACCAGGCAGAAAGGAAGTGGCAGAGCCAGCCCCCAACGGGAGGACCCAGAGTGGGCACGACTGGCATGGGGTGGCAATACAGTCACTGTGCAGGCTTGGAGGAGGAGGAGGAGCCGGCCGAGGGGTCGACGGGACCTTTACCTCCAGGCCAAAACACGATACAGTGGACAAGCCACTTCAAAATAGTCTGCTTGGACACCAGGCTGCCTGAATGTTGTGGCGCAAAGACCAAGAACAGTTGCTCCGATTTACAGTGTGCAGCTGTGTATTTGAGGTAGTACCTCAGTGCCCTGTGAACGTCCAGAGTGTGAAGGAGAGCTTCTGCCCTATTAGATAGAGAAGGAAAATAAAATGGAAGGTCAATCGACTGGTTGAGAGTCAACTTCAAGACCACTTTAGGAAGGAATTTAGGATTTGTTCTGAGGAAAACTCTTTCCCTGTGAAAAACTAAATAAGGCTCTTTACACATCAGAGCCTGGAGCTTGGAAACTCTTCGAGCCAAAGTAGCAGCAACTAAAAACAAACCTTCCAGGAAAAGTAACGCAGCTCACACTCAGCCACTGGTTCAAACGGGGGGTGGGGGCATGAGCTTCTCCAGCACAAACAGGAGGTCCCAGGGAGGGACAGGATCCCTGATGGGAGGTCTCATATGCAGAATCCCTCGTAAAAAGTTGCAAGTCACATCCAGTTGGGCCAAGGTTTTATCCCTCAAGAGGGCATGATATGCTGAGATGGCCCACATGTGCACCTTTATTGAAGAGTAGCTCAAGCTATGCTGGTACAAGAAGAGGAGATACTGTAATGCTGAGTTCACCGAACAGGCTAAGAAAGTCCAGACGGTGCAACGAAGCCCAGAGACAAGAGCGCTTCCACTTCATAGCATAAGTGGAGCGAGTAGAGGGCTTTCTCGCCAAGACAAGGACATCTGCTACCTCCTAGGAGACCACATACCTTGACCCTACTACGTCTGCAGGAGCCAAGCATGAAGGTGCAGAGACCTGAGATCCGGATGGACCAGCATGCCCTGATCCTGGGACAGCAGCTGCGAGCATACTAGGAGTGGAATTGGAGGTTCCGAAGACAACCGCTGAAGTAGTGGGAACCAAATCTGCCGAGGCCACAAAAGGACGATTAGAATCATTCGAGCCCCCTCGGCTTGCATTTTCAACAGGACTCTCTGAACGAGAGGGAAGGCGTAAAGAAACGTCCCTGCCCAACAAAGGGACAACGTGTCTGGCCAGAAAACACCAGGCGTGTGCTCTCGCGAGCAGAAAACTGGCAGTTTGGCATTGTGTGGGATGCAAAGAGGTCCAGCTCTAGACGACCCCATGTGTCGAAGAGCTGGTCCTCCACAGACTGTAGCAACTTCCAATCATGCGCCTTGGACTGAGACCTGCTTAGGCTGTCTGCCAAGGCGTTTTGGACACCTGGAACATGCACTGCAGACAGGTAAATGTGACGCTCCAGCACCCAGTACCAGACTCTCATTGCCTCCCTGTAAAGGGGATAGGAGTGAGTTCCCCCTTGCTTGCTGATGTAAAAGACTACCGCCATGTTGTCCGTCTGAACAAGGAGAGGGCCTGGGACAAGATCCTCCTGAAAAGCAAATAGCGCATTGAGGACTACTTGCATCTCCAGTACACTGATGTGGAGCTTGCACTCCTCTGGGGTCCAGACCCCTTGTCTTTGGTGGGTCCCTAGGTGCACCCCCCAACCAAAATCTGATGCATCTGTCGTTAAGGTCTGATTTGGAGGCTCCCGACAGAAAGGAACCCCATTCTCTAAATTCAGAGGGTCCAGCAACCAAAGAAGTGTCCTCTTGACTGGCTCTGTGACTCTGATCACTTGGTCTAAGTCGTCTGAGCATTGGTCCCACTGCACCCTGAGCATCCACTGTGGGACTCATGTGGAGACAGGCCAAAGTAGTAACAGGGATGGCCACCGCCATATGCCCCAGAAGTCTGAGGAAGGTCCTGGCTGGGACGGAGGGGTTACTTACTAGGACTGAACCGGCTATCTCCCGCAGGCGATCTCCCCTCTCTGGAGGCAGAAAAGCCATGCCCTAGATCAAGTCCAGGACAGCCCCTACAAAGAAGAGTCTTTGGCTGGACTCTGGGGATGACTTTGGAAGGTTCAGGGCAATCCCCACCTCTCAGAACAGAGTATAAGTGTCTCAGAGAGCTTGAAGTAGGTGCACCCTGGACAGGGCCGCACGCAGCCAATCGTCGAGTTACGGGAAGATGCAATGTCCCTGGCACCTTAGAGCCGCAGCTAACACTGCCAAACATTTGAAGACTCGCGGAGCGGAGGAGAGGCCGAACGGAAGAACCCAAAATTGTTAATGCTCCCCCTGGAAGTGGAACCTCAGAAACTTCTTGTAAGGGGGAAAGACCCCGATGTGCATGTACGCATCTTACATGTCTAGGGAGCACAGCCTGTCTCCCTGGTACAGCAGAGGAATAAGACCTTGAAGGGTCACCATCCTGAACCTTCCGTACTCTATGCAGTTGTTCAAAGAACTGAGGTCCAACATGGGCCAAAGATCCTGTGTCTTCTTTGGAACTAGGGGGAAAAAAAAAATGGGAGTAAAATCCCTTTCCCCACTGCTGCAGAGGAACTGGTTCCATCACCCTTTTTTGCAAGAGGTTTGGGATTTCTCCTATGAGCGGAATGGGAGAAAGCGGATATCTTGAGGACCTTGGTGGAGTATCTGGAGGAATTTCGGTGAACTCCAGCGTGTCCCCTTCCTTATAATGTCTAAGACCCACTGGTCCGCTGTTATGGTGCTCCAACCCTTCAGGTGAAGGGAGAAACAACCCCCTAGTGCCGCCCCTGGTACCTCCTCCTCTGGAGGTGGGTTGGGAGGGAGTCACTGGGCAGAGCCGGGAGTGGGAAGAGAGGTTTGGGAGGACTTGGGGCCTCAAAAAGGAGCGCATCCAGGCTGCTGGTTGCCATCTCTCCTTTTGAAGCTGCCTTTCTGGCCCTGTTGGTTTCCTCGGGTTTCAGCACCTGAGGGCTTGCGAAAAGGCAGTAGTCTTGCTCGTCTCTGGTCCCCTCTGTACATTTGCCTGATGGACCAGACAGACTTGCCAGACTCCTGGAGACGAGAGATCAGAGACTCAGTCTCCTGCCCAAAAAGGACGGAACCCTGGAATGGGATGTCCCGGATTCTGGACTGCAGATCCTGGTGAAAGCCAGGGACCAGGTATGGCACCGGAGGCAAACACCTGACGCGGATGCTCTGGGTACCATATCTGCAGTATTGTAACATGCGTGTCCACGTCCGAACCAGACTAATATATCCAGCAGCTCCGTCTTTTGCGCGGAGTCTGGCAAAGCACTGGCTATCTCCTGTCCTCTCTCCCATAGCGCCTTCTGGTACTGGATCATATGCATGAGGAATCTGAGCGACCTAATGGAACAAGTGGAGGCAGAATAAACCGTCTTGCCCACCTGACCCAAGTAGCGGGATTCTGGGTCAGGAGGCTGGGAGCTTAGGTGCCTGGACTGCTTTGACTTATCATGGGCAGCTGTAATCACCGAAGAGTCCGCCTGAGGGAGTTCCGCCAGAAACGGCTTGTCCCTCGGGGCTCTATACAGCCGGTCTGATTTTTTCAGGACTGAAGCTGAATGCTTCCAAGTAATCCTGGTAAGGTCCTGGAAAGTATACACCAATGGAGGCACCGCTAGAGGTTTGGGCTCCTTTTGCCTCAGAGGTACTTGGCCAGTCGTCGGCGTTCCGGATCCAGATCCCCCATTCACTGGAGTCCTGGATGTACCTCATGATGTCCATGAATGTCGGATCATCAGGAGGCATGCCCGGTTGGTCCTTCTCTCCCGGGGAACCCTAACCCCCAAGAGGGATGAGGTAGAAGGGGTGGACGACCTGCTACTGGGCCTTGAACGGCCTGAGCTGCGTCTCGGACTCTCCCGCTCGAGCGTCGGTATCTACCGGACCAGCAATGGCTGCAGGACCAACGACTGATGTCGGTCCGGGGGACAGACGGGAGTGGGAGTGGGCCCGCCTGTAAGAGTGGGAACGGCTCCTGGACCGGCAATTGTTACCCGATCGAGAGAAGTGCCAATGACAGGTATGAGACTGGGAACGAACCTTGGAGGGCAGACGCGGCAGCGGCCGCTCAGGGGTCTTCTGTGGGGAAGGAGCAGGAAGGCCCTCTGGTTCCCTGTTGTCCGGCCGATTAGGGTCTGGCATCGGGTCCAGCTTCGGTGAAGGCTGCTTTCTCACCTGACTCCACCAGAATGAGAAAAGCTCCTACAGTTAGTCTTTGTTGAAGACCGTGGCTGCTGAACCTGGAAAGGGGGGCAGTGAAGCCGGATCAGGAAGGTCATGGGACGGCGAACCGCTCGCAGAACCCTGCGAGGTGAAGGATTTGGGGGTACCCGTAGTCACCCCTGTCACGGGTACTTCCACCACAATCGTCTCTACTGGCGTCAGTATGGGGTCCGACGTCTTGACGGGCGTCTGTGCCGGGGTAACCTTATCACCCAGCAGTTTGCCCAAAGTGGGTGAAGCCGAGACCTTCTTAGGCACCGCAGCCTGTGCCAAAGAGGTCGGGGGGGTGACACTAAGAGAAGCCACCTTGGGTCTGACCGGTTTCTCCCCCGATATTCCTGCCTTGGCTGGCGCCGGTTTCTTAGCAGGAGGGCTCGGCACCTTGGAGACTTCTGGGCACTCGCGGGTCCACCGAGCTCGAGGAGTTCTTGGGGGGGGGGGGAGGAGAGTGAGAGCAGGACCGAGATCTGGAGTGATTGTGGGACCGGCTATGGTCCATGTCACGGAAGCGCTTGTGGGACTTGTTCCGATGTTTGCCCTTGTCCCCCGAGGCATGCAGGACATCCACTGTCTTCTCCAGAAGGTGGGTCTTGAGAGCCTTCAGGCACCTGATTCTGGTCCTGCTGGTGAAGCCCTGACAGATGGTGCAGATCGCACTGTCGTGGTCTGGGCCCAGACAGAAAACTCATTCAATGTCGCAGTCTTTGGAAGGAATTTGCCGGCCACAGCGGCACTTGTTCTTCTTGGGCCCGGAGATCACCAACGAAGGTGACTACATACGCTGGACTGGAGTCTGAGGAACCAGAAGCGTTGAAATGGTAGGCTGATGCCCGAAGGATGAAAAACCTAGAAGAAAATACTAATTTTTTACGTTTTTGCTGTGCTAAAGTAGCCAGAACTTCCCCAACGTGAGCGGGTCGCGACAGGAAAAGAACTGGGGTGGAGCTGAGTCCACCCCCTTTTGTACCATGACCAGCATCGGGGGAGCCCATGTCAGGTGGGGGGTGCGCCCTGCTGGGTATTGCTAGTTAAGTTTTTCCAGTGGGTCCCAAGGCCTGCGGCGTTGATCCTAATGGTTATAGCCTGCTGCAACAGCTCCCCCTCGAAGTAAGATCAGCAGTTCCCTGTCTTTCGGTGGCAGCATAAAAGTACAGTATTTTAAAGTAAATGTAGAAGTTGCAGTGTTAGCGAATACTTGCAAAAGTTCAACAGCATTCTTTGGCAGCAGTGGACTGACAAGCAGTTGACAGCGGGAGAAAGAACAGAGGAATGATGAGCACGCTCATGTTATACAAGCGACAAGGCACGTCAACATAGGCAGCCCCAGCTTGCAGAAATTTATTGGGGGGGGGGGGTCCCCTGACATCAATGGCTTACAGTTCCATGATGTGGTTCAATGGAGGGAACTATCCTCAAAGATTCCTCATTCCTGGTGAGATGTCCTTCCAGCCCAGGGCCAAAGAGGTCAGTGCCCAAGAACGGGACACTGGCCAGCTTGTGGTGGGTATTGGCAGTGAAGGTGGAAAGTCCCAGTCAGTCCCTGAATGCATCATAATGGCCACTGCTATGGCACAGGCACAAGAGTTGGCCATGTATGAAGCCATCTAAAGCTGGTGTTGAGGCTAACCAACTTCACTAGCAGCTGCTTGTCAGCAGGAAGTAAGGGAGGAGGTCATCCACCACTCACAGTAGGGAGTGACCAAAACTGGTGATCAAGACAGCGCAACTCACCTGACAAAGACCAAGAGAAGAAGCGTTACAGACCTTCTTGGCCACATGGTCAAGCTTCTTCGACTCTCTGTTTGGGGGCTTTCTCCATGTCCCCCTGATCACAGAAGTTCAAGTTCAAGTTTATTGCAGGAAAACTCCATTGAGCAAGCTCGTTCACAAGGAGGTCCTGTGACATAAACATTTAAAGTACAAACACAGATAGGTAATAACAGTATATACATGAAATGTACGTTACATGATACAGGCTGGATATACATACGAGGATACCACATAGGGTGACCGCAGGTGGTAAACATTGATATGAGACAGGGAAGCGACTTACAGAACTCCTGGAAGGCTGAATTACAGACCAACCAGCTGAAGGGTGGTCCAAGAAACCTGAAAGAACTCTGTAGGTACCACATACCTGTGGACCATATGGATGGAGGGCACTGAGCAGAATGCTAGTTACTGCCAATGCACCAGGGCCAGTTCGAAGATGGCCTCAGCCATGGGAAATGCAACCCCTGGGGAATCTTCCTTGTCCAGTATATCAGTGAAGTGGCACTCTGTCCACTTCTGAACTAGTTCCAAGGGCACATTCATAGACTCAGACATAAGGCGGAGGAGAACCCCAAAAGATACCGGCGCATGGTCGATGGACACCTCCTTGACCCAAGCATGGCCAAAAGTGTTGTTTCTCGAAGACAACATAGACGACCTATCCAAGTCATCAGAGGACTCCTCAAAATGGCATATGGCTGTTTGACAACATAGACCACTCATGTCCTCAGACAGGTGATCACCAACAACCAGCCTGGCAAGCTGGCCACCACATGGGAGTCCTTAGTCAAGACTCCCCCAAGGGCTGCTGTGGAGGCGTCTCCACCCAGAGAGAGAGAGGCAGATGCCAAGGATATCTGTCGAAGCTGGACCAGCAAGGGCATGATTGGCGGCTGCCAGGTGACTAAAGGTCCACAAGGTAGAGCCCTACCCCACCCTGCGATGGTCCATTACTGCCAGAGAAACTTCGCGTAGAGCCTCCATATCCTGCATCGGTGCCTCTCCTCGCCCGAGGAGGTTGAGAAGGGTAGACTATGGTGCCTCCCAGTCAAATGGGATCGAGAGGCTGAGCAGCGCTTTGACCCCAACCTAAGGGCAGATGTCAAGGAGAAGTCTCCAGAGGGTTGCGGTAGACCACATGCCAAGCCATATTTAAGAGCACTGGCTTCGGAGGAACAACTGACAGTGGAGGCTGGTCCAGAGTGGATCTGATAGAAGACACAAACCAGGCTACATCCCCCTGGGGCGACCGGATGTACCTGGGTCTGGGAGACAGACTCCTCGATCTTCTAGGACAACTGGCTGAAAGGCATAAAAAAAATCTCAACAACATTCTTGACTGGTGTCTAAGTAGACAAGGCCAAAGGGGGCACCAAGGAACTGTCAACCAAACACTCAACCAAAGGAAGCTCAACATACACTGAATGGCGAGGTAAGTTGAGGGAATGGGAGAATCGTAATCTCTCACGATCCCATGACCAGCGCCACTTCCATTTCTTAACGTGGCAAGAAGGGATTTCCCCAAAGGTCTGAAGGGCCAGACACATTGCACCAAAGACTTCCATGAAGGACCCTTTGACGCTGGCCCCAACCGGGAGCAATTAATCTTTATTTAGCCAGGCAAAACTTCATTGAGCAAGCTCATTTTCAAGGAGGGCCTGGTAGGTACAGAATAAATGTTTAGGAAACTGGGAAGGGGTCTCAAGCAAGTAGCTACTTCTGTCACTTTCTCAGGAGTACTACCTGTGAGAGGCAAGGGAGAGCACAGGAGTGCATGCACCAGGAACTTTAACTCATGGTTGAAGAACTGGTGCTGTGAGGAAGGGTTTGGATTCATTGGTGACTGGGGACCCATCTGGAGGGATGGAGGTTTGTCTGCCCTGACGGCCTGCATCCATCCTGAGGGAATCCAAGCACTCAATGATAAATTTAAATGCTACATTGACAAGCATTTAAACTAGCAAAGGGGTGGCAGGCCAGCAAGGATGGTACCTACTTGCTCACCCCCACAGCTAGTAATGGAACCAGTGAACCAGAGGAGTGGCTATCTCTGCAAAGCAGTGTGCAAAGTTGGAGATTAGTGTCCAAAAGGTGGATAAGCAGAAAAGGGCAAAATTCAGCAGAAGGGCAGACAGCAAGGAGAACCAGGGATAAATGACAACCAAGGAAGGGCTGGAGTAGAACAGTGAAGCAGTCTAGGAGGTCAAATCATGGAAAGCCATGTGCAAATGCCAGGAGCCTTAGCAACAAGATGGAAGATCTGGAGGCTGTCATGGTACAGTCAGATCTGACATTGTGGCCATCACTGAAACCTGGTGTAATGATAACCATGACTGGGAGATGGCCATACCTGGCTACAACATATTCAGAAGAGACAGAGCAGGAAGGAAGGGAGGAGGAGGGCACTCATGTGAAAATGACATAAGGGCCACACAGATCCAGGAGGAACAAAATGGGGAGAGATACTGTGGTTAAGCTGGAAAGGAAAATGGGCCAGCCATCCGAACAGGTGTGGTCTATAGACCACCAGCCCAGGAGGAAGAAACAGATAGAGTTGATGCTAGCCATCCAAAGGATGGCTGACATGGGAGGTGTAGTACTAGTTGGAGACTTCAATATACCAGATGTGGACTGGAGCATCCCAGCAGCAGCATCAACTAGGAGCAGATTTATCCTGGACTCCTTCAGGGTGCCTTCTCAAGCAACTGGTCATGGAACCAACCTCGCAGAAGGCAATACTGGACCTTGTGCTGACAAACAGGGACAGTGTGATGGGGGTAACAGTGGGGAGCACCTGGGTAACAGTGACCACCAGTCATTGTGGTTTGAAATCACAGAAAGAGCAGAACCAAACCACACAAAAACACGATCCTGGATTTTAGGGGCAGACTTTGGGAAAATGGGGAGATGCTTGAAAGAGGCATTAAGGGAATGGGACAGGAATCAGGGATTGAGGAACAGTGGGCAGTATTTAAAATGGGATTATAAGAACAACAGAATTATGCATTAAGCAGGTTAGCAAGAGGAAAAGAAAGAGGAGACCATTATGGTTTTCCAAAGAGGTAGCAAAGAAAGTGAAAGCCAAAAAGACTGCATTCAGGCAATACAAAAAGACACAGGCAGAAGGGGATAGGGAGAAGTACCAGGAGAAACAAAGGGAGGCAGGAAGTCAGTAAGGGAAGCCAAAGCTCAGACAGAAGAACACATTGCAAAATCAGTGGTTAAAGGGGACAAAACCTTTTACAGGTACATAAGGGAAAAAAGAAGGACAAAGGGAGGGATAGTTAGACTGAAGGGGGAGGATGGGAGCAGCGTGGAGGATGACAACAGTAAAGCTGACATATTGAATAGGTATTTCTGCTCAGTCTTTACTAAGGAAGAGGGGGGTAATGGGTCTGAAGGGAGTACAAGGGGTGAGAATGGTGCAGAAATGGACACAAGTCCCTTTACACGAGAAAGGGTCCTGAAGGAACTGGAAGTAATAAGAGTTGACAAAGCAATGGGGCCAGATGGGGGTGCACCCCAGGGTCCTTAAAGAACTAAGAGAGGTGGTGGCTGAACCTCTGGCTATCCTGTTCAGCCAATCACTGGAAACAGGGGAGGTACCCAAAGACTGGAGGACAGCAGATGTAGTCCCCTTATACAAAAGTGGGAACAAAGAGGAAGCAGGGAACTACAGACCAGTCAGCCTCACCTCGGTAGTGGGAAAGATCATGGAAGCACTACTGAAGGAGAGATTGGTGGAACATCTGGTTGTCAATGGACTACAGGACCCAAGCAGCATGGTTTCACCAGGGGAGGCCATCAGACCAACCTCATTGAATTTTTTGACTGGGTGACTAGGGAGGTGGATCAGGGAGGCAGTGACATGGCCTATCTGGACTTCAGCAAGGCCTTTGACACTGTGCCACATAGAAGACTATTACACAAACTGGGGAATATGGGTGTGGGCAGGACAGTAGTGTGGTGGGTAGGTAACTGGCTGGGTGGCAGGACACAGAGGGTGGTGGTAAATGGCTGTCACCCACAGAGGGAAGAGTGACCAGTGGGCACCACAGGGATCAGTGTTGGGACGGTCCTATTCAACATCTTCATCAGTGACATTGCACAGGATATAGAAGGCAGAATTTCACTGTTCGCTGATGACACAAAGCTCTGTAACAGAGTAGACACACCAGAGGGTGTAGACAGAATGAGAAGGACCTGCAGAAACTTGAAGAATGGTCAAGGTTTGGCAGTTGAAATTCAATGCAAAGAAGTGCAAGATAATGCATATGGGGCACAAAACCCTGGCACAATATATCAGTTGGGGTGAGGATATAGCATGCACCAAGCAGAAAGGGATCTTGGGCTTGTCATCTCTGATGACTTCAAGGTAGGAAACAGTGTAACAAGGCATCAGGTAAAGCAAATAGGATGCTGGGATGTATAGGCAGGGGCATCACCAGCAGGAAAAGGAGGTCATAATTCGCTATACAAGACACTAGTGAGGCCACCTGGAGTACAGTGTACAGTTCTGGAGACCATACCTACGTAAGGACATAGACAGGGTGAGAAGGTTCAGAGGCGGGCAACAAAGATGGTGCATGGGTTGCATCACAAATCCTATGAAGACAGGTTGAAGGAACTGAACATGTACTCCTGGAGAAGAGGAGGGAGAGGGGATATGATAGAGACATACAAGTATCTTACAGGGAGGAACAGGGTGCAGGAAAACACTATTTTAAGCGAAAAGATGTTTCAGGACTAGAGGCATGGGATGAAGTTGGAGGGAGGACGATTCAGAGGAAACATGAGAAGAATTTCTTCACAGAACGGTGGTGGACAAGTGGAACACCCTGCCAGAGAAGTGGTGGGGCCAAAACAATCACGGGATTTAAGAATGCATGGGATAGACATAAAAGGAATTCTAGAGGTCAGGGGTAAGGGGAAATAGACTTCTAGGAAAACAAACTGAACTTACAAGCTCAAATGGGCAGACTAGGTGGGCCATAGGCCCTTATCTGCCGACACTGTCTATGTATCTATGTATCTATGTAATAATACAGCAGCACAATAGAACATATAGCGCAAATGGGCATAGTAATACAATACATGGCAATAAAAACAAGGTACAAGGATAATCAATGAGGCCCGGTCATAAGGTGAAGCCTCATCCCAGTAAACAGTACAGCAGAGAGGCACCAATGTGCCGAACCAGTGATTTTACACACAGATAGCTCTAGTAGAGTAGAGTTAATGCTAGTGACAGTGCAAGCTGGGGGCTCAGCAGCAAGTAGAAAACAAGGATGCTGAGGCGGAAGCCGCAAGTTCAGCAGTAGACACAGCAGCTGCCGAAACCTTCCTGCAGCTTTTCGGACAATCCTTTAAGACCGCAATCTGCTGGTGGGCCGTGAAGAAGCCTGGCAGCACAATCTTCCAATGATGCTGGAAGAATCATCTGACAAAGGCCACAGCTCTGCACGTTATGCTGCACACCCAAGCAGTAGAGGCAGGACACGTGGAGGTTGCTCTTCGACATTTTCTATCGACAGGTCACACAGAATTTAAATCTGAAAGATAGTTCCCCTCTTCCTTTGTCGAGAACAAGTGCCCATGAGGCAGGACTGAAATGAGAGGAAGAACAAAGTAATCGTAGTTTTGATAAAGAAAAGTTCACACCAAAGCACCAACTCTGGGAACCTTCAAACACTGCACAGCTGCGAAGGAGACCTGCCCCTTCCAGCAGAAAGATAGATCTGACATCATGGGGCACAGCCAGAGGATATACCACCAGAGTGGTGAGAACAGCTTAGCTTGAAGACATCCAATGAATCGGACTGTTCCAGTGGAACTGCAAGCGCGTGGATCGTGAACTCTATCCACACCCTTAGTCCCAGGATTTTTGCAAAGGCAAAATTAACTAAGGTTAAACTGGTCTGCACTTCTATAATGGGGGGATGGGGAGAAAAAGCGAAATGCACAAAAACAGACAGAAGAGGCAAACGTGTTCTCCTGGATGTTGCAAGAAATACAGATACAAGCAAGACAGAAACTGTAGCTAAACAGATAAGAAAAAAAGTGTTGTCGTTTTTCTTCATACCTAGGTCCCAGTACAGAACCAAGGCTTTATAGGATGTTTAACCAGAGTATTGGGAAAAGACTCATCATGGCAGCACCATTTACGTCCCCAGGCCCTTTTTAAACAGCCACAAAACAAATGGCAGGGGATCACCCTTCCACAATGACAAACACCACTAAAATGTACCTTACTTTATCAGGCTGTGTAGGAAAACAAGAGAAATGCTAGTTCACAAGGACTGGTAAATCTTCCAGGCATTCACCAGGAAATACTGGATTTCACTTAGGTTTATATAAACCAGGGGTTCTCAAATGGTGAGGCCAGCCTCCCTGGGGAGGCCCCAACCTGTTCCAGGGGAGGCTCAAGCAAGTCTGATAAAGTACTGTATTTAAATTTTGAGTTTTATATATTTTGTGTGAAGAGATGAAGCAAACTGAAAGAGGATAATAGTAGGTGAATTTAATGTATTTATTTACTAATAGGTGACAAGGGAAGGTGAATGAGCCAAGGTTCATCTTAGGTATACCCAGGGAAGGGTAGGGAGTGAATACATTTCAAAAGGTAACTGCAAAACAATCAAGAAATACACAGTGAACACTACTGCAAACAAATACAAACAATAAAATAATTATGAGTGGTGGCAATTGATCAATTTGTAGCCTGATGGCAGAACAGCCCAAATACAAGGGTTGAGCATAGAAGTGCTAAGAGCAGTAGCAGTAAGGAGCAAAGTAATAAGCTGAATAACAATATTTGTTTATTTTATTTGTTATTCAGATAACACCTTTGAGCACAGGAGCTCTTTTTCAAAGGTTTCATGTCAGTATAAGACAAAGAACTGAATGTGAGCCAAGTACTCGAAGGGGTTTCAATATATTCATGGTGCACTGCGCAAAGAACAGTATGTTATTTTTCTTTGGAGAGGCCCAAGATTATTTCAGTTTTTAGGGGAGGCTCAAAATCTTTTCCATGGATTTGGGGAGGCTCAATGTGACAAAGTCTAAGAACTATTGATATAAACCAAAAACAAACAACTGCTTTTCATTTATCCTCCACTAGAGGGCAACATCACCTAGCTACAAACCACTTAAAGGAGTAGACAACCCAGTATGTGCAAAAAAACATATGTTAGAGTGTTTTGATATGTATGTTAAATTCTACTGTAACATGGCACTAAAAATAGACCTCAAATAGAGAGATGAGATTGGTCTAAATAGGTCAGGTGAGCAAAAAGCAGCGGTGATTAATCCACCAGTAGAGCCCACTTCTGCTCTACCAGAACTAGCCACAATGTGAAGACCTAACTGGGTAACATGAAGTGTAACGTAGAGACTGCACGCTAGTGCATGTGGGTGAGAGAGAGCGAGTCTGCTATTCTGAGCGCGCAAGATAGATACAGCGACTGAATAGTGGTTTGAATGCATGTAGATGGCGGTAGTGGAAGAGCAGTGATAGACCCATCGCCGAGATCCACCGAAGCGAGCGAGGTCCTGTGGCAACGTAACTCTCCCATGATGCAGCGTTGCAATGCAGCATCGGAACAGCACAGCGACAGAGAAAGTAGAAAACGTCTCACGTCGAGTCAGCAACCGGGACTGTTGGCGGGTGTTTCAGACTGGGACACTGGCCGCGGGATACGTTCTCAAAGCACTGCACACTATATAAATAGTAATGTGCCATGGAACGGGAATGCGCACGTCTCTGCAGCATGCCTGTCTGTGAGAAACAATGAAGTGCAGCAGAGAGTTACCAACATAGTTGTAGATCTCAGCAAGCGCAGTGTCCTGTAAAGGGCAAAAATCTTACCGCAATCTCTGTCTCGCACTTGCCGTGTTACAAGTGCATTAATCACCTCCAGCGTCGGGCTCTACCGGGTGATTAATGCCCAGTGGTTTGTTGGAAGCACTCTGCCTGCAGCCTTGTGCACCAACACCCCCCACCCGGGCATTAATCCACTGGTAGAGCACTCCTCTGTCGGTGATTAATGCTTACGTGTGTCCTTCCCTCTGTCTGCTATTAGTTTTTCCTAAATTAGCTTGCTAGCTATATGGTAGTGTTACGACCCCTGGAGATCTCCATAACAAATAATTTTATAGGCTTTCTTTCTCCCAGGATGCCCCCTGTCTCATGTGACAGTGATGTAGCTATGCCCTTAGATTTAGCAGGTGTACTGCTTTAAAATTAGTTCAACAACAGCAGAGCCTTGTAACTGTTCTTATCCAGGGAGCACAAATGTCAACAGTTAGTTTAGCAGATACCCGAGAGCAAGCTAACTGGGGTTTCTGTAAGACATCTACTAAATAGCTTTAATTCACTATTTTTGTTTTCTCTGTGCATCAGGTCTAGCTAGCAGGAGTGTTTTAACATCAAAAACACAAATAATGAATTAGAGCTATTTAGCAGCGGTTTTCTAACAGAAACCCCCGTTAGATCGCTTTCAGGTATCTGCTAAACTAACTGTTGACATTTGTGCTCCCTGGATAAGAATCAGTGTCAGTGACTCAGCTGGTAGCACACTCGCCTCTGAGGCCGGGAGATCAGAGGGCTGTGGGTTCAGTTCCCACATCTGGCACTTGGGTTAATATCCCAATACTGACACTGTAGTGCAGCATGAGAGGGGTGCTGCACTTCTGAGGTGCCGTCTTCCGGATGAGACGTTAAACCGAGGTCCCATCTGCCTGGATTGGTGGTAGTTCAGGTGGATGTTAAAGATCCCATGGCACTTATCGAAAAGAGTAGGGGAATTTCCCCGGTGTCCTGGCCAAATTTCCCTCATTCACTAAAAAATACCACCAACAGCTTAATCTGGTTCAAGGTCAGTCGGCATTCATCTGTATCCCCCTCCCCCGGGTCGTGCCTGAAAATAGGCAGGATTTGTCTAGTACACTTACCCGGTCAACAAAAACTAAATAAATAAAGAAAGAACAGTTACAAGGCTCTGCTATTAAACTAATTTTAAAGCAGTACACATGCCAAATCTAAGGGCATGGCTACATCACTGTCACATGAGACGGGAGCATCGTAGGAGAAAGAAAACCAATAAATCTATTTGTTATGGAGATTCCCCATGGGGTTGTAAAACTACCATACAGATAGCAAGCAATTTAGGAAAAACTCCAAATAGCAGACAGAGGGAAGGACACACTAGGACTTAACATACATATCAAAACACTCTACATAAATACAGGTTACTCACCTGTAACAGGAGTTCTAGGAATGGTATATGTTGTTCATCCACACTCATTGGCAGTATCCTTGCCGCTTTAAATCTTGCCGGAAGGTCTTCAAGCTTGCTCCTCCCACCCACCCGGGTGGTATAACTCTCGGCTCTGCCCCATGACGCCAGATCTGCCCGCTGAAGCTCAGTTAGCGTCGAGCGGAGGTCGGGTGGAGTGTGAGTGGATGAACAACATATACCATTCCTAGAACTCCTGTTACAGGTGAGTAACCTGTATATTCTAGGGACATGGATATGTTGTTCATCCACACTCATTGGCAGACTCCTAGCAGTTCTCCGGAGGAGGGAGGCAAGACGACACCCCATATACTTACTTGGGAAAGAGAGACTGGAGAACCGAGGCCCCAAAACCAGCATCCCGGCGTGACTCAAGGTCGATGTGGTAGTGGGTAATGAAGGTGTTTGCTGACTTCAGGTAGCAGCCCTGCAGATTTCCTGGATAGGGACGCCCCTGGAAGCAGCCACTTCTCAGCAGTATGGCGGTAGAATGAGCTCTTATCCTCTGGGAGGCTCCATGCCCGCCAACTTATAGCAGAGATCTATGCAGGAGGTTACCCACCTGCTTATCGTCCGCTTGGCTGCAGGTCTGCCAGATGCGGCTTCAGCGTGGTGACAAACAGCTGGCGAACCTCTCTCCCAATTTCAGCAGCGCCCTTATAATAAGCGAGCGCCTTCTAGGGTCCAGAGTATGGAGCCCATATTCGGCCTCCGAGGTGTGATTGGGGTAGAACACCGCAGAGTCAACACCTGGTTAAGGTGAAACTCCGACACCACCTTCGGAAGGAATTTCGTGGGGGAGAGACAACCTTGTCCCTGTGGAAGACCAGGTAGGAGACTCGTGGAAAGCGCCTGGAGCTCTCCCATCCTTCTGGCTGACGTGATAGCCACCAAGAAGGCGGTCTTCCACGACAGGTGAGAGAAAGCACACCTGTGCATAGGTTCGAATGGCTTGCCCATGAGCTTTGCCAGTACCAGCAGTAGATCCCACGGAGGTGGGGGTTCCCGCACTGGAGGGGAAATGTGATCAAGGCCTTTGAAAAGCGCCAGACCACCTTCTCCTGCGCTACATCGACTGCTTCCTGCCCGCGCTCGTAAGCAGAGATGGCTGCCAGGTGCACCCTTTAGGGTCACGACTCCAAGCCCTTGACTAGAAAGGGACCATAATAGTCCAAGATGCTTGCCAAGGAACAGGAGGAAGGGTCAAGCCCTTGTTCTGACACCAAATGGAAAACCTTTCCATTTGAAGGCATAGCATTTTCTGGTCGACTCTACGGGACGCCCAACTACATTGAGGACCTCGTCGGAAAGACCCAAGGCCTGGAACCCTACGCCAGGAACCAGGGCCAGGTGCAGGGATTGAAGGTCCGATGGAACACCTTCCCTGATTGACTGAGAGCAGGTCCGGCGAGCTGGAAGCTGCCATGGAGTCCTGGAGCTGAGACTGAGGAGATCTGGGTACCAGAACTGCCGAGGCCAGTCTGGGGCTATCAGAATCACCTGCGCCTTGTCCCTCCTCGCCTTGAGAAGCACCTTGTGGATCAAGGGAAATGGGGGAAAGGCATAAAAGAGGCCCGGGGTCCACTGCCTCGAGAAGGCATCCCCCTGCAGCGAGCCCTGCTGAGGGGGGCGGGCATGGAACAGACTCAGCTTCTCGTTCTCCATGGAGGCAAACAGGTCCACCTGAGGTGTGCCCCAAAGGGAGAACAGATGCTGTACTACCTCCGGCAGGAGAGACCACTCGTGGGATGCAGCCCCTATCCGGCTCAGGGCATCGGCCAGGGTGTTGGAGGCTCCTGCCACGTGAATGGCCAGGGAGATCCGCTCCAGGCTGCGACCAGTGACCAAATGCGGAGAGCTCTTGCATAGAAGCATGGAGCGCGCCCCGCCTCTGGCGGTTTAGATAGTACATGGTCGTGGTATTGTCCGTCTGACTCGACCACTTGACCCCGGAGGAACGGAGCAAAGGCGGTGAGAGCTAGGCGGACCGCCGGAGCTCCAGCAGGTTGATGTGGCATCGGACTCCTGCGGGGACCAGAGGCCATGAGCCCGTGTTCCCCAGATGGGCACCCTAACCCATCAGAGAGGCATCGGTCACAGAGAGACCGCCGCCTGGCGGACGAACGGGATGCCCTCCTGCAAATGATCTGGAACGGTCCACCACTGGAGAGCCGTTCCACATCCCCTGTGTCACCGGCACAAGCTGGTCCAAGGGATCGCAGCTGCCAGACCACTGGCTGGCCAGTCCCCACTGAAGGGGACGATGTTCCAGCGGCCCAACGGACCACGCTGGTACAGGCCGCCATGAGACCCAGGAGGCGAGGAAGTCCCGGCAGAGGCACTGCCCAACCAGAAATGATCGGGCAAAGGAGGAAAGAACCTCGCCCTGTCCGCTGGGAGCCGCGCCTGCCTCAGAGAGTCGAGCTGCGCCCGATGAATAGAATCACCTGCTTCGGCTCGAAGTCTCGACTTGGCGCTTGATAAGGAGGCCCAGTTGAGAGCAGACCTGAGGGCCAGATCTCTGGACCACTCCGCCTCCTTCCTGAGGGAGCTGCTATCAGCCAGTCGTCCAGGTAAGGGTACACCCGACCCTCGGCGCAAGAGGAATGCTGTCACCACTGCCATGCATTTGGTGAAGACCCTGAGCTGGAGACAAGCCGAAGGGCATGGCTTTGAATCAAGAGAGATCCTTCCGCCGGAAGCTAAGGAATCTCTGGTGAGACGGACGGATAGGACGTGAAAAACGCGCCCTGCAAGTCCAGAGAGCAGAACCACACGCGGCTCCAAGGATGGTATTATCTGAGCCAGAGTGACCATCCTGAAGGTTCGAGACCTTAGGAACTTGTTTAGGTCGCGAGGTTTCGAGAATGGGGCGCCAGCCCCCGTCTGCTTCGAACCAGGAAGTACCTGGACACAAACCCTGGGTCTGAAGGAGGGTCCACCACCTCTTACCACCTCCTTCTGGAGGAGGGCGCTGTCGGTTCGACGGTACGCCAGTGAGGTGCTGGGATCCCCGGCCTCCCAGGGCCACGGCCTGGAAGGGTGGTGCCTGCTCGATTCCAGAGGCAGGCCTCTTCCCACCACCTTAAGACCCACCTGTCCGTGGTAACAGCGACCAGGTGGAACGGAAGTGCTGGAGCTGCCTCTCATCGGGGACCTAGGGGTAAGGTGATCGGGATGGGGCGACACCCCCAGCCCGCCACTGGGCAGGCTTGAGGAGGGACCGCCCAGGGACCTCCTGGGCCCTTTCTCCCTGCCTCCTGTTAGAGGAAGCCGGCGGTTTGGGTTTGGGATGCCAAGGTCGAGTCATGCTGGTTCCTGACGTTGTTACCGGGCGCCGCCAAGGCCACAGAAGGACTAAAGGGCTTAGGCTGTGGTTTGGCGCCTTTGTCCTTCTGGAGCGGAAGAGACCGAGTCCAAGGTGGCATTGGACTCCTCGATCCTCTGCAGGTGACCTTCCACCCCAGGGGTCAAGAGGTCAGTCCCCAAAAGGGAACATCCCCGCCAACTTGTGCTGGGTATCCGAGCAAAGGTGGATATCCTCAGCCAAGCCTCACCGACGATAGCCACTGCGGCCGCCACCGATCTGCACAATGAGTCCCCTATATCCAAAGCAGTCTGGAGCTGCTGTTTGCCACTGCCCTGCTCCTGGTCCCGCACCTGCTTAACCGTAGTCTGCAGATCGGCGGAAGATGAGGGATGACCTCATCCAGGGAGCCCAACAGGGCATGAGAAAATGTGCCATGAGGATCGGGCCGAACTGGCCTGACGTACGGCCGAGAGAGGACGCAGCGAGACTTTTCGCCCGACGTAGTCCAATTTCTTGGGACCCTTGTCAGGAGGTTTGTCCACATCCCTGGCGCAGCGGGCGCCGCCGAAAACGCTGTCGGTAACCAACCCCTCAGCAGAGGGTGTTCCAAAACCGACAAGGAACCGGACCGAGATACTTCCTGGCCATCCTGGCCAAGGCGAGGGCAGGAAGCAGGGCGCTGCCAAAGTTCCAGTGCCGACCCACTATGGCCTCGCCACCGGAAAGGCCTCCGCCGGAGAATCCCTCGGTCCAGAATCTCCGTGAGGGATACCTGGCCTGCTTGGAACGGGTTCGAGCTCCATCCCGGTAGACTCCGAGATGAGCCAAGCAGTCCTAGGAAGGACTACGGGCTATCGCCCATTGACTGACCTCCTGAAGACTCCAAGTCCAGTCGCTGGAGAAGAAGGAGGAATCATCTTCGACTCGGAAGAGTCCTCAAGAGCTGCTCTGGCCTGAGCCACCCTTCACCTGCCGAGGTCGGTCGGGAGTGAGGGTAACTGACAGCCGATGGGGTAAACCTCAGCCGACCGGAATCCTTGGTCGGAGCCCCACCTGGTGGCTGTGGAGGCGGAGGTTCCACCGGAATCGGTGGAGCAGCTGGTTTGGCCGAACAACCGGCCTGGTATAGGCCTCGGACAAGTCGGGGTTGTGTCGGCCGCCCGGTGAACACTAATGGCTCGGGAAGGCGCCGGAGTCGGCTTATTCCCGCCAGGAGGAGTTGTTGATCATAAGGTCTCGCATCACGACGAATTTACGCCGGGCCTCATCCGGGAGGAGGACGAGACTGAGCGCGACGCCGCTTATCGCCGTGCCGGGGACCGAGACCGCCATGACGGTGGGAACGGCTGGACCGCCTAAGAGGTCCGAGACCAGACCGAGAGTCCCGAATTTCGGGTCGGTGCGGGAGGTGTCGGCCGGAACCGCACTCCCTTAGGCTCGAAGGTCCATCCGAGGGCTCGGAACCGGAGGCACAGACGAGCCCACGGATCTCAACCTCCCGGGAACCGGGAGAGGAATTCGCTGCTAAAGGCGACAGCCTTTCTAATGGGTCGAGAAAATCTCGACTTCATCGGTGGGAGTCTCGGTCAACTGACCCGACGGGGACACCGTGAGGCCAGTGGCCGAAGCCGAGCGGTCGACCGAAGCCGACGGTCGACGGCCCGGGGAGAGGGACCTTTCCCGCTCCCAAGAGCGTCGACGGAGGGACTTACCCTTGTCCCTCTTTTGACCGAGAATAAGGTCCAGCAGACGCAGGCCCTCCTTTAGTGTGGAGAGGGACAGACAAAGCTCCTTAAAGAAGCCGCAGGAAGAACCCAGAGAGAGCGGGATAAATGCCGCGGCCGAGAAGATATCGCCTGGCGCCGCTTCCTTCGAGGGCGACCATCCGCCGGCTGATCCGCCGAGCCCGTCATGACACCGCCAACCGGCCTCCTTGACTTCACCGAGGGAAACGCTCGGGACGGCCCAGTTGCAATCGGGCACGGGTCTCGAGACGAGGGCGAGAAAGATGAGCACAGGTCGCAAGCCTGCGGGTCGTGCTCAAGGCCTACAGTAGACACACGTGGAGTGTGGATCCGTCCGAGACATCTTCTACCGCATGGGCATCTCCAACCGAGTCGATTTGTCCATCGCAGCCGCGAGGGATCAAGATCTGAAGTCTTTGCAAATTTTTATTTTAAACCGCAAACCGAGAAATAGGAACCAGTCGCAAACGCAGAGCGTTAAGGAGGGAACCTGAGCTTCCAAGCGGTAAGGAAGATCTGACGTCATGGGGCGGAGCCGAGAGTTATACCACCCGGGTGGGTGGGAGGAGCAAGCTTGAAGACCTTCCGGCAAGATTTAAAGCGGCAAGGATACTGCCAATGAGTGTGGATGAACAACATATCCATGTCCCTAGAACGTATGTTTTTTGCACATTCTGGGTGGACTACTCCTTTAATAGAAATGAAAACAAATTCACCTCATGGTAGACTCACTAACTGAGCCTTCCCCTCAAGGGGCTTTCTGGCCAGATATACCTTACCTTCTCATACTGCTGCTGAAGGTCGCCAGTGGGGAATGCCACACTGTGTAGGAGAATTGTCCAGAGAAAACGTGGGAACACCCACACTGTGCTTGAGGATTCTTCACAACTACTACGGGAACCACAAAGTGCAGGAGGATTCCCTAAAGAGAACTCTGTACATAGAAACATAGAATTTGACAGCAGATAAGGACCGCTTGGCCCACCTAGTCTGACCATTTCCCTACCTGATGGATAAGCTGCAGATCCTAGTTAACCAACAGCCTATTTCCTCCTACCCCCCACTAGAATTGCCTTATGTCTGCACCATGCATTCTTGAATTCCCCCACTGTTCTTGACTCCATGACCTCCTCAGGAAGGCTGTTCCGTGCATCCACAACCCTCGCTGTGAAAAAATACTTCCTAACATTACCTCTGAGCCATCCCCCTCTATCTTCAAATTGTGCCCCCTTGTTCTTGCACATCTCTTTTTCTAAAAGATGCTACCCTCTTGGATTTCCTTGAGGTACTTGAAAGCTTCTATCATGTCTCCTCTCTCCCTCCGAATTCCTCAAGGGTATACATATTAAGCTTCTTTAGTCTCTCTTCGTATGTCTTCTGGTGCAGACCCTGCACCATTCTGGTTGCCCTCCTCTGGACAGCCTCCATTCTGTCTATGTCTTTGCGGAGATGGGGTCTCAAAAACTGCACGCAGCACTCCAGATGGGGTCTCACCAACTGTCTGTACAGAGGGATAACAACGTCCTGTTATCTACTGTTGATACCTCTCCCTATGCATCCCAGTATCCACCCAGCCCTCCTTACTGCCTTCCCACATTGCTTGCCCACCTTCGGGTCATCTGATATAATTACTCCCAGGTCCCTTTCCATTTTTGTTGGCGTCAATATCTCACCTCCCCAATGTGTACTCGTCCCCTGGGTTTCTGCTTCCCAGGTGCATTACCTTGCACTTCTTTGCATTGAATCTGAGCTGCCATACATCTGAACATTCCTCCAACCTAGCCAAGTCCCTTCTCATCCTTTCCACTCCACCCTGTGTATCAACCCTGTTGCAGATCTTTGTGTCTGCAAAGAGACATTAAAGAGGACTGGCCCCAGTACTGAACCCTGCGGTACCCCGCTAGTTACCTCCCTTTCTTCACTGTGGACTCGGTTTACCATTACCCTTTGCGTCCTGTTGTCTAGCCAATTTTTTATCCAGGCTACCACCTTGGGATCCACTCCAAGGCTGGCTAGCTTGCATATTAATCTTTTGTGTGGGACTTTGTCAAATGCCTTGCTAAAATATAGGTAGGCCATGTCCACAGCCCCTCTCTGGTCTACTACTTTGGTCACCCACTCAAAAAAATCTGTTAGATTTGTCTGACACAACCTTCCCGCTGTGAATCCATACTGTCTTGGGTCCTGTGCCCCACTGGCCTCTAGGTACTCAACAATTCTTTCCTTCAGAAGTGACTCCATCATTTTCCTACCACTGAGGTCAAACCAACTGGTCTGTAGTCTCCTGCCTCTGCCCTACTCCCACTTTTGTGAAGTGGAATCACATCCGCCCTCCTCCAGTTCTCGGGTACCACCCCATCCTCCAACGATTTGTTAGAGAGAGTAGTCAGTGGTGTCAGCAGTTTAACCCTTAGTTCTTTTAGAATTCTGGGCCGAATCTCATCAGGCCCCATTGCTCTGTCCACCCTCAGTTTCAAGAGTTCTTTCAGAAACCTTTCTTCTGTGAATGGACTGGTATCGACTCCCCTATCCAGGGTGTTTCTCTTGTTTGGTTTAGGTACCTCTCCCTCCTCATCCGTTGTGAATACTGAGCAGAAATACTCATTCAGTATCCCTGCTTTTTCACTGTCACCCTCTGCCCACGTTCCCTCCCCTTTATTAAGCCTCTGTATTCCTCCCTTGGTCTTCTTAACAGAGTTGGCCATCTTTTCCTCGGTTTTGGCCTTTGCTATTCTGCCTGCCTTCCCTGCCTCCTTCTGCTTTAACTGATATAGTCCTCTGTCCTGCTCCTTCTGCGTTTCCTTATATTTCCTGAATGCTATCCTTTTCTCCTTAACCTTCCCTGCCACCCCTTTTGAGAACCATAGTGTTTTTTTCCTTTGTTTTGTTGATCGCTTCACACAAAGGCTTGTTGCTTCTGTGATAGCCGTTTTGATTATTCCCCATTGTTCCTCCCACCCCTCCTTCTTGCCAGTGCTTTTCTGAGGCACTCTCTTATTTTCCCCAAAGTCAGTCCTCCTAAAGTCCAA
Source organism: Neoceratodus forsteri (assembly GCA_016271365.2). Classification (NCBI taxonomy): domain Eukaryota; kingdom Metazoa; phylum Chordata; order Ceratodontiformes; family Ceratodontidae; genus Neoceratodus; species Neoceratodus forsteri. The sequence continues at coordinate 65,500,108 of JADMNL010000032.1, forward strand.
TACTCTTGCTTTTGTATGGCTTGACTCTATGGCTGTCACTTGTTTCCAGATGGCTACCCACTTCTAAATCTGAGATCCTTTCTCCGTCCCAGTTTGAGAATACTAGGTCTAAGATTGCTCCCTCCCGAGTGGGTTCCAACACTAGCTACCTGAGGCGTGCCCCTTGTAAGGCATCAAGAATGACCCTGCTCTTGGATATGCCTACAGCAAAGGTGCTCCAGTTAACATCTGGCATATTTAGGCCCTCCATCAACAATATCTCCCCTTTTTCTGCCATTCTAAGGATGCCTTCTATCACTCCTTGTCCATTCCCTCACCCTGAGATGGGGGTCTGTACACGACCCCCATGCGTACTGTGGTGCCATTTCCTGTCTCAAGGATGACCCACAGTACCTCATCTTCTTCCTGTTTACTTTTTAGTTCTGTTGCTTTAATCCCTTCCCTTAGTAAAAGAGCTACTACTCCTCCTCCTCTTTGACCCTCCCTGTCCCTCCTGTAGATTGCATATCCTGGTATGGCGACATCCCAGTCATGATTCTCTGTGTACCATGTTTCAGTGACTGCCACAATATCCAGGCATCCCTCTTCCATCAAGACCACTAGTTCAGGGAGCTTATTACATAGACTATGGGCATTGGTACTCATCACCCTGCACTTCTGGATGGCCTTACTCCTTTTAGCTTCATCCCTGTCCTTACTGCCTTTACCTGTCCTGCTCCCTAATGACATCTCTACCTTGGTGTTTACCTAATTACTGTGTTTTGTGGGTGGAGGCTGGGATTACCCTGCTCCTTTTCAGTACCCCCTCCCCAGCTAGTTTAAATACTTGCCAATGAAGCATTTAAACCTATCACCTAGGATCCTGGTCCCCCCCCCCCCAAAGACAGATGCAGACCATCATGCCAGTATAGGCCTGTATCCCTCCAGGTGGCTCCCCAGTCCCCAATGAATCCGAAACCCTGAGCTCCACACCAGTTTTTCCAACCACTCATTGAATCTCATGGTGCAGCGTACCCTAGTATCACCCTAGCCATAGACAGGCAGCACCTCCGAGAAGGTTACCGTACGTGCTATTTGTCTAGGGTCCCTCCCCAACTCTACAAACTCCTCTTGCACTGCTCTGATTCCATTCCTAGCCAGGTCATTTGTCCCTACGTGGACAATGACATCCAGCTCCCTCCCTCGTGCAGCTGCTCCCACAATCCTGAGGATTCGCTTCCTGTCCCACTAAGCCATGGCGCCAGGTAGGCACCTAACCTCCCTCCCCCCCACTTCTACCCTCTTAATGACAGAGTCCCCCACCAGGAATTGTTTCCTTCCCCTGTGGGGTCTTGTGCCACCCCTCCTGTGGGTCTCCTTTGTGGAGGTTCCCAGCATCCTCCTTGGTCTCCACTGCAGGTGCCTCCATAGAGGAACCACTCTGCGCCAGAACAGCATATGAACTGTGGAGGGGTACAGCTGGAGAGATGCACCTCTCTGTTCCACAACCCTCTCCCTCTCTGAACCCACCTTGGTCCAACCGCTCCTCTTTCTTGGCAACCTCTGAGGTAGCGGCGGTGGTCCTGTTGGTCCTTGGGTGGAGGAGGAGGTTTCACAAATCCGAGCCAGGTCAGCCTAGAGACGGGTAACTTCCTCCCTCAGACCAGAGAGGTGCCTGAAAATAGGGCAGCATCACAGCCTCCAGAATGTCTCCCAGAACACTGCCGCCCCACAGCCATTGCACTGCACCACTCCCATCATGTTTTATTTTGTGTTCCCTCTCCTGTTGCTTTGTATGCTTACTCTCCTGTCCCTTTATGTATTTTTCCACCTACTTTCCTACTAGCTATGTGCCTTTACAACTCTCGCCTTCCTATTCTGGGACAGGAACTTCCTGGATGGATGGTCCGGGCCTAAACAGAGGACGCACTTGAGGTGACCATCTTTGTGCGGGATCTGTGTACCACAGGATGAGCACTTCTTGGGAGAAGACATCAATTAACACCAAAAATTGGAAAAAAATTAGCGAAGGATATTCCAACGCAAGACACTTTCACGATGATTGCTATACACGAGGTGATGGCGGGAAAGAACTGAATGGTGGGCGTGGGGACCACCCACTATATACAGTCACGCTGACAGTCACATGACGCCGGGTGGCGGTCCCTCGTCAGGTATTGCTAGTAAAACACATAAGTGCCAGACGCCAGGTGGCGCCAGTCCTATATGTGATGGCCTACTGAAGGAACCCTCTCGAAGTAAGATCTTCCTGTATTCTTTAGTAGTCTCATTCTTCCTTGCTCGGACTCAGACCTCCAGCAGCTGGGGAGAGCTATTTTCCATCAAGGTTGATGAAATCTATGTGTCTCAGTGATCCTTCCCTTCCTACTGCCAAACAGGAAGTTCCCGTTGTCAGTCAAATCCAGTGACTATAAAGGTAGAACTGGCTTAGGGTGGTACGAGTGGGCAAGTACTAAGAAAAGCTGTAGCTCTTAGTCAGGTGTCTCTTGCTCTGAAAGCAAGATTCTTCTGCCAGAAGCTAGCAGCAGGAAGCTATAATTGGAGACACCTGCTTTTGTACTGCTCAAGCCACACCCCCAATTAACTTCTCTCCTCTACTCCAGACTTAGCAAACTACGTTAATGCAGTCCCCTTCCCCAACACTGAAACACAGACTTTTTTTTTAATACCCTAAATGAGAACCCCCTGCCTTCTAATAAAGTATCTGTTTGCTTAATCCCAACAGGCACCGACTCCTGCTGAGAGAGGTGTTTTATCAGTAAGAAAAGCTGTAGCTCTTAGTCAGATGTCTCTTGCTCTGAAAGCAAGATTCCTCTGCCAGAAGCTAGCAGCAGCCTTTGTAATCCAAACCTGGCTAAAGCGGTAACATATGGCCAATGTAACACAATAACAGTAGTTTAACGTCAGAAGGGACTCTAGGTCCATCATATCCCCCCCAAAGTATGCTAAGAAAACATACTATAAATTTAAAGTTTATACATTTTAATTATCAAAACGGCCCTACATCTCTTTTACATTCAAACTGATATCTGTGGTTAGACCTAAATTTAAGTCTAAAGCAAGCTTTTCTACTTTTAATTGGCCATTTTAACTTGAAACACTTTACAGAAACAATTGAAATTAAGGTCCCATACCGTTTTCAAAATTTAGAAAGCCGATCGCTGACATTTCATTCATGCCCTGAAAGTGCTATTCCTAGATATTGTATACTGTAACTGTTTTTGTTCGTTATGGCTTCATCTTCCTGGTATGTATTATTCGATATTACTTTTTTAGTTCATAAGCAATTATGTATTACTCTGGATACAATTGTTAACAAAAGCAACACACTCAATTTGCTTTCAAGAAAAACTTCAAACAGGTATTTTACTCTAAGTGTTTCCATGTCATGCCTGATGCAAAGGAGTTTTCGCAGCTGCTAACCATCAGCCCAATAGCCCAGAAGTTAACGGACCCACCATGGCCTGTGGAACTGGGCCAGACTCAGGCCCCAAGAAGCTAGCATAACATTCTCCTATATTAATAAAAATAAAAAAATATGAAATAAAATAACCCATTATATAATAAGGATACTCACTGAAGGCGAAGGGTTAGATAAGGAATGTTGAGGTGACGATCGTGCGACTGGTGGGATGCTTCTTCCAGGACTAGTTCCTGGACCGCTGCCTCCAGCAAACTAACAAAAAAAAAATAAAGAAAAAACAGACACAAATACCACCACAGTTAAAACTGGCAAACAGATAAGACAAAAAGCATTCACAAGCCTTCTAAGTGACAATTTACCCATCAAAATAACAAACTTACCTCAAAATAATCGCTAATTTTATGTCCCCTAGGTGTGCACTTTCCTGAACGAGATGTATAAAAAAAAAAAGAGAGAAACTGAAGGCAAGAAAACAGTAATTTTTTTTTTTTTTTTTTTTTTTTTTTTTAATTGTTTTGAATTTACTGTACTATTTCTGCCCTACATCCCTGATCAGCACACCCCCCCCTCCCAAAAACAGGTCCGCCACCAGTCCAGCTCCCATCACCCACCTTCAAGGACTTAACTTCACCCCGCTTGTTTCTCTGATGGATGACCCCCCCCCAAGGGAAGGGCTGCCAGGGATCGGACCCTTAATCCCAGCAGAGTTTAAGTGTATGCTGGTGAGGCAGAGAACCCAGTCAGCAGTGCAGGACCTGCAGTTCTGTCGAGGGTTTTTCCCCACATTTTTCTGTCCCATCCCGACAATGGGAGGGCCTTGCAGATGCAATGCAGCATACCACTGACGTCCCACTCCCTCGATCCTTGGTTCCAGCTGCATCATCACTTGTGGTCACCTGGGTGGTGGGTGTTGCAGCATCAGAGGCTGTTCTCCCTCCCACCCCAGAAAAGGCAAGCATCCCTGGGGATGCTCAATTATCCCCCCCCCCCCAGCCTGCCTTTCAGACGACCCAGGCTCACTCCTGAACCTGGGTTGTCAGCACTGCAAGAGGTACTACTACTGCAGTGTTATTTATTTACGAGATTAACCAGGAAGGCATACTGAGCAGTGTTGCTCGATTCCAGATGCGACCTGGGGGACAAGTCCCAAAGACAATAGGACAATACAAGGTACAGTAGTTAAAACAACACAGTGAGGAATCCTATCCGCCATACAGACAATTGGCAGATAGATACAGGCAACATTACAGAGAAACTCATCTGAGAGCACATAAATACAGTTACATATTGTGCACTAGCTAAAGCATGAGCAGCTGGAGAAGAAGTGGGTGCTGAGTAGGCGACTGAGGTGGCTGGGGTTGGGTGAGTGTCTTATATCGGCTGGCAAGGCGTTCCACAGCTGGGGGATATGGAATTTGAAAGCTGCCTGTCCTTTGGTTGTGCGCATGATGGGGACGTGGAGGAGCCTGGGGTCCATGCTTCTAAGGGAGTAAGCGGGGGGAGGTTGTGGGGAGAGAACAGAGACCAGGTTGGGGGGGGGTATGGGACCAATATTTGGCTGCGGACCTAGCACAGTGGGTTAGTCTGCAGCCTTGGAGTGACAGCAGGGCTAGGGAGCTGTATAAGGCACAGTGGTGGGTTGATTGTGGGCAGTCGAGGATAAAGCAAAAGAAAGAGTGGTAAAGGGTGTCAAGGCTGGCCAAGGCGGAGGAGGGAGCAGTAGTACAGACTATGTCGCCGTAGTCGAATATTGAGAGGATCATCTTCTGAACAACAGCTTTTCTGGTAGGAGAGGGGAGGCTGCTTTTGTTTCTATATGGGGCATAGAGTTTAGGGAGTAGTTTCCTATGTATGGAATCAATAAGAGTGGCGAAATCAAGGTGCTGATCGAGCCAGATGCCCAAGTATCTGAAGCTGGTGCATGCTTTCAGGAGGGTCCCATCCAGGGTTTGGAAAGAGGGGGGCAATGGGCTTGGCGGGAGAGTCTTTGCTGTGAGCCGAAAGTTAGCGACAGTTTTCTTAGGATTTAAGAATAGTTGGTTTGACCAGAACCAGTCCTGGATAGCGTTGAAATCCTGCTGTAGTAGATCTGCCACCTCGCTTGTGGAAGGGCCCGTGGCGTACAACACTGTCATCCGCATACATTTGGAAGGATGAGTAACGACAGGCTGATGGGAGGTCGTTTAAGAATCTGGAGAAGAGCAGTGGGCCCAAGACTGAGGACGCCGGCAGTAACTGGTATGGGGCTGGAGATGTGTGAGGCGACTTTTACAGCCTGGTGCCTGCCCACCAGGTAGTCGTGGAACCAGGTGGAGGCTGGTTTGGAGAGACCGGCTTCTTTTAGTTTAGAGAGGAGCAGAGTATGGGAGACTATGTCGAAAGCCTTGGCTAAGTCTATAAAAAGATGGCAGAGGTGATGTGGCCTTTGTCCATGCCGGTGACTATGTCATCAGTGATTCTTAGTAGGGAGGTGATAGTCGAATGTGATTTGCAAAAAACAGACTGGTATGGAGTGAAGAAAGAGGAGGCATCCAGATAGGGAGAGAGTTGGGCAAGGACAAGACGTTCCTGTAGTTTTGCCAGAATCGGAAGTAGGGAGATGGTGTGATAATTACCCGGGGAAGAGTGGTCGCCCCCTTTTGGGAGGGGTATGACGGTAGCCCGTTTCCATTTGGTTGGTAATTTGCCCAGTGAGAAGGAGAGGTTGAATAGAGCGGCTAGTGGGGTGGCTATGGCTGGAGCGGACAAACAGAACATCTTGGCATCCAGGGTCGTGGGGCATTTACCTTTGTTAGGGTTCAGGGATCGTAGGGATTTGAGTACTTCGTCCGGGGATACAGGCCGAAAGGAGAAACTGAATGGTTGGTAGGAGTGCTCTTGGTGGAGGGCCGACAGGAGCGAGTCAGCACAGCTGGAGAAGTAGGAACTTAAAGCTGCGGCAACCTCGCAGGGATCGGTGATGGAAGTGCCCTGTACTAACAGTGTCGGTGGTGGCGGCTGGGTGGGGGGGAGAGAAGGGATTTGAACGATTTCCAAAAGTTTGTTGGGTGGTTAAGGTTTGTGCGCTGAAAGCCGATAGGAAACAGTTATTCTTTGCCTGACGAATGAGTTTAGTGTATAAGTTGTGGAGGGCTCTGTAGCTTTGGAAGGATGCCTGGGTGCCCAGTTTCTTGTGGGCTTTCCATGCGAGGTCCCTGGAGTGACACTGGCTGATATCAGTTGTAATCTAGGGAAGGTGGGTGCCTCTGACCCTTTTTGTGTGCAGGGGGGCATGGTACTCCCATACTTTCAGAAATTTGGCCTTGAAAGTTTCAAGTGTGGCCTCAATAGATATGCCCGCTGGGAGGAAGGACCAGTCTACGCGTCCTAGGTCTTGCACGAGCGATGCTAGGTCCAGAGAATTATATGACCTTGTGCGAGTATCCGGGGCGGGCCTGTGCACTTTCTGATTAAGAAGAGCATGTGCTGGTCACTTAGGGCTGCCTGGGAGCAGGCCCGCACATAGGATCCTGTGGAGGGAGGAAAGGACCAGTCTAGGAGTGAGTGGTTTTGCATTTTGTGGTTTTGCCGGGTGGGGTCTTCAATTAGTTGCGTGATATTTAGAGCCTTGATCTTGGTCTTGAGGTGGGCCTTATCTTTGGCTAGCCAGTTGTGGTTGAAATCGCACGTGGCATGAAGCTCGCTACCCGTGATTAAGGACTTTAGCGTGTCCAGGTGAGCTAGGATGTCAGGTAGGGGGGTGCCAGGGGGGCAGGAGGTACCTGCAACGTACACTGGGGTGGTATGCGGGAGTGAGAGTTTGATTAGGAGAGAGTCGATGTGGGCTGGAAGTGAGGGACTTTGCACCATGGTAAACTGCAGCCTAGAGGAGATGTACATGGCTGTACCACCGCCTCTTTTTCCCTAGTCGATCATGTCTGATGATTGAGTAGCCAGGGATGGATACTTCAGCATCGGTGTGGTGGGGCT
>JADMNL010000032.1:65510000-65660000 GCA_016271365.2 Neoceratodus forsteri
GGTTTCAGTGATACAGTTACTGGAATTTTTAAACAACTTGTTTGGGTCCAATTAAGCTGTTCATACATTATCCACTATTAGCCAGAACTTTTGCCAGGATTTTCATGTTTTGATTAATGACAGACAGGGCACAGTAGCTTGCTGCTTGCTCTGGATCTTTCCCTGGTTTCAATATAAAGGTGACCATAGCTTCTGTCAGAGTGTAATCGAAGATTCCCTGTGCATGTGTAAAAGGAAAACATCCAGGTTAAGACTGGGGTCGGGGACTTCCAGTGACATCATGAGCAAGTGAGCAGCTCAAACGCGACGCTCCCTGCAGTCCGGTCAAAACAACCTGTTTAAAAAGGGGCAAATTCATCCAAGACAACTGGATACACCAATACAGTCCTCTGCAATGCCCAAGAAGCGAGGGGCAGATAAATCGGGACCTTCTGCTCAACCCGATGAAGACAGATCCAGGCTCGAGGAGTCGGACAGCGAGGATTCGCAGGTATCGTCGGCCTCCCACCAAAGTACAGCTCAGACCAACCGCAGCCCGCATGACATTTTACAGAGGCAAATGACTCGGATGCTTGCAGAAATTCGTGAATTCCGAAAAGAAATACAATCTACGGTTTCGGCAGTGAGAACAGACCTTAACAAGCTGGAAAAGAGAGAGGACGAAGCTGAGGAACAACTCACCGCAACAGACAAGCGAGTGGATAATATGGAAAGGCCAATTGCCCAACTACACTCACACATTCAGGCCCTGCAGGAGCAGGATGAAGACGCGGAGTGCAGGAACCGACGCAACAATATTCGGCTGTCGGGACTGCCGGAGGGGGATGAGAGCGCCGACTTCATCCAACATATGCAGAACCTGCTGAAAGAGGTTCTTCCTCTGCCTGACAACATCACCCTGGAAATGGAGCGAGTCCATCGCACGCTGGGACCCAAACGTCCAACAGGTGCATGTCCCCAGGCGATCCTCCCTACGTTTCTCAGACACCAGGAGAAAGAAACAGTCCTACACACAGCTTGGAAACAGGGCAAAGTGATTTATAAATCTCACCGGCTTTACTTCGAGAACGACTTCGCTCTGGAGGTAATCGCTCGCCGGAGGTTATGCTTCCCGGTGATGAAGGTTCTCAGGAACGCAGGAATCAGATTTAGGTCCCTGTACCCAACGAAGCTGGTTGTCTACTTTTCGGAGGGACCTACGATATTTGACTCAGTGGCGGCAGTGACGAAGGAGCTAAGATCCAGAAAAATCGAGGTTCAGCAACAGCGCTCTACAGATAAGATCCCTATTGCTGCAAACCTAGCCCAGAGAGCTTGGTCCGTTGGACAGCAGGAGAATAGACGTAGGCAGGGCGTTGAGGCCTTGCAGAACATAATCAGCTCCCTGAAAACTGACTCCTCAAAACAGCCGGGACCTAGATTAGCTGCCCAGGACACTGAAACCTGGAAACCTGAAAAGCTGAACCGCAAGTATTATCTGGGGAACTATATGTAGCATCTGGGTACCCCTTGGGACTTGTCTCAATTTATAAGGACTGCCAGAGAATTGATTTAAAAAGTTGATGCTATACTATATGGGAAAAAGCGTTAAGTGACTGGATTAGAGGTACTGCGGTGGGGGGTCTTAGAAAGACAGACAAATAAGAATCGTCCCCTTGTAGTGGATATGCTTCCACTGGGTAACTCCTCCCAGCATAGACGGAGGGGCGAGGACCTCCCTTGTGGCCCCCGCCTGTTTGATATGCCTAAAACATGCGGCTGGCCCTTCTTCTACACCAGTCTGTTGCCCGCAGGCTTCCGGGGTTGGGGGCGGGTGCCAGGGAACAGATTGTAAGGTCGATGTGGGAAATTAACTCTCCGTCATCATTAACGCAATTCTCAGATAGATAGAGTCTGAGCCCTCTTGTCCTGAACGGGGTCCTTCTCTTCTGAGAGGGGGTGCATGCAGTGGGGGGGGGGGACAGGACGTGGAGGTCATGGAGACAGCGGTGCACCTCCTTTGCATATAATTGACTGATAAGTTATCTGAACTGTTCGAGACAGCTAAATTGGCTGAGGAAGGAATCTAGCCAATGGGTGGGGTTTTTAAGGAGGTTTTTTTGGGGGACAGTCTGTGGCAGTCCAGTGGGTCTCCACCCCATTATATCTACGAGAGTTGGCTCAGCTTGTCACCTGGCAGATAGTGGCACCTTTGACTGTGGGGGGCAGGGTGGTGGGGAGATGACCAGAGAAGACCTCCACGTTTGCTTCGGGGGTTGAATTGGGGAGCGAGCGGTGGTTGCCTGAAAGGTTCGCCCACTCCTTGACCTGCCCTCAATTTGATGTGGAGGTGGTGATGGTTACTCGAGCAAAGGGGATTAGCTCTGTACAGTGGATTCTGGTCCCAAGGAATGAAAGCCTATTGCAAGGAAACTGGTCAGTAATATTGGAGAAGACGGGAGGCAAGGCGGATCAGCGTGAACCCTGCTCTACTGGACTCTAACATCCTAATATTGGTTAGGAGCGAGGATGAATTAGGGGGCTGGCTGATATAGCTTTGAATCATAAACAGCTGGCAGTTGCCATGAGCCTGGAGATGTTGCGGATGTGTGGCTCGTTCCCTCTTCCCCAGCAGAATCCCGAATGGCACAATCTGGCCTCCCCGGCTTCGGTCAGAGAGGCTCCTCACTGGAACATCCGACTGGATGTCAGTCGGGGTAATGGGTAACGTACTCCTGATCCTCATCACCTGAATTACTCGGAATGGAGGTGGGGGGCGGTGGGCTGGGGGGGTAGTCCCATGCAACAATCAAAACTTTAAGCAGGTTGAACGTTTGGGGAACAGCGGAGTGGAGTTCCCTGTTGGATTGCTGCTCAAGATGGACGTTTAACACAAACCTCCAGAGAGCGGAGACAACAGGCCTTCTGGTGGTCCGTCCCTCGTAGGTGGCATTTCTGAAAATTAATGGGTTGGCCACAGATGCGGATACTGGATGTCACCAGGGGGTTTTGGGGCCTACTGGATGTGGACACCGGGACTGAAAAAATTAATAACGACGCGGGAGAACAACTAGAGTCTTTGGGGAGGGGGGGCAGTACACCCAGAGTACCTAGAGGCATTCGCTAGAGAAGACTGCAGGTTTGTGACTGAGATGGAGCAGGGGAGGAAGCGAGGGGAAATATGAAGAGTATAATTGCTTGGGGGGGAGGTGGGGGTGTGTGTTTGTTCCTTTTTTTTTTTTACCTGCATCGAATAGCCTGTGCGGTGAGCAGAGATAAATTATGGGTGGGTCCTCGAGCCGCCCAGTGTTCAGGCTGATACCAGGAACAACATTTGGTATACGGTCCTGTCAGTCCTGCTCGATAGACCCATCAAAGCTCGGGATTCCCCGAGCCCCCACTGAGCTGGATATGGACCATGCGGAGGTGCTCTGCGCAAGGGATAATAGCCGGCACAGGTTTCAGAAACTTCAGACACTGTCTTTATGACCTTGCTCCTGGTGCATGGGTATGCCTCCGCTTTCTTGCCTTGAGCTGGGTAGCTTGGGATGGGATCATACCCCAGTGGCATGGGAGCATCTCCTGGGCAACCCCACCAGACTCCCTCACGTCAGCGGGCATCTTATAGAGGCTGGTTATAACTCATAATTGACATCTGTCGGCTTCGACTCGCCACCATAAAAGTATATCCTCCCTATATGAAGGACTTCAGGGGAAGTATTGTCTCGCGGCTTCTAGTCACCAAACTCCACTATCCTTTTCCCTTTAGGTACCTTGGTGCCTAAGGTCCTTAAGTCAAAAAGGACCGCACAGATAGGGCGCTTGGGCCCTATCACAGATCAGGGCTTGCCCAGATCAGTGGAAGTACCAATGGTTGTTTCAATGGCCAATTGTTTTCTAATTAGTAGTATGTTACATGTAGGTGTGAATGGTTGTGTTATTGTTGTTGAATGTTGTGTGAATAGGTCATCGAACTTCATCTGGTTCCTGCAGCAAAAAATACGAACCTCCAGGAGACCCCTGGGGACAGGGATCCAGTACACCAGAAACCCACCTATCGGCCATGATGCACTCCCCAGAATTAAAACTACTCTCCCTAAACATAAACGGCCTGGCCTCACCTATTAAAAGATCGAGGACATTGGCTTACCTTTGGAGAACTAAAGCCGAAATTGTCTACCTTCAGGAAACCCATATGAGCCCAACGGAACATGCAAAACTAGCTAAATTAAGTAAAGGTCAGACGTTCTATGCATCCTATAAGGGAGGCAGGAGCAGAGGGGTGGCCAGAATTATCACACCACATACACCATACCATCCGGAACTAACTTGGTCTGACCCGGAAGGACGAATGGTATTAACTCGGGGGAAAACTTAATAATGAAGAAGTCACCTTAGCTAATATGCACCTCCCACTTGGTACCACTGTTTCACAACTGAGACCCCTATTGGACAAGGTGGTGAAGTTTACCAGAGGCACCCTGTTATTGGCCAGAGACTAACTTAACTGCCGATCCAAACCTAGATTCCTCTACAGCGAAGCCACAGAAACTAACTGCAACTCAAAAGTTTTTCAATAACTTTATCTCAAAAATTGGGTGGTGTGACATTTGGCGGCAGTTCCATCCACGGTCTAGAAACTATTCCTACTACTCTACGGTGCATAACACATACTCCCGTATAGACTATGCTTATACGCAAATTGAAAAACTGCATAATGTAAGTGAAGCGCAACTGGGAGATATTTCTATCTCGGACCATGACCCCGTGATTACATATTGGGAGCTAGGCCTTCAACCTAGAACCACCCAATGGAGACTAAACCCATGTTATCTGCAGTCTAAAGAATTCCAGGAATTCATTTCAGACAAGATCACTGAGGTTATGACTGATAACCCAGTCTCTGATACCTCCCCTTCGGTCCACTGGGACACAATTAAAGCAGTCTTGAGAGGACATATAATTAAGTTCGCAGCACAAAAAAAGAGACAACGTGATGAACAGAGGGCCATTCTTGAAGAAACTCTTCATTTCCTACAGCAGGTGCATCAACAGGGCGACAAATCTCTCCTGTCTCAGATACAACAACCCAAACAAAAGTTAGATAAACTTGCCCTACAGCAGACTGAAATAGCACTAGCATTTCTGAAACAGAGATTTTATGAAGTAGGACCACGAGCTACACGAATGCTAGCATACCAAGCTCGCAGACGGAAGAAGGGTCAAACAATAATTACCTATACGGCACCAGTAAAAAGACCAGCCGCTCTTTAAAACGCATGACATTGCTGAAGCCTTTCAGACATACTATAGAAACTTATACACCCCAGAATCTAATCCATCTTCAGATAAACTAACTTCGTATCTTGAGAAGCTTACTCTACCAACCCTCACGGAAGAAAATAGGGACTCCCTTATCAGACACATAACAGCTGGGGAAATAGTCCAAGCCATAGCTAACTCTAAATACCAAAAAGCTCCAGGACCCGATGGATACGGAGCTGAGTTTTATAAACAGACAAAAACCCAAATCCTTCCCCCTCTTCTTAATGTATTTAACTCGCTATCAGAAGGTAACCCACCCCCAGAATCATGGTCCTACGCAACTATCTCTGTGATTCCCAAATCAGGGAAGAATCCTCAGGAATGCACTTCATATCGACAAATTTCCGTACTAAACCAAGACTACAAACTGTTCATGACTATACTAGCCAAGCGTATTGACCAAATCCTACCCACTTTAAATACACAAAGACCAAACAGGCTTTGTTAGGACTCGTACCACCACCAACAATATCAGGTGCACTCTTTACCTTGTAAACCAAATGAGCCAAACTGATACACCAGCGGTAATGATCAGTTTAGATGCTGAAAAGGCCTTTGATAGGGTGGCTTGGCCCTTTTTGTATGCTACCTTGAATAAATTCGGCTTTCCCCCGGCCTTTATCCAAACTCGACAAAAAATATACTCCTCCCCCCCCCGGGCTTGCGTGAGAGTTAATGGACACCGCTCGGGATACTTCCAACTGGGAAGGGGTACCCGACAAGGATGCCCACTATCCCCATTGCTATTTGCAAAAGTAATAGAACCCCTTGCACAACAAATCCGAGATTCCCCTCAGCTGCAAGGAGTCTATTTTGGAGGCACGGAACATAGGGTTGCCTTATACACAGATGACATAGTACTATATCTCCAAAACCCAGAACAATCTATTTCAGAGGTAAGCTGAATCTTAGACTCCTATGGTGTAGTGTCAGGTTATAAACTTAACCTCACCAAGACCGAAATACTCACATTCAATTACACCCCCACTCAGAGGATTGTGGAGTCCCTCCCGGGTAGGTGGAACCTGACAAAACTAAAATATTTAGGCATTTACATACCTCGGAGCAGACAGAATATTACAAATACAACTACTTGCCATTTATGACACAACTAAAGCAAGACCTTCGAATGTGGTCAGTAATCCCATTGAGCCTCACACAACAAATTGAGCTTATAAGGATGATAACCCTCCCCAGAGCATTATACCTCTTTCAAAATGTCCCGTTACTAGTCCCCTTAAAAACCTTTAAAGAAATCAACCATGCAATACGGAATTTTATATGGGCGGGACAGAGAGCCCGAGTAAATTTTAGTGTGCTTTCCCTCGCACGGGCAGATGGGGGGCTTGCCCTCCCAGACTTAAAGAAATACCAACAGGCGGTAACCATGGCTAGCGCTATGGCTAGACAAAACAGGACTATGCTCCCACACTGGATAGAGATGGAAAGGTCGCTCCTTAATGATGCCAAATACTTTCGGTTGTTATATCAGCAGGGGTCAGGAGACTCGGCCAACCTAACCACTAATCCTTGGCTAGCAGCTCAATTACGGAATTGGAACTCTTTGAAAAAATCCTATGGGCTATCACCCCTACTTACCCCTAATATCGCAGATCCAGACACTTCCAGATTTTACCCCCAGTGTCTTGGATACTGGGTTTGACACATGGAGCACGCATGGGTTAAGATTTCTACCACAAATAATGGCACAGGGGAGGCTGTAGACCTATGCAGAAATCCAGGCAAAATTTCATTTACCCCACAAAGACTTTTACCAATATTTACAACTCCGACACTATGTGGATGGCCTGCCGCCCTCCTTGCAAAATCCTGAAACATACCCAACGTTAATACAATGCCAAATCTTATTTAATAGATCGGGGAGGCAGGATCACCTGATCTCCTTTTACCATCAATCCCTGAACTCACAAGGAGATGTCCTTACCGAGAAAATTTGCGCGCAATGGCATAGGGACTCTGGCTACCAACTTAATATTGCTGAATGGAAAAAAGCCTGCAGCCAGGTTTCCAGGGTTACCAGCTCACATCAATGGAGAGAATATGCCTGGAAGGTATTAATTTGCTATTTTAGAACCCCTTCGATCACTAAACACTATACACCTAGTAAAACAACGGACTGCTGGAGAAGGTGCGGAGAGCAAGAAGCCAACCTGACTCATATTATATGGAACTATCCAGCTCTCTCCAATTACATACAACAGCTTGAAACTCAACTACGAGAGTTTATTGACCCAGAGATACGGCTGACACTAGAGATGTACATATTCCCTAAGCCCTATCGGGGACCTAATACTAGGTATCTTCTC
Organism: Neoceratodus forsteri; assembly: GCA_016271365.2. Classification (NCBI taxonomy): domain Eukaryota; kingdom Metazoa; phylum Chordata; order Ceratodontiformes; family Ceratodontidae; genus Neoceratodus; species Neoceratodus forsteri. The sequence continues at coordinate 65,517,632 of JADMNL010000032.1, forward strand.
TCTCTACTCCTCACAGTAGCTAAAAAGGCAATCACTAAACATTGGCTGCCTGCTGAGGTCCCGACCATCCAGGAATGGTGGGATATCACTAGACAAGTTTATAACCTGGAAAAAATGACTCACAACCTAAATGACCGTGGGGAACTTTTCTCTGAAAGGTGGACACGGTGGCAGCTATATTATATGCTAAAGGACCCACTGTTTGTGCCTTAAGGAGCACAGCCCCAGAGAATCTTTGAGCGTCCCAAGAATAGGGACTGTGCCCCTCCTCAGCGGGCCCTGTGGTCTGGTCTCCCCCCCTCCCATGATGTAACTGGAACCCCTATAATAACTTGAATCGGGATTATGGGTTTGTAATACCTAATTCGGAAAGGGAAAACCCGAAAGGTAAACAGTTCGATGTCCTACTGACCAAGACCTCAATGTAAGTTATTAGGCCTATGGGAATAACACACCTGTTGAAATAACTGTGATATTTGTTGTTCGAATTGTCGGAAACTACTTCAGAGTTGTGTGTATTGACTGACCTGATGTAAAAGTAATGTGTAAAATCAAAACTGATGACCTGTATGTATATAAGTTAAAATATGAATAATAAAAAGATGATTAAAAAAAAAAAAAAAGACTAGGGTCAAGTTTTCCTCAAAGCATTCATAAAAAATTGGCAACAAGGCCATCTGGGCCTGAGGCTTTTTATAAGGTTAAAGAGCTAGTGTACTGCCTGGAATTAATAGTAATTTTCAGATGCAGTCCGCTATTCTTATATCTGAAGTATTTCTGCTTTTTCTGTTTGCTAATTAGAAGATTTTCCACCGGCCAGTACTGGGCTGCTGTGTGGAGCAACACTCTGGAGACTAAAAAAAGTACAGTTACGTAAGAACTTACCGTAACAGTAGATCTTCGAGAGAGGCTCTTGCAGTAGGTAATAAAATAGGACTGCGCCCCCTGGCGTCAGGACCGCATGGAAGCTTTTGCCAGCACAGTCTGACAGGGGACCGCCCACCACTCGTCTCGTGACCGACAGTGTGACCCTATATAGTGGGCGGTCCCCACATCCACCCTCCAGTTCTCCCCTGCCGGAGACCAAAATGATCAGTGACAGGAGAAAAAGGAAAATATAGAGGCTCCTGATAGCCCAGAAGAGATAGCTTCTTGGAGGAAAAAGTACAAAACTGAAAAATAAGGGGGAAGGTGGGCGGGAAAACATTACCTATTGCAAGAGCCTCTCTTGAAGATTTGTTACAGTAAGTTCTTACGTAACTGTACCACCTTACTTCAAGAGGGCTCTGCAGTAGGTAATAATGAAACAGGACAGAGTCCCAAGCAGTGTACAGTCCATGGGACAGTAGAAACACTAGGGAGGCTGGAGACGAACCATGCCAAATCCCCCAAAAAGGAAAAATTAGGACAGTAGTCCTTGAAGGACTGCAAGTCCAAAATCAGCCCTGCGCCTAGAAGAAATGTCCAGGCAGTAATGTTTAGTGAAAGTGTGGGCAGAACTCCCAAGTTGCTGCCACGCAAGTGTCTGTGGCAGAAATGTTACGAAAGCATGCAGTAGAGGCAGCCATACCTCTGGTAGAGTGTCCTTTGACTTTACCTGGAAGGACCTTACCATACTTCTGGTAACAAAATATAATGCAGTTGGCCAACCAATTGGATAGGCACCGTTTGGAAACTGCAAAACCTTCCCTTTTAGAGGCAAAGGAAACAAAAGTTCATCTGTTTTGCGGACATCTTTTGTACAGTTGGTGTAAGAAAGAATCCTGTGAACATTCAAAGAATGTAACAGGGCTTCGCCCCTATTAGAATGGTTGGGGAAAAAACACCGGCAACTCCAAAGACTGATTAAGAGTAGTTTCTGCTACGACCTTAGCCAGAAACTTAGGATTGGTACGCAGAGCTACTCTGGTCTCTCTGAAAAATTAAAGAAGGCTCCTTACATATACCGAAATTCTGCGAGCTAAAGTAAATCGCAACCAAAAACAACATTTTCCAAGAGAGAAAACGTAACTCACAAGAGCTGGCTAGCTCAAAAGGAGACAGAGTCGGCTTTTCTAACAGAAATTAAAATCCCACAGGGGCGCAGGTACGCATACCGGGGGTTTCAAATGAAGGATACCTCTGAGAAAGGTTTTAGAGACCTCTAACTGAGCCACTGTCTTTGTACCTACCAGATCATGGTAGGCCAAGACAGCTGCTAAACGCACCTTCAAGGAGGATTAACTCAGTCTCCGGTCAGACAAATTAAGTAAATACTCCATGACCAGGGATGCCGGGCATGAAAAAGGGTCCAGGTCTCTTGCAGTGGCCCAAACAGAGAAACGCTTCCACTTCATGGAGTAGGTTGCCCTGGTGGATGGCTTTCTAGCCTCCACCAGAACTTGAGCTACCCTGGTAGAAAACACCAAAGCAAGAATCAGCTGTGTCTTGAGGAGCCATGCGTGAAGATGAAGGGACTTCAATCCTGGATGAACCAGGGTGCCCAACTCCTGAGTGAGTAGGTCGTATGACAGAGGAAGGGGAAACTGAGGATCCACTGCTAGACGGCGTAGCAGTGGGAACCAAATCTGTCAGTGCTATAATGGAGCAATCAGGATCATGTGAGCCCCATCACTCTGAAGCTTGGTCAGTACTCTCTGTAACAGAGGAAAGGAAGGAAAAGCGTACAGAAACCTCCCTGTCCAAGAGAAAGTCAACATGTCTAGCCAGAAAACACCAGGCCTGGGAACGAGCGCACAAAACTTGGGAAGTTTTACATATGAGGGAGAGGTGAAAAGATCCATCTCTGGCTGACCCTACAGGTCGAAGATGTGATCTAGAACATCCTGCTTTAGCTCCCACTTACGAGCCCTGACCCGAGTCCAGCTAAGACTGTCTGCCAGAACATTTTGCACCCCTGGAACATGAACTGCTCTAGGGAAGATGTCATTCAAATCTGCCCAATTCCAGACTCACCTCGCCTCCCTGCAAAGGGGATACGATAGTGCCCCCCCCCTTGTTGATGTGCCACATCACACACATGTTGTCCATCTGAACTAACAGGACAGCCGGGAGAAGGATGTGCTGGAAAACTTGAAGAGCATAAAGCACTGTAAGCAACTCCAGCACACTGATGTGCAGATGTTGTTCCACAGGGGACCACAGACCCTGGGTTCTGTGGTGTCCCAGTTGAGCACCCCAACCCCACTCAGACGTGTCCGTTATGAGGATCTGGGAGTAAGGATAAGTTTGGAAAGGAGCCCCTCGCAAAAGACTGCCAGGATCCTGCCACCATGAGTCTCACTGCATTGGAGTGGACACCAGAATAGGGCAAGCCAGATCGTCCGCGGTCTGATCCCATTGAGAACTGAGGGTCCATTGCGTCACACACATATGAAGCCTGGCCAATGGAACCGTGGAAATAGCTGCTGCCATGAGGCCTAGGAGGCGGAGAACTGCCCTGGCTGAAACGTGACGACTGGAAGAAACCAGCCTGGCCTGATCCATCAGGGTACCTGCCCTGTCCAGGGGGAGAAAGGCCATGCCCTGCACCCTGTCCAACACTGCCCCAATAAACTGAAGGCATTGGGATAGGACCAACTGGAATTTGGGATAACTGACCAAAATACCCAGGGCACGAAAAAGATGCAGGGTAGCAGAAAGGGAAGCCTCCAGTTCTTCCCTCGATGGAGTTGAAAGAAACCAGTTGTGGAGTTATGAAAAAAACTGAATGGTCGGGCCAGCCTGATGGCGCAAAGAGTTGAGGCACTGGTTGCCACCCCTCGCGCCATGCTGGCAACCTGGGTTCAGACGCGAGCCCAAGGTGTCAGGGGTCGATGGGAGAACAGGACTGAGCGCCTGGAGGACTGCTCTCCCTATCCCGGGTGGGATCCAGGGTGCCACCGCTCTGCAGTGGCCCCTGGTGACCGGAGGCACTGCTAGAGATGGTGCAACAAGTAGGGAGTGCAGCAGGCGTAGGTGTGTATGTGTCAGACATTGCATGCTGCACTCCCGGGGCAAAAGAACATGGAAAAATGGCAGCACAGACCGCGGCAGCTTGATGGCTGCTACTCCCATCAACTGACGATGCCTGGACAGTCATGTGCTGGTACTGGATCTCTGCCTGGTGCGTGGGCAATTGGGGGTGTCCCTCTTGAAGGTATAGCTGCATATGCCAGCTGGGCTTGCAACTCTGGGGTCGGTGGTGGTGGTGCGGTGGCTGGACTACGAGGCAGGTTAGTGGCTGCAGGAGGAAAAACAGTGATATGATAAAAAACACAAAATAAAAACACAACACTGAATGTCCCTGGCACCTCAAGGCTCCTGCCACTACCGCCAGACACTTGATAAAGACCCGCAGAGCGGAAGACAGGCCAAAGGAAAGCGCTTTGAACTGGTAGTGATCTCCCTGGAAACAAAACCCGAGGAACCTCCTGTGAGGGCCAAAAACAGGGATGTGCAGGTACGCGTCCTTCATGTCCAGAGCACACAGCAATTGGCCCTGGGAAAGAAGAGGCAGCAGACGTGGAAGAGACAGCATTTTGAACCTCTTGTACTCTATGTACAGGTTCAGAGGGCCGAGATCCAGAATTGGGCGGAAATCTCCTGTCATTTTGGGTACCAGAAAGATATGGGAGTAAAACCCCTATCCTATCTGGGCAGCTGGTAGAGACTATGGCTCCTTTTCGGAGAAGAGCCTGAACTTTCTCCCTTAGCAGGGGGATGTGCACCCGCGGGTAGTGAAAAGACCTTCTGGAGGTCTTTCTCGAAACTCAATTGCGTGACCAAGCCTGATGAGCCGGAGCACCCAAGCTTCTGTTGTGATGGACTCCCAGCCCCAACAAACCTTGTGAACCTGCCGCTCACCTGCGCCTCCAAAAGAGCAGAAGGAGGATGGATGACCACCGAGTCAGGATTGGGAGGTGGGGTAGAGCCGCTCCCCAGCTCTATGTGATTTGGCCTGGGGCCAGCAGAGGCAGAGGGAGCCACGCTTTGAACTGACATTTAGGCGCTTTGCTGAGATTTCGCCTGGCGTCTATTTTGCCAGCAAAAAGGACACTGCTGTTGTTTCGGAAGGTACATTGTGTGAACTGACCGAAGGGCTGTGCCTTTATCCTGCAGGCTAGTTATGTCCTGGGCATCACCACCAAACAGAACAGGTCCCCGAAAGTGAGCATCCGGGATGGTCGACTGAACATCAGGGTCCAATCCAGACACTCTCAACCAGGAGTATCTCCGAAGGCTAACAGCCATGGCAACAGCCCGAGCAGAGGAATCCACTGTATCATATGCAGCCCATAAAGAATGGTGTCCAGACACCTTGGCCATACGTAAGTAGTGGGCTAGGGCTGTCTTCAATTCAGAGTCAGGCCTCGACATCCGTTTCAAGCTGGCAGAACAGAGTCTTCTGAAATTCTAGCATGTGCAAGACGCAATTTAATGCTCGAATAGCCAGGGTCAAAGACAAATAAAATTTCCTCCCAAACTGGTCCATTTGTTTAGACTCCTTGTCAGAAGGAGAGGTGCTTAAATGTTGTGGCTTAGCGAACCTATAATGGACCACCATGACCACCAGAGTCAGCCTTAGGATGGACGCTCAGCAGGTCTTTTCCTTCAGGGGTACGGTATACCCGATCAGCTTTTTTGCTGTAGCCAGAATAGAACAGGGTCTCTGCCAAACAGTAGAGGCCAAGTCCTCATGGGGTTCCAGCCAGGTTGGAGTTAATACCAAACTCGTGTCAGGTAAGTCTAGATGCTCTGCCAGCCTAATCTGTTAGGATCCAGAGGCTCAGACTTCCAACCTTGGGCCTCCACCATCTGTTTAAGGAGGTCCACAAAGGAAGGTTCTTCAGGAGGGGACTTAGGGGATTCTTGAGGGACTGGTTCCTCGTGGGAAGGGGTGACTACACCTGAGCCGGAGGTTTCAGAGTCCGGCTCAGAATCCCCCGGCACGTCAGAAACAGGAAGATCTGGTTCCCTGGAAAGCATATCTGTTGTCAGAGAGGTCGTCTGACCAGACGCACGGTTTGACGGAGAAGAACACGAAAGGTGCAGAGAAGGCACCCTAGCAAGAGGAGCAGGGTGACTGACAATAACCGGATCAGGATGCCTGCTATCCAACTCTGAGACCAACTGGTCCTTAGAAGCAGACCACCGGGAATTAAGAATTTCCTTAAAATCCACCTGTGGTTGTTGAGAAGGTGGAGTGGGAGGAGGAGGAACATAAGCAGAGGAACACTGCCCACCAAAATAGTTAGGAAAATGAGGGTAACCTGGCAAAGGATAGGAACCAGGGAAACCGTGAAAAGCAAATTCAGGCATTGGAGCAGATGGATGATACCGATGAATAATATGCCAACGAAGGGAACCCTGACATCGGGCCTGACGGAGGATGAGAGGACCGGCCCGACAAAGGAAAACCAGATGACGGTCCTGACGGCGGAAAGGCAGAATACCTGAAAAATGCCTTGTCCATGTAAAATCAGATGACTGCTCCAGTGAAGGAAACTCCAGAGGGGTACCAGATGTCGTCTCCATCGGGTAGTACCGCAGTGGCCTACCCGAAGGAGGGAGACCAGCTGGGCCTGTCATAGTCCAGGAAGGCTCAGGCACCCCTGACAAAGGGGCTTCTGTGAGGTGCTGCATGACAGAAACCTGAAGAGCACCCGACGAAAGAAGACCCGATGGAGACACGGGCACCTGCAGGCACAGAGGAGCAGGATTGGGCATCACCATAAGCAGCGTAGGAACCACCGGTAGACCCGAAGGTCGGCTATCATCGGGAGCCCCCAAAGAAATGGAGACAGATGTCGGAGCTTGTGGATCAGACGAAGGCTCAGCAAGCTCAGACGGTACCGGCGACTGACCCAAATCAGCAGCTGGGACCGAGAAGTCATCCGGCAGTGCCACGTCAGACTGACGGACGCAAGGACATCAGGCGATCGTCAGAAGAGCAGATGGTCGACTTATCGACGTGGGCTGGGCAGGTGACGGAGGAGCCATCTACCGACTTTTCATCCCCGGCCGGGCGATCGTCACAGGGGCACATGGTTGACTTATCGTCCGCGCCTGCTGACTTAGGACTCGTGGTTGTAATCTGCCTAAACTTAGCGGCGGCCGTGGAAGAACCTGAGGGTCCTGCCGTCACCTGACCCAGTGGCAGCAGGGGGACCACAGCCTGCTCAGAAGGCGGGTGCACAGGATTGTTCTCGACACTTACCTTCTGGCCAGAAGGGGGTCTGTCCTCCTAAGAAGGTCCTGCTGGCGTCTTCAAGGGAGAGCAGGAAAGCTCAAATTCCTGGTGCTGCTCTTTGTCCCGTTTTTTCTTTTTAGGAGAATCAGACATCAAGGACGACGAGCCGTTGAGTTTCTGCAACTCTTGCTCCATAGAAGCCATCTTTTCTTTCAAAATGTGAGCCTCAAGGGCTTGCTGATGGTGTTTTCGTGTGGCCTGATTGAAGTGGGCACAGGCCTCGCAATCCTAGACTTTGTGACTAGGACCAAGGCAGAAGAGACACAGCGAATGTTGATCTTTGTGTGGCAGTTGAATCCCGCACGAACCGCACTTATTTTTATGAGACTCTGAGGACGACAAACTAGCGAGAAAAAACAAATAATTCAGGAAAGAAACTTATCCGACGGGCATTCCACTAAGATGACAAGCATCGGGCGGACCATGATGTGTAGGTCGTCGGCGGGAATTGATGTCAGTCACATGATGAGTGGTGGGCAGTCCCCAGTTAGACTATGCTGGTAAAAGCTTCTGTGCAGTCCTGACACCGGGGGCACATCCTATTTCGTTATTACCTATTGCAAGAGCCCCCTCGAAGTAAGATCAGTCAGTTCTGTTCCTCTCACTACATCATCAGAAATGTGACCCAACACATTGAGGCACCACAACCCTTGCAGCCTGAGCAGTGACTTTCACAAGTTACCAATCAAAATGCAGGAAACTAACATCACTAGTAAACAAGAAGTGCCAATTCCTGCTGCTTCATGTGAAAGAATAATCTGCCAGTGTGAAATGGTTTTCCTTGGTTACTACTGGTATCACAGCCTGTGTGGTCTCAGTGTTTGTGATGTAGTGGGAGGAACAGAATGGACTTTTTTTTTTATTTGGCTTGGGTCCTGAAGATGGTGTGCTCAGCCTGCTCTCTACTGAGCTTCTCATACTACGCCCATAGGGTATGGAGTGCCATATTTGTTCAGGGGTGGTGGGTTTTGATTTTCCACATTTCTAATTTCTGTTAGTATGGCCACTGCTTTTTAATTCAGCTTTTTTCCGAACAATGCTAAACGAATGAGCTCACCTCTTATATAGCTTTTGAGTGCTACCCAGAGAATATCGCACTTTGACTGTCCATGCATTGTGTGTAAAGAAGTTTAATACTATCCCAGATTTTCTTTACCACTGGCTTATTTAATATCTGGTTATTTAGTCACCATACTCTATCCCTCTCAGTGGCCCGAGTGAAAAGAGTGCTGCAGAACAACTGTGGAGTGGTCGAAAAGAAAAAATTACTCACCTTAGTAATGTTGTTTCTTCTAATGGAGTCTTGTTGTATTCTGACAATAGCAATGAGTCCCAACCTTCGAACTGCCCCGGAGATGAAAGAGTTAACTTTCCATGCCAGGCATGGAACGCTGAGCTCGAGCTCGGTTGAGACTCTGTCTATTGCTGTTTAAACTCAAACTGTCAGATCTTTACGAGCTAAACTCACTAAAGTCCTGTGTGGAAGCTGTAAACCTATACTAGCCAACTGGCTACTAAACATAAAACACATTTTTTGGTCCCAAAACAAAGACTCAAGTCAGGAGACCCAAAAAATGAAAAAAACACAACACCCACTCACCCCAAGAAAAAGGGGTGAAAACAACAAGGTGGGCACCTACTGAGTGCCAACACTGCACTGCCCACCCACATCCCAAAAACAGAGGTTCTGAGAGGGGAAGGCAAGGGGGAGGTCAGAATAGAGCAATACTCCATTAGAAGAAACAACATTACTAAGGTGAGTAATTTTTTCTTCAAACAACATGAAGTCTTGCTGTATTCTGACAATAGCAGACTACAAAGCAGTACCTCCATGAAGGAGGGACAGAACCTACTTAGGGAATAGGCTCTGAAGCACAGCTGTGCCAAACCGAGCATCACTCCTAGCCTGGATATCCAGGGAGTAATGCTCGGTAAAAGTGTGAACTGTTTTCCAGGTAGCTGCTTGACATATCTCTAGAATAGGAATGTCCCTGGCAGCAGCCAGGAAGCAGCTGTACCTCTGGTAGAGTGAGCCCTCAGGCCTGAGGGTGGAACCTACCCAGTTTTTCATAACAAAATTGGATACAAGAGACAATCCACCTGGCAATAGATCTTTTAGTGGCAGGTTTCCCTTTACTAACCTCGCCATAAGTGAGGAACAGTTGGAGGGAATCAAACCTGTGACCCATGGTACGCTCTATGTAGTAGCTAAGGGCTCTTTTCACATCTAAATTGTGCAGCCTCTTCTCGCCAGAGGAGGAATGGTCAGTGAAGTACACAGGAAGAGATACAGATTGATTAAGGTGGAAATCTGAAACCACCTTAGGCAAGAACTTCCTGTTAGTCCTGAGGACCACCTTATCTCTATGAAAGGAGATAAAAATCAGGCTCCACTGACAAAGCTTGTAATTCACTTATGCGTCTGGCAGAAATGATGGCTACCAGAAACACAGTTTTCCAAGTCAAGTACTTAAGCTCTGCTGAAGACAAAGGCTCAAAAGGGGTTGCATAAGCTGAGCAATGTAAAACATTAAGGTCCCAAGCAGGGCAGGGTCCCAGAATGGAGGGTTGGTGTGAAGCAATCCCTTTGAAAACTTGGAGAATATAGGGTGAGCTGAAAGAGGAGGACTTACCTGCTGAAATAAAAGCAGAAACAGTTGACAGGTGCACCTTCAGTGTAGCTGGTCTCAGCCCCAAGCTATTTAAATGGACCATATAATCAAGGACTGTGGGCAGATCAGCAGACTCTGGGGAAATATGCTTCCCAGAGCACCATATGGAAAATCTTTTCCATTTGGAATTATAAGTAGCCCTGGTGGAAGGTTTCCTAGAAGCCTTCAGAATATCCATTACACCTTGGGAAAGGTGTAAATCAGCAAACTAACTCTTCAAGAGCCAGGCCTTGATTGAGAGATTTGATATTCGGGTACCAAACCCTCCCCTGAGCACAGGTTAACAGGTTGTAATTCCTGGGAAGACACAGGGGAAGATGGACTGCTAAGGACAGTAGGAGTGGATACCAGGGCTGCCTGGCCCAGTCTGAAGCAATCAGGATCATCTTGCACGGTTGAGATCTGATTTTGACTAGCACTTTGAACAGGAGAGGGAAGGGGGGAAAGCATAGAGAAACTTCCCTTCCCAATTATGAACTAAGGCATCCAGAGGGACTGAGCCCAACACTGGGGACCTGCAGCAAAAAAGGGGAAGTTGGTGATTGTCTGGGGCCGCAAAAAGATCTATCTGCAGGGCGCCCCATCTGTAAAATATCACCTCCAAGACCAAGGGATCCAGTGACCATTCGTGATGGCCCTGGGATATCCTGCTGAGAGCATCTGCCAGGACATTGTCCTTGCCTGGGAGGTGAACTGCCGTGAGGGAGGTGTTCAGGGAGCAAGCCAGAGACCACAACTTCATTGCTTCTGTGCACAAGGCCGTAGACAGAGTGCCTCCTTGCTTGTTGCTGTACCACATTGTGGTGGTGTTGTCTGTTCTGACCTGGATAACTTTGTTCTGAACAGATTCAGAAAAGGCTTGAAGTGCTAGAAATACTGCTCTGAGTTCCAACAGATTGATGTGAAGCAGAGATTCCTGAAGGGACCACAACCCCTGGGTGGTCAGGTCGCCCATGTGAGCCCCCCCACCCTAAGAGGGAGGCATCTGTAGTAAGGATTAAAGAATGAGACTGAGTGACAAAGGGAACCCCTTGTCTCAGGTTGTTCTGATCCTGCCACCACTGTAGGGCCTGGATCAGGGTTCGAGTTACTGGGATCAATTTGGTCAGAGGGTCCTTCCTTTGAGACCAGAAGGCTCTCAAATGGAACTGAATGTCCCTCATCTGAAATCTTGCTCCCTGCACTACTGCTGTGGAAGCAGCCATGTGCCCCAGGAGCTGTAGAAAATGCCTTGCTGGTCAAGACACCTGCAGAGTGAATGAGGAGGCGAGAGAGACAAGGGTCCTTGCCCTGTCCAGTGGAAGGAAAGCTCTGGCTTTTTTTGTGTCTAGCTCTGCGCCTATGAAGGTGAGGAGCTGGACAGGCTCTAGAACTGACTTTGAAAGATTCAGAAGGAAACCCAAAGAGGTGAGCAGTTGCTGAGTTATCCGTAAGTGTAACTTGACTTGGTCTGGCCTACTATGAGCCAGTCGTCCAGGTAAGGGAAGATGGCAATCCTTTGCCTTCTTAGAGAAGCAACTACCACTGCCAGGCATTTTGAGAATAACCCTTGGAGCAGAGGTAAGACCAAAGGGCATTGCTCTGAACTGGTAATGGCCTGAGGGCAGCTCGAACCCGAGGTACTTTCGATGGGAGCTTCTGATGAGAATATGGAAGTAGGCATCCTTGAGGTCCAGGGACGCTAGCCAGTCCCTGGCCTTAGAGAGGGTAGAATAATTCCCAGAGCCACCATTTTGAATTTAAAAGGTGCTTGTTTAAGTATCTGAGATCCAGGATGGGCCGCCATTCTCCTGTCTTTTTTGGGGTAAGGAAGTACCTGGAGTACAACCCTTTGCCCTGGTGTAGGGGTGGAACCCTTTCCACAGCTCTGAGAGCTAGGAGGGAAGAGACCTCTGCCTCTAGGGCAAGTGTCTCTGAGGGATTTGCAGGTGGAAAGGATCTGGTTCTCATCTTTGGAAACTTTTTGAAACCGAGAACCAGTCCCTGGCTTACTACTTCCAGGACCCATTTGTCTGATGTTAGAGATTCCCAGTAAGCCAGCCTGCCCCCTACAGGTAGTTGAGAATCGGCCCTGGCAACCCCATCAGGGTGCCTGTTTGGCAGAGGCTTTGGGCTGAAAGCAGGCCTGCTTGTACCCAGTCTGCCTCTCCCTCTAAAGAACCCCCTCTGGGCATAAGCAGAAGAGGAGGCCTGGGCTTGGTAGAAAGGCCTATGGAAAGGCCTGCCCCTGCCCCTGGGATGCTGCCTTTGAGGAGTGGCCTGCCTTTCCTTGGCCTGTGCACTCCGATAGGTGGTTCTATATTCGTCCATTTTCTTCATGTAATTCTCTGTCTGCTCCCCAAACAGAGAATTACCCACAACAGGAAAATCCATGGCTCTAGTCTGGGTATCCTATGACAGGCTAGTACATCTGAGCCAAGCCATTCTCCGAAGTGCCACAGATGTAGCCATGACTCTAGATGACACATCATTGGAGTCCACTGCAGCATGGAAATGCACCTTGGATGCCCCAATACCATCAGCAGTCACCTGCTCCACCTCCTTGGCAAGCTGGCCAGGGACCTATTTTGCTAAAGCCATAACAGTGTCCCATCTGGATTTTTGATACCTAGCAGTATAGGCCATATAGTTGGCCTGTCTGAGTCCCAAGGATGCTGCCATGTACTGTTTCTTTGCCATGGCATCAATCCTCCTGGAGTCCTTGTCCGGGGGGTGTGAAGCCAAGGGAATATTTGCCTTATCACAGGCTGCAGCCTGCACTACCCCAACATGGCTGCATTGTTGTGTAAGGAACTCTGTATCTGAGCCTGACGATGTATACCTCTTGTCCATTCTTTTATCCACAGGAGGTATAGTGTTAGGAGTCTTTAAAATCTTAAATGTCCGTTTCCCAAAAGATTTGTGTAAGGGAATAGACAGCCTCCTAGACTCTGGGATATCCATCATTTCTACATAGTCAGGCTCCTTCTGGTCATCCACAGGAAGCTGGAGGGTTTCAGCCGATTTTTTTTTATAAAACATGAAATGGGAGGGGGACTCAGAAAGCCTAGGAGGAGACACTCCTGAAGGTCTGTCTGGGGAGATGTCTGGGTCTATAGTCACATCCAGACTTCCAAAACCACATTCACTTTCCTCATACTCCTCTTCCTCCTCCTCCGGTTCATAAAATTCCTCTGAATCATACTCTTGAACCGGTGGAACCGGCCGAACTGAGCGCCTGCCTGAAGGTGCCGGTTCGGTCGGAACCGGGGAAAGTGACTGCACAATTTTGATAGCTTTGGCTATTTCTTCAGCGGTTGAAGAGGAAAGTTTTGGCTCCACACCAGCTGACTTTTCTTTTCTAGTTCTCTTAGCAGGAACCGACTCCACAGAATCGGCTCTCCTTTTGCCCGAAGAAGTCTCGCCCTGGTCAGAGGGCACTCCTTCTGGTTCGGTTTGAACCAAACCGGGCTGGCCATCCGGATCAGCGGACTTTTTGGCCTCCCTTTCCCTGAGCCTACCAACTCTCTTTTCCAGGGTAGCTGCAGGGAAATTTTTACAAATCTGGCAGTCTGCATTGAGGTGGTCAAACCCCAAACAAAACACAGGTGGTGGGGTCAGCCTTAGCAAAGACTTCCCCACAAACACTACAGTGTTGAAACCCAGTGGGCCCGTTTTCTTTTGGGTTTCTCAGACATTGTGCCAGTCTAACAAACTTACCCTTTAATGGCAACTACCAGAGCAAGACCCTCTTATCGGTTCCTGACCGTGTCACTGGTCGTGGAAAAAAAAGTAATAAAATCCGTTTTTTTTTAGAACCAATAAGAACCGGTGACCACACTCTAAAAGTACAAATTAAGATTTTTAACAGCTTGATCGGTTCAAACCGAACCGATGAACCGTTTACAAGTTCCACACAGAAAGAATAAAATATAACCTATCTAGTACTCACAAATACCACAGACAGAGACTGAACCGACAGGTTACGGTTTAAATTTGGTCGAAAACCGAGAAAAGCGGTACTTTAACCGACAAACTGAACCGAGCAGAAGGAGAAATCTCTGGAGCGACTGTTCAGAGAGGCAGAGTAAAGAATCCGACGGTTTGAGTTTAAACAGCAACAGACAGTGTCTCAACCGAGCTCGAGCTCAGCGTTCCATGCCTGGCATGGAAAGTTAATTATTTCATCTCCGGGGCAGTTCGAAGGTTGGGACTCACTGCTATTGTCAGAATACAGCAAGACTTCATGTTGTTTGAATCACCCTTGCTGCGATTTTGGCAGGTATGGGGCCAATGCAAGAATGAGTGAACTAAGTCAAGAAATAGTGAATCTGGGAGAACGATTTGTAAGGGGTGCAAAAAAAAAATGTGTATTGTTTGCTACTGGCTCCAGGGTGCTCCACAGGTAGACTAGTCCCAGAGTGTCAATCAGGTCACATAATGCCCTCTGTGCTAGGACAGTCCTGATCTATGCTGTGTAGAGTTAAGCACAAAATTTGGGCACTCACCATCTTATGAAGTACATGGATGCCAACAGCTTAGTCAATTAATTAAAAAAATCATTTACTGACACAGACCGGAGTGTAGAGACATCCCACAACACATCCCACCTGACGGGTTTCGGACAGAATCTGTCCTTTACCAAAAAGCCTTGCTACTTAAATACTGACTCTGATTTGTACTAAAAGACAAGTCCAATTCATAAAATAAACTTTTATAATAACGTTCCATAGGCGTGCATGGAGCACATCCCCACACCAGTCATATAATGACATCACAAAACAAGGAAGCGTGGGGACAGCATCAGAGATCAGGAAATGGAAGGGATCAAGTGGCTAGGCCCCCTCAGGGGCAAAATATGATCCCTTCCCTTCCCTTCCTTAGGGGGCTAAAAATAAAGTTTTACAACTACTACTACAGAGGAGCTGGCCCAGTGGTGCTGAGGGTTGAGGCGCTGGACATTACACTTCGCGCCTCGTCAGCGACCAGAGTTCGGGAACGAGCTCATGCACCGGGACTCGGCAGGGGAGTGAGAGGAATTGAGCGTCCGACAGACTGCTTTCCTCTCCCTGGGGAGGGTTCCAGTATGTCTCCAGCGCAGTAGAGACCCCCGGTGGAGACCGGGGCTACAACTAGCAAGGACCGACGTAGGAGGAGGAGCGCGACAGCTGTCTATGGCCCAACCATGCAGCTGTCATTGCACGCTTGTGCTCCTGTTGGGGGAGAGACACACCCAAGAAATACCCCGCGCCCAGATAGGCGACGGCTGACCTCAGGACCCCACCGCCACATGCCCAATACTGGGCCTCGTCTCCACCCCCTCTGTTCTTCCATCACCTTGGCTGGCAAATTAGATTCTAGATAAGAGCACCGGAGTTCAGGAGCTCACAGCTGGGGGTCTGCCGGCAACTGGCTGGTGGAGAGCAGCTACCCTCTAAAGAAGACAAGACCACATGGGCAGTAGAGCGGTACAGGGGAGCAGGGGCAGTCTGAGAAAGTTCCAGGAAGCCGAGCATAAATAGAGACAACAAAATAAAAAATTAAAAAAATAAAAAAACCACGGAGGAACTCCCATTCAGGTAAGGGAGCCTCCTCTGATGATTTTGCAGACAAGGAAAAAAATGTGGGAAAGGTGCTCTTTAAAGATACGTTGCTTTTTGAGGTCAGTTATGGGATTTAGGCTTTTAAAAATAATTGGGGTTGCCTCAAGGAGCAGATCCCCACACGGCTTTTCACTCTAGTGCCATTATGTGACTCCAGAGTTAATCATTTCTAAAGACAGGCACAATGTGGTTTTATTTTTGACTACTGTCAAACCAAAATAAAGTACCCCTAATAGTTATGCTTAGGCAAGACAAAACTGAACCGGATAGTAGACTATAAAAATGGTTGCTTGTGTTGAGAAAAAAATGTGGAATCACAGGACTGAGTAAACATTAGCAAAAATGGCATTACTACTTATCAGTAGATCATAACGCCATTCAATAGAAGACCCTGAGCAATTTGTACTATACCCTAGTTCATCTATTCAAATTGTGTGCGTGTGTGCAAAATAACTTCTCACATTTTGGGAATGCCAAGAGATAAATGCTCTCTGGGAGAAGATCAAAGAAGCTTGTTCAAAGACAAAACAGGTACAGCTAACAACTAAATAGATACTTGTATTATCAATCATGTCAACGAGCATCTGAATTTGTCAGAGGAAGACAAGTATGCTATTTTATTAAGTAAGCAATAACCCATGACAGGGTGTGCGGTTGTTGGGGATTAAATCAACACCCCAGGTGTGTTGTGAAGCACGAGGCCCAATAACCGCACACCCTGTCGTGCGTTACTGCGCTTATAACATGGGCCATATATGGAGAGAAACAGACCAAAAATACAGGTTACTCGCCTGTAACAGGAGTTCTAGGAATGGTATATGTTGTTCATCCACACTTCTTGGCAGGTTCCCTGCCGCTTTAAATCTTGCCGGAAGGTCTTCAAGCTGGCTCCTCCCACCCACCCGGGTGGTAAAACTCTGGCTCCGCCCCATGACACCAGATCTAGTCCGCTGGAAGCCAGGTTGCGCGTAGAAGCCGGGGAGGTCGGGTGGGTTGTGTGGATGAACATATACCACTCCTAGAACTCCTGTTACAGGTGAGTAACCTGTATTTCTAGGGACGTGGATATGTTGTTCAATCCACACTTATTGGCAGACTCCTAGCAGTTCTCCGGGAGGAGGGAGGCAAGGCGGCGTGCACCCCCTACTTGGGGAATAAGGACTGGAGAACAGAGGTCCCAAAACCAGCATCCCGGCATGACTCAAGGTCGATATGGTAGTGGGTAATGAAGGTGTGTGCTGACTTCCAGGTAGCAGCCCTGCAGATTTCCTGGATAGGGACATCCCTGGAAGCAGCCACCGAAGCAGCGGTATGGCGGGTAGAATGAGCTATCCCTCTGGGAGGCTCCACAGCAGAGATCTATGCAGGAGGTGACCCACCTGCCTATTGTCCGCTTGGCTGCAGGTCTGCCAGGTGTGGCTTCAGCGTAGGTGACAAACAGCTGGCGAACCTCTCCCTGAACTTCAGCCGTCCACTCCTTATAATAAGAGAGCGCTCTTCTAGGGTCCAAAGTATGGAGCCTATATTCGGCCTCCGAGGTGTGACTGGGGTAGAACATTGGCAGAGTCAACAGCTGGTTAAGGTGAAACTCTGACACCACCTTCAGAAGGAATTTCGGGTGGGAGCGCAGGACAACCTTGTCCCTGTGGAAGACCAGATAAGTAGACTCAACGGAAAGCGCCTGGAGCTCTCCCATCCTTCTGGCTGACGTGATAGCCACCAAGAAGGCGGTCTTCCACAACAGGTGAGAGATGTCTCACCTGTGCATCGGTTCGAATGGCTTGCCCATGAGCTTAGCCAATACCAGCAGTAGATCCCATGGAGGTGGAGGTGGAGATTCTCGGACCGGAGGGGACATGTGATCAAGGCCTTTGAAAAAGCACCCGACCTTCTCCTGCGCCAACTGCTTTCCGGCCCGCACCTGGTAAGCAGAGATGGCTGCCAGATGTACCCTAAGGGTCGTCGACTGAAGCCCTATCTGAGAAAGGGACCACAGGTAGTCCAGAATGCTGGCCAAGGAAAAGGAGGAAGGGTCCAACCCCTTATCCTGACACCAAATGGAGAATCTCTTCCATTTGATGGCGTAGCATTTTCTGATAGACTCCTTACAGGATGCCTCAACAACGCTGAGGACCTCGTCGGAAAGACCCAAGGCCTGGAACTCAAGCCGCTCAGGAACAAGGCCGTCAGGTGCAGGGATTGAAGGTCCGGGTGGAATACCTTCCCCTGGTTGACCGAGATCAGGTCTGGGCAGGCTGGAAGCCGTCTCGGGAGCCTGGAGCTGAGGCTGAGGAGATCTGGATACCAGAACTGACGGGGCCAGTCTGGGGCTACCAGAATCACCTGCTCCTTGTCCCTCCTCACCTTGAGAAGCACCTTGTGGATCAAGGGAAATGGGGGAAAGAGGCGTAGAAGAGGCCCGGGGTCCACGGCCTCCAAGAAAGCATCCCCCTGCAGCAAGCCCTGCTGAGAGGGGTGGGCATGAAACAGCCTCAGCTTCACATTCTCCCTGGAGGCAAACGGGTCCACCTGAGGTGTGCCACAGTGGGAGAACAGATTGTGTACTACCTCTGGCAGGAGAGACCACTCGTGAGATGCAGCACCTATCCGGCTCAGATCATCGGCCAGAGTGTTGGAGGCACCCGCCACATGAATGACTAGGAGATCCGCCTCCAGTCTGCCCACGAGAGACCAAGTGCGGAGAGCTTCCTTGCACAGAGGCAAGGAGCGCATCCTGCCCTGGCGGTTTAGGTATTACGTGGTCGTGGTGCTGTCCGTCTGGACCTGGACCACTTGACCCCGTACAAACTGAGCGAAGGCGGTGAGGGCTAGTTGGACTGCTCGAAGCTCCAGCAGGTTGATGTGGCATCGAGACTCCTGAGGGGACCAGAGGCCGTGCGCTCTGAGCTCCCAAGGATGTGCACCCCAACCCATCAGAGAGGCGGTCATTAGAGTGACCGTCGGCTCTGGGCAGACAAACGGGATACCCTCCTGCAGGTGAGCCGGAACGATCCACCGCTGGAGAGCGTTCCCCATCTCCTGGGTCACTATCACTGGAGCGCTATGACCATTGGTGGGCCAGTCCCCATTGCAGGGGACTCGTGTGACAGCAGGCCCAACGGACCACGCTGGTGCAGGCCGCCATGAGGCCCAGGAAGTCCCGGGCAGGGCACAATTTCCCAACCAGAAATGATCGGGCAAAGGAAGAAAGAACCTCGGCCTTGTCCACCGGGAGCTGTGCTCTGGCTCTAAGAGAGTCGAGCTCTGCCCCAATGAACTGAAACGCCTGTGTTGGCATGAGTTCCGATTTGGCCTCGTTGATGAGGAGGCCAATCTGAGAGCAGACCTGGAGGGCCAGATCCCCAGACCGCTCCACCTCCAACCTGGAGGAGGCTGCAATCAGCCAGTCTTCCTGGTAAGGGTACACCTGGACCCTTCAGCGCCACAGGAATGCTGTCACCACTGCCATGCATTTGGTGAAGACCCTGGGAGCTGGAGAGAGGCCGAAGGGCATGGCCTGGAACTCGTAAAGGGAGCCCTCCGCTCTGAAGCGGAGGAATCGCTGATGGGACGGATGGATTGGGACGTGAAAGAACGCATCCTGAAGGTCCAGAGAACAGAACCACACGCCTCCTTCCAAGGAAGGGATGATCTCAGCCAAAGTGACCTTCCTGAAGGTTCAAGACCTTAGGAACTTGTTCAGGTCGTGTAGGTCTAGAATGGGGTGCCAGCCCCCGGTCCGTTCTGGGATCAGGAAGTACCTGGACACAAATTCTGGGTCTGATGGAGGATCCACCACCTACCTGATCACCTCTGAAGGAGCAGGGCAATGTCGGCTCGACAGGCCGACAGAGAGGCTGCGGACCCTGTAGTCCCCCCCCATGGGACGACGGCTCGACAGGGTGGGGACTGCTCGAATTCCAGCAGCAGACCCTTTCCTACCACATCTAGCACCCAGCAGTCCGTGGTGATACTGGACCAGGCAGAAATGAAGTGGCGGAGCCATCCCCCCACGGAGAAAACCCGGGGAGGAGTGACTAGGTTGGGGGCAACACCCCTCAACCAGTCACTGGGCAGTTTTGGTGGCAGGACCAGCCGAGGAGCCTCCTGGACCATTCCCTCCTGGCTTCCTGTTGGAGGAAGCAGCAGGCTTGGCTTTGGGGTGCCAAGTGCGAGCCTGCTGGCCCTGATGCTGGTGTTGCTGGGCCAGATGTGTCGCAGGGGCTGAAGGACGAAAGGGCTTACGCTGCTGCTGGTGGCCTTTGTCCTTCTGGGCAGACGTGACCAGAGTCCAAGGTGGCACTGGACTTCTCGATCTGCTGAAGATGCCCCTCAATCTCGGGACCGAACAAGTCAGTACCCAGGAAGGGAACGTCTGCCAGCTTGTGCTGGGCATTTGCCATGAAAGTGGAGATCCGCAGCCGAGCTCTGCGGCCGCTACTGACCGGGCACATGAGTCAGCGATTTCCAGGGAAGTCTGGAGCTGCTGTTTGGCCACCGCCCTTCCCTGATCCCGCACCTGCTTGACCGTAGTTTGGAGGTCAGCCGGGAGATGAGGAATCACCTTATCCAGGGAGCCCAAAAGGGCGTATGAAAAGTGTGCCATCAGGACGGCACAGCTGGCCTGACAAAAGCCTAGGGAAGAAGCACCATAAACTTTCCGCCCAGAGTAGTCCAACTTCTTGGACTCCTTGTCGGGAGGCTTGTCCACGTCCCGAGCGTTCCTGGAGCTCTGGAAAACGCTATCGGTCACGAGCCCCTCCGCAGAGAGGTGCTCCGAGAAACCGGAGAGTGAACCGTTGGGAACAACATACTTCCGAGCCATCCTGGCCAAAGGTGCTGGACAAGAAGCTGGCCGTTGCCACAGCTCCAGGGCCAGGCCAACAATGGCTTCGGCCACCGGGAAGGCCTCCGTGGGGGGAATCCCCTCGGTCCAGTATCTCTGTGAGGGGATACTTGGCCCGTTTTGAAACGGGTTCGAGCTTCATCCCAGTGGACTCAGATGAGCCGAAGCATTCCCAGAAACGAGGATGGGCTCTCGTCCACTGACTGACCCCCAGTGGACTCCAAGTCAAGTGGACTGGAGAACAAGGAGTCATCATCAGACTCCGAGGAATCTGTGAACAGCTGCCGAGCGCCTGAGCCACCTGCCGAGGTCAACTGGGAGTGAGGGTGACAGACAACCGATGGGGCAAGCCCTGACCCGACCGAGAATCCTTGGTCGGGGCCCCAAATTTAGGTTTTGGAGGCAGGGGTTTCACCACAATGGGTGGCGCAGCCGGTTTCGGCCGAACAACCGGTGCTGGCTTCAGCTCCTCGACCACTAACAGGGGTTGTTTCAGCTGCTCCGGTGACAGCCACTTAATGGCCGGGGAAGCTGATGAAGTCTGCATATTCCCGGTCAAAAGGAGCTGCTGCCACATTAGTTCTTCATAGCACAGATGCAATTTGCGACGAAGCCTATCCTCTGAAGAGGATGAAGACTAGGGCCGCTTTCCACGGTACCGAGACAGAGACCACCGATGTCGGTGGTATTGGCTGGACAGCGAAGAGGTCCGAGACCTTCGGTGTTTCCAAGGGTGGGTCTGAGAGGGGGCAGGGGAAACCAACTCCTCCCTCGGTTCAGGGATCTTAATCGGGGACTCCGGCATAGGAGGCACAGCCAAGTCCTCCGCTTCTCCGGGAACCGTGAAGAAGGGTTGTCTGCTTCTCCGCCGACAGCCGAATCGACGGGTTGAGAAAAATCTCGACTAAGGGCCAATGGGTGCCTCGCCGGCTGACCCGACGGGGACCATGAAGCCAGTGGCCTTAGCTACAACCCCACCAAAGTAGAGTGTCGACTATCCGGGGAAGGGGACCTCTCCCGCTCCCACGAACATTGATGGTGGGACTTACCTTTGGGGTCCTCGTTTTTGGACCGAGAGAAATGTCCCGAAAGGCCTTCTCCCTTGGTGGAGAGGGATTGGCAAAGCTCCTTGAAAGAAGCTGTGTAGGAGGATTCCAAGGAGAGCGGGATAAATGCTGCGACCAAAGATGATGATGCGGCCTGGGCCTCCTCCTCGAGGGCGATCACCTGCTCCAGCTGTTCCACCGAGCCCGCAGCCACGGACACCGCCCAACGGGCCTCCTTAGACTTAACTGGAGGATAACATTTTTCAGGTCGCCCCAACAGTAACCAGGCAGCGCAGTCCTCCAAGACCGAAGGATCTGCACAACTCACAAGCCTGTGAGTCATGGCTGAGTCCAAGGCAATAAACGCACATGGCGTGCGGATCGGTCCAGGACATCTTCTGCCCACAGGGGCACCAACAAAATCCGGGAGTTGATTTGTCCATCGCAGCCGCGAGGGAAGATAAAGACCGAAGTCTTGTAAATTTTAAAATAAGTTTCGGATTAACCAAAGAGTTTGGATCCAGGCCTAAAACGCAGAGCGCAAAGGAGGGAATCAGCTTCCAAGCGGTAAGGAAGATCTAGCGTCATGAGGCAGAGCCGAGAGTTTTACCACCCGGGTGGATGGGCGGAGCCAGCTTGAAGACCTTCCCGCAAGATTTAAAGCGGCAAGGAACCTGCAAATAAGTGTGGATTGAACAACATATCCACGTCCCTAGAAGTAGTGCAATAACAGGAAAAAAATGTGGGGACTATTTAGTGTTCTTCCACTACTTCTGGCTGCAGTACCACAATGATGTGTGTTCTGCCACAAAAAAAAAAAAAGTTTAATTTTCAGAAGTTTGTGGTAAACGGGTCCATATACCACTATCAAGGAGCCAAATTTTTTATTCTGGTCTCTACACTACTCTGTTGGGTACTGCTTTGTCTCCTGCTGTTACAGTATGGTTTGCCTCTCTTACCACATTGATCGTCTGCAGTCCCGCAACGAGAAGGCTGATGGTCATAACTGTTCCCTGCTGCTCCCACTGCACTCAATATGCACAAGAGAGAGAATGAATAACCTGCAACTCGCTAATGCTGCTTCCCCTTCTGCTACTGTGTTATGAGTCGCGTGGCCGCCTGATTACCGCTTACTCTGTGCCAGCTGATGTGAGCCCCTCTCTCTCGGCATGAGCGACAGATATTCCAGTCATTGAGTTGATGCACAGACATGAGACATGACGGTCTCAACCTAGTATTCGAAGACGACGAACATTTTTCTTCCGGTATTGCAAGGTGACACAATAAGCTGTCCAGTGCCACGCATACCGAGAACGAAGACCGAAAGTACAGCTTCGAGGGATTTCTGTCATGTACACAAACTTCCACCGGGCAGGTGGGTGGCCAGTACAATTCCCTCTGTCCCACTAGGAAACAATCAACAGCACCCAGGCACTACAAATTTTTTTGATTTGGGGACCACCATGGTTTAGAAACCAGACTGCTCGCTCAGTACACGGGATCATAGGGGAGAAATGAATGGGATGAGGAAAGTACAGTTACGTAAGAACTTACCGTAACAGTAGATCTTCGAAAACAGCTCTTGCAGCAGGTTACACCATTAGGACATAAGCCGGCAGGCGTCAGGACCCTACGGAAAAATTCTAGCTAGCTATCTTCAGCGGGGACCGCCCCCGACGTCAGTCCTGCTTCCGACGTCAGGAGTAATACATAAGGGGATGGTCCCGCTAGATTCCCCAGGTTCTCCTACCGGAGACTTCCGGCCGCAGGATGACATCAGAATGGGAGACCGAGGATCCACCATCAGAAGACAATAAGGAATAAAATCCCTGTTAGAAAAGGCTTAAGCCATGCCTCCTCCAAGGGGGAAGGTGGGCGGGAAGGTACTGCTGCAAGAGCTGTTCTCGAAGATCTACTGTTACGGTAAGTTCTTACGTAACTGTACTATCTTACTCGAGATACAGCTCTTGGTAGGTTACACCATTAGACTGATTCCCAAGCAATAGCGCTTGTAAACGCTCAGGGAGGAGGAAATTCAAAAGAACATTCCAGGCCTCAAATCTAGGAGAGGAGACCCTGCAGCACTGCCAGGCCAAAGCCTGCTCTTCGCCTTGAAGCGATGTCCAGGCTATAATGCCTGATAAAGGTATGAACAGAACTCCAAGTGGCAGCAGCACAAATAGCAGAGGTGGAGACGTTCCGAAGAGCTGCAAAGGAAGTGGCCACACCCCTAGTGGAATGTCCCCTGACTGCTCCAGGGAGGGGCTTTCTTTTGATATCATAACAGTATGAGATGCACTGGACAAGCCAGCGAGACAGGGACTGTTTGGAAACTGGATGGCCCATCATCCTTTCAGAAAAGGAATTGCTCCGAAGAACGAAGCTGCTTAGTTCTGCTCAGGTAGTATCTTAAGCTGCGGTGAACATCCAGGGTGTGAAGTATCGTCTCTCCTCTGTTGGAATAATTAGGAAAATAAACCGGTAGGTCAATATCCTGATTGAGAGCGAGTGTGGAAACCACCTTAGGCAAGAATTTGGGATTCGTTCTCAGGGAAACTCTGTCCCTGTGGAAAACTAAATAAGGCTCTTTGCACATGAGAGCCTGAAGCTCAGAAACTCTTCTCGCTGACGTGACAGCAACTAAAAATAACGTTTTCTACGAGAGAAAACGCAGCTCGCAATCCGCGGCAGGTTCAAAGGGGGGGAGCGTGAGTTGCTCCAGGACAAAGAGCAAATCCCATGGAGGCACCGGGTCCTTAATGGGCGGCCTAAGGTGCAACACCCCTCTCAAAAATTCACGACAGGCGTCCAGCTGTGCCACTGTGCGCTGACCTACTGGGAGGTGAAAGGCTGAAATGGCACAGAGGTGCACTTTAATAGAGGAGTAGGCGAGGCCCGAACGAAAAAGGGAAAGCAGGTAGTCTAACACCTCTTTTACTGGACAACCTAAAGGGGAAAAACCGCGTGCTTGCGACCATAAACAGAAGCGGCGCCATTTCATGGCATACGTTGCATGCGTTGCCGGCTTTCTGGCTGCAGCAAGAACATCCGCAACCTCTTGCGAGACCCCGTGACGCAGGATGGCTATGTCTCTAGGAGCCATGCCTGCAGGTTCAGACAGCGTAAGTCCGGATGGACCAGCGAACCTTTCTCCTGAGACAATAGGTGGGAGGTGAATGGCAATGGGAGTGGAGGTTCCCGGGATAGCTGAATTAGCAAGGGGAACCAGATCTGTCTGGGCCAGAACGGGGCCACTAGGATCACTGATGCATGCTCCCTGCGCAGTTTGAGAAGAACTCTCTGGATCAACGGGAAGGGAGGGAAAGCGTAGAGGAATCTGTCCGCCCAGGAGAGGGACAACACGTCTCGCCAGAAAACACCAGGCCCTGGATCTAGCGAGCATAAATTGGGCAGTTTTGCGTTGGATAGGGAGGTGAACAAGTCCAAATCTGGAGTTCCCCATCAAGAAACAGATCCTCTGCTACCTCTTGAAGAAGTTCCCACTGTGGACTCTGGCCTGGGAGCGACTCAGGCCGTCTGCAATTGCGCTGTCCACCCCGGGAACATGTACTGTGATCAGATTCACGCCGTGTCTGATTACCCAATCCCACACTCTCATGGCTTCCCTGCAAAGGGGATAAGAGTGTGTGCCTCCTTGTTTGTTGAGGTAATACATCACCGCTGTGTTCTGTCTGAAGCAGGAAAGTGCTCGGTGGGATCTCTGACTGAAATGCCTGCAGGGCATAAAGGACTCCTCATCTCTAGGATGTTGATATGAAGATGGCCTCCAAAGGCGCCCACGCATTCTGAGACTTCACCCGCCCAGGTGTGACCCCACCCTACACCTGAGGCGCCTGTAGTGAGGATTACCTCGGGACGGCGCTATTTAACGGACACCCACAGAGAGTGTCCCTTGGTCTAGCCACCACCGCCAGTCTCAATCGCGGTGTTCGTGATTCTGACCGGATGCTGCAAGTGGTCTTGCCTTTGGTCCCATTGCACCTTGAGCATCCACTGAGTTACCCGCATGTGGAGCCTTGCTAAAGGGACAGTAGGAATGGCCGCAGCCATGTGTCCGAGCAGTCGGCGACCAACCTGGCTGGGGCAGTCTTGATCGACGCAAGCTCCCTGATGAGGGATTTGATGCGCTCCGCTCTGTCGCCTGGAAGAAATGCTCTTCCCTGAACAGTGTCCAGTACTGCTCCTATGAACTGCAGCTTCTGCGACGGTACCAGGAGGGACTTCTCGTGGTTGATCAGGATACCTAGAGAGCGAAACAGGTCCTGTGTGTCATGGATCGCCCGTAATAATGCCTCTCTGGAGGCGGCCATGAGAAGCCAATCGTCCAGGTACGGAAACACATAATGGCCCTGTCTCCTCAGAGATGCAGCCACGACTGCCATGCATTTGGTAAAGACCCTGGGTGCCGATGACAGCCCGAAAGGAAGAGCTCGGAACTGAAAGTGATGGCCGAGGAACTCAAGCGCAGGAACCTCTTGTGCGCTTGAGCTATGGGGATGTGCAGGTAAGCATCCTGCATATCTAAAGACGCTAAAAGGGCCCTGCTTCAGCATGGGGATAAGACCTGGAAGGGTCACCATGCGAAATCTTTTGTAGACGACCGACAAATTGAGGTCGCTGAGGTCCAGAATCGGACGGAGGTCCCTGTTTTCTTTGGAACCAGGAAGAAGTGAGAATAATACCAGTGTCCTCTCTGGTTCTCTGGGACGTACTCTATCGCCCCTTTGCAGGAGCGTGAGTACTTCTTGTCTGATCAATAACTTGTGCTGACCCGAGTACCGGGAGAGCAAAGGAGGCCTCGAGGGTGGCTTTCCCGTGAATTCTATAAAGTGGCCTCTTGCGACTAACTGTAGAACCCACCTGTCTGTGAATACAGTCTGCCATCCTGGCAGGAAATTCACAATGCGACCCCCGACCATAACGTCCCGTTGATCCTGAGGGGCGGGGGCCGGGAAGGAGTCAGGCTGTGGCGGCTGAGGGTCCCGCTGGCTGGACCAGCTTAGGAGTGCGCTGGCCTCGGCCTGCAGGTGAGCCCCTGGGCTCTGGAAACCAGAGCCCCTCTGTTGTGGAACGGAGCGGACTGCTTGTCTCATGGCGCCTCATTCACCGAATCTGCTTGGTCCCTTACTGAAGGGAATTGCTTGGGCCTGTACATGGCTTGACCCCACCCTCACCACTCTTCCGGCCTCTTGGACTCTGGTAATGATCTTCCTAGAGGGTTTACCAAACAGAACTTCTCCCTCGAATGGAGCGTCCAGGATGTTTTCCTGGACGTCCGAGGTAAAACCGGAGACATGGAGCCAAGAGTGTCTCCGGAGGCACACGCCTGAAGCTGCTGCTCTGGCCGAGGAGTCCGCAGTCTCGGATGCGGCTCATAGTACCTGGGTTCCCACGTCCGAACCCGTACGGAGGAGCTGAAGCATCTCCTCCTCCTTCTCACCTTCCGGCAGTTTCTCAGCCACTTCCAGACCCTGTTCCCACAGGGCATTTTGGAACTGCACCATGTGGGTTAGATAATTCAAGGATCTGATGGTGCATGTAGCGGAAGCATACGTGCGCTGACCCATGGCGTCCAACTGCTTGGACTCTGGGTCAGGTGGCATGGTGCTCAGATGTTGCGGTCTCTGGGACCGGTCATGAGAGGCTGTGATGACCAGAGAATCGGCCTGAGGGTGCTGAGCCAAGTACTGGTCTTCTCTTGGAGCCTTGTACAGGCAATCATCAGCCTTCTTCGGCATCGGTGATAGTGAATGTGGATGCTTCCACGCTGCCTTGGTGACGTCCATGAACGTGTCCACCAAGGGTGGCACCACCACAGGCTTGGGGTCCTTCTGCCGAAGATACTTTGCGAGGCGCAGCCTTTCGGGTTCTAACTCTTCCGCATCCCATCCCATGTTCTCCTGGATGTGTCTCATAATATCCAAGAACGAAGGGTCATCCGGAGGAGACCTCGGTAGCTCACGTGGGTCCGGTGAAGGGATGCAGAGGGAGATGGGGAGGAGATGGGTATCTCGACAAGAAGTCAGATCCCGTGTCCTCCGTCAAGGCAAGCGCTGCCTGGGTCTCTTGGAACTGGGTGACCCAGAAGAGGATCTGGACGGAGGTCTCCTTCTTTCTGATCTCCCCCTTGGAGGGGTCCTAGGCTCCTGGGGAGGAGGTAACCGGCCTGCAGACCCAGATGGAGAAGGGGCGCAAGAACCAGAGGGACAACCGGTGCAGGAGGAGGAGGAGGAAGAAGCGGAGGTGGCATGGGAACCATGTCCTTTTTGATGGTATCCCACCAGAAAGGAAACAGCTCCTTCACCTCTGAAAAGGAAAATCCCGACGACGGTCCAGGCGCCGGTGGACGGTCGTCGGGTCCCGGCGTCGGCAAAGGTGCCCTGGGAGTCTCAACAGGACCGGGGTCGCCCGTCTGGTCCTCGGGCTGAGTAAACTCCTCCTCGGTGATGGTCTCCTGACCGACGTCGGTCGGAGGCGTCGGGGTCCTCTTCTCCGTAGGAGCGGGCGCCGGTTCCCCTACCGGCGTCCGATGATGAGTGTGCCTAGCCGGCGACGGTCCCTTGGCTGACAGCGGCTCTGGGGATCTATGGTGAGAGGCCGACGACTGATGAACCGGCGTCGAGTCCCGCGGCTTTTTGAGCGAGGTAAGCTCCTTAGTCTTCCTGTGGATCGGCGGAAGGGAGGCAGACCCGACGTTGGGTTCAGGATGGCAGGAACCCGACCTATAGTGATGGTGGCGATCCCCCGACTTAGCCAAGGCCTTGGAGGACGAGGAAGGCCTGGGAGTCTTGGCCTGAGAAGAGGCAGAAGATTTGCTCACCGCAGCGGGGGGAGGCTGAGAGCTGGCCCGGGAAGGAGAGCGGTCGGACCTGGAGCCAGAGCTGCGGGAATCAGAGGCCCTAGGCGGGGACCTGGAAGGGGCCTTCCCTGTGCTTCTCGGCATGCTTATGGGCCTTCTGCATCAATCCCTTAGAAGCCATGGTCTTAAGGCGCCTTTCTAACAAAAGCCTGAGGGCCTTCTGGCGTCGGATCCAGGTTCTGCTATTGAAGCCCTGGCAAAAGGAGCAGGACCGGGTGTCGTGGTCTGGGCCCAGGCACAGGACACAGGCAGAGTGCGGATCCTTGAATGGGATCTGCTTCCCACAGGCGCACTTAGAGGAGTGACCGGAGGTCAGAGAGGACATCAGAAAAGACTGATCCAAAAAACGAAATTTCCCGTAGGAAAACACTTTACCACGCGTCGCGCACTAGAAAACGAACCGAAGGGTCGAGACTTGCAAGTCGATGGCGGAAAGAACTGGGAACTAAGGGACTGCCCCTTATGTACCACGCCTGACGTCGGGGGCGGTCCCCGCTGAAGATAGCTAGCTAGAATTTTTCCGTGGGGTCCTAACGCCTGCCGGCTTCAGTCCTAATGGTGTAACCTGCTGCAAGAGCTGTATCTCGAAGTAAGATCGCCTTGTTTAGCGATATATTTAAATGGCTGCCACACAGCCATGAAATCTGACAGCAATAAGTGTGGCTGTGGGTTCCTACGCTGCTGGCTGATCACCACAAAAACAGGAGATGATGATTAACAGAAATTAATCAATGGTCACGTGATTAATTTCTGCCAGTCAGATCACTCAAACATCTTTGCCCATGTTATAATAGGGTTATAGCCAAGCACATAATCCAGAAGCACTGCACTGAGGATACTCCTCCGCCCTTCTCTGAATGGAGGCAATACTTTCTAGAACTGTTAAAGCTAGAAACGTTAGCTCACAGCTTAAACAGTAACTCAAGTAAAATTTAGGAAAAACTAGGCTACCTTTTTCTCGTGCATCACAAGATCTAAAACACTGGCACAACAAACTGAAGACAGACCGAATCCCTCTGGATACTCTACTCACCAGGCAGAACACGGTCTTGTTTTTCTTCTTTCTAGCTATGTAGTTTCCTCCTTTGCAGTTTCTTTCCATTGCTAACATATGGAAGCTGTCTTTACCACAATTTGATACCTTTCTGTGTGTGGGGGCAGCATTCTAGCACGGTACCACACTGGACACCAGGGCTCTAGGTAAGATTTTTTGGGATGAGTACCTGTACTCCTCATTTTGAAAGTGAGGCTAGTAAAATGAAATTCAGATGTGTACAAATGTTTTGCTAGAGTGGACTGAGGAGTACTTTTATTAAAAACAAAATTAATTTTTTTTCTAGATAAGAATTTCAGGTGCCAACAATGCTCCAAATAATGTTGGCAGGTAGGAATTTACTCACCAGTTTTAAAACATAGTGAGTAAAACAAAAGGGAGGCATACAAGTGCTGTAAATCTGGCAAAAAAATGTTCCTTTTGAATCACCAGTTATGTTATAAAGCACTATTCTTGGCATGTGGAGTATTTACAAATGCTGGGTGAGTACTGGTACTCATTAAAACAATTTCTGAAGAGTATTTCCTAAAATGAGGTGAGTAAAATGGGCCGGTACACACCTTATCTGGAGCCCTGTTGGAATCACTTGCTTAATTAGAAGATGTTCAGTAAATAATTCACTTTTGGAGAGATACTTAGCTCTTTATGCACAGGATAGTACTGATGGTACAGCTTGCATATCTCTCCCCCACCCCAAAAAACAGAAATTCTGTTTAGAGCAGCAGTGCAACGAAATTCAGCAAAAAATTGACAATATCTTTTTTCACTACAAAAGATTCCAGACATCTTCCAGTTTAATTTGGTGGTACAATTTTCTGTTCCACCAAACATGAATATTTTATAAATCATTTGAGTCACCCCCGAAAAAAGATGGCCACCACATTTTGCTAGAAAACAGCATTGTAGACCTCATAATGGTTAGGATCGGGGCAGGGGAGTTTCATGGTACACAGCATAGAAGGTACTTAAGACAACACTTGACAGGCAAGCTAATATTTTTATTAACTGTAGCTAAAACTAGCTTTTTGAAAAAAACGTTTTTGTTGTACTGCTGCTTTAAACATCAATTAGGCTTAAGTGTGCAAAAATACTGAAATATACAGATCAATTTTCTATTATTCATGTTTTTTTTGTGGTTGTATTGTTGTAAAAGTACAATAAAAGTGTATCGAGAAAGAAAATGTTTACATCTGACCCAGAAACAGCAAATAAATTAATGCAGTGGTGCTTGTTCATTTCTCCACCTCAGTGCAGGACCATCCGCCTGCTTAATATTTCGGGGTGGGGCCAGGGCATTGAAATTCTCAAAAAAAAAAAAAAACAAGTAATCATGACAACATACTATCCTGCAGGACCTTGCCAGGTAACCAGTAGAGGACTGTGTGGACAGCCTACCAGGAGAGGCTACAACTTGCCCCAGGGGATGCTCAAACAAGTCTGACAATGTACCGTACCAATTACATAAAAGCCTCGACACCATAGGGACAAGTCTGAAAAATACGATACATATGCATCAATTTAGCTTACATGTCCATCTACTTACCTTCCTTGTATTACTACTTATTAAATTTTCATGAAAACAAGATCCTGCCACTTTTATCTGCTCTTTCTTCTTGTCTATAAGAGACATCATAAACTCCTGCCGGTAGCATCACACCTTGCTGCTACAGAAATTATGATGAGGTTGGCCTGCCAGTGCAGCGGCAGTGCTGCCAACTGTGATGCCAACGACCCAGGTTCGGGAACAAGCCTGGATAGTAGTGGCGGCCAGAGGACGTTGGTTGAGCATCCCAGAAGGATGCGCTCCACCTCAAGGAGAGAGGGTTCTGGTCCCTGCTGCAGTACCACAACCTCTGTGACCACAGGGTGACAGTGCAGGCAGGAGCCAAGGATCAGGGAGGGTAGACACCGACGTGCTTCAAATGCGTGGCATGTGTTTGTGAGTACTCTGTGGATGTCATGGGAGCTCGTGGAAGAAAAAAAAAAAAAAATAAGTGAGCAGGGTAACACCTGCCTCACACTGCAGGCTCTGCACTGCCAGCTGAGGTGCTCTCCCGAAACAGAGCGCTAACACCACTGGATGTTGGCCCCACTCCCACCGGGGAGACTTATAAGTGAGGGAGGAACACGGGAGAGCCAAGTCCCAGAGAAGTCAGGTGATGGGGCCACACGTGAGTAGGTGCGCAGTAGGTCATGACAGCAGTGGGGGAAAAAGTACAGTAAATAAATGAAAAAGAAATTAATTATAATGTCACAGATCAATGCCACGTGTAGAAAAGTCAACAAAAACAGATAAAAACCACATCAGTCTTGTTTTGCTGTAAATGTCCTTGGTAATTTCAACAACAAGAAAAGAATCTGAAAGTTAAAATCTACTATTTATTTATTTTTTTAATTCCTGTGAAGTCTGAGGCTCTTTAAATGTTTTTATACTAAATGCCAATCTTCTGCACAATGAGTTGGGATACGATGAAAGACACTAATGTTGGGTGACTGCCATACTGTGCAAATTACTGTACATCTTCCTATGGGTAGGTCAAAGATTATTTCTGTACTGGGGTAGGTTTACATGATTTCTTCACCTCGGGGACTGCTTAAAGTATTTTTCATAGTCTGGAAAGGGTTCCCTTACATGGCTGATGTTGCACCACATTCAACTGTCAATACGACAAAGCCGAGAACTGATAATCCCAAGCTACTGATCCAGGATCAGTTCACTACCAGCACTGAACCAGGGACAGGGTACTGTGATCACTGGTATCATCAATCTGGAGTCAGTGCTCCTGTCCACGATATGGAAGACGTGCTTGAGGCTGGTTCCTACAATGAAGAATATCAACTGGTGTCAGTACATATCTTCTGTTGGAGCTCATTTTATGTTCTTATTTACTATTCCAACTCCCTGCCACTCTAGTTCACCACAGAAAGTGGCGTTTTACCCTGTGGACTAGGGTTGCAAAAGGTATGGGTGCGGCCACTGGAATCCAACTCCAGCCTGTTGTTATCAGAACACCAGGTAAAATGCAGATACAGTGCACCACCAAGCTGGCTCAGTCGGTGGTGCAGTTTTTAGTGACAACTAATGTCCTAAGCAGTACAGCATGTGACATATTGATGATGGTGCTGAGAAAAAGGATTTCTTGGAATAGTATTCTCCCTTAGTACAAGACTGCAACTGCTGCTCATAAACTGATCCTGGATCTGTGGCCAGGGGAACATTAGGCTGGAGCAACAACAGGTGGAACACCACAGCGCAGTCACACACAGACTTTTCTAAGCCAAGTTTTCTGGTTCCTTATGTAACAGAAGGCACATCATCTCACTAGGTTTACTTTTTACAGATACCGGTTTTTTGTTGTTTTTTTTGGGGTGATGATACTTAACCAGAGCTAGACTCCTGTTCCCAGGAGAGGACACAAGTCACCTAGCTCTCACGCAGCCCTTGCTAGCCAGCAACGTCATCAATTGCAAAACCAACAAATTTGTCAAGAGGAGCAAATCTATGGCAATGGTATCCAGCCCCCGGTCCGAAGAGGAGGAAGGAGAGAACTTACGGTGCACTGTCTTCT
The DNA here is from genome assembly GCA_016271365.2 of Neoceratodus forsteri. Classification (NCBI taxonomy): domain Eukaryota; kingdom Metazoa; phylum Chordata; order Ceratodontiformes; family Ceratodontidae; genus Neoceratodus; species Neoceratodus forsteri. The sequence goes on from JADMNL010000032.1 coordinate 65,550,512, forward strand.
CCCACCCCTTCACCAGAAATAAACCACTCACTGATGCCACCAAAACAAAACAGCATGCAGGTGGGACTGGATGGCATACCTTGACTGGTCTCAAATGGTTCTGCTTTCCTCTTTCTGTTCCTCTGGTCACTTTGCTTTTTTTCTGGAGTCTGTTGGCAAAAACAAATTTCTCTTAAGTAAATTTGATATCCCCACCAGCCACCACTTTTATTGTCTTCCACTTAATCACCAGATGGCCTTTATCGGCCTCGGTCCCCCTATTCCACCATCCACACTCTCTGGGAAATACACTACCCTCTGACATATGCCCCACAGCTTACCCATTGTGTGTGTGTGTGTGTGTGTGTGTGTGTGTGTGTGTGTGTGTGTGTGTGTGTGTGTGTTGGTGGGGATGTCTGGGCTGGCCAAGCCCTGCCGGGAGAACAATCCAGATTCCAGGGGTGAAGGCAAGTCGGTAGTGCAGGGATTGCAGGAGACAACAGCTTCATCCTGCTTGATCAGGATTTTCCACTTCTACTTTCAGCACAAGGAAACAATGTGCTATGGCCACCATGCATACAGAGGGGAAGCACCTATGGTTATATCAGCAAGTTCACTGCCGAACCTGGGTTGCCGGCACAGCATGTAGTAGTACCACCTCCGTGCTTCCGGGATGGCCAGTAAACTTAAATTTACTATTTCTTGCTCCTACGTTGCCTCTGCTAGCTCAACTAGCTTGATCAGGCCATTCCTGCCCCCACTTTTCCCATCTGGTCTCTGGCCATGCCACTACCTACCCCAGCGGTCTATAAAAAGTCCTGGCGCCTACCCACACCAGAAGGGCCTGGGCCAGGCAGGCAATGATCCAGAACAGCCATCTACTATGCCGAGAGAGGAGCCAGCCTGCAAGGAGGACTGAAACGGCATGGTCAATCAGCAGGGTTCCTCATGAACTGCAAGAGATGCTGCAGAGCAAGGGCCTGAATCCACCTCACCAACTGGTAATTAAATTACACCAATTTTGGCTCTTAAGAACAACTTTCTTTTTAGGCTTAGGAATCTGTTTTTTTTTTTGGAGTTTGCACTGGACTTGTCGTTGCACTTGCTTCCTTCTTGGTCTGCTGTAGGACAAGCGACTGAACCATCTATCCCAGGTTATACACGTTGTCTGTGCAGAGTCCAAAACCCCACCAGCCCACAGTAAGGTTCATTCCCGGGTTTTGCTGCATGGCAGTGTACACATAAAACGCATGCTGTGCATCCTCACACCCCCAGGGGTGGGTTTAGCTTGCCCTTTGTGCAAACCCTATGTGGCCTATCCTTAAACCTAAGCCCCACCTCCCCAAATTCTCAGCCACACCCGTAGTGTGTACAGGTCCCTTATTTAGTGCACAAGACAGACCTTTAGGATCATTTTAGAAGGCCTGCATTTCATCAACAATGCTAGCCACTGTACATACAATCAGACATACTACTTCCCAGATAAACAGAGTAGCACACTGATCCATGGGTTTAAAAGAAGACAGCCAGTGAGGGGCATGTAGAGGCATCCAATTTCACTTGTGAACAAGCCAGCAGCATGAAGTACTGTTGTCACACAACCAAGCTGGCCTTAAACCTAGCTGTAACATGGGGAAGAGAAAGGGTTACGCAGGACTGGTCAACTTGCATCAGCTGACCATATATTAATCCTCAATTAAATGTATGGTTGTGTCCGCCGACATTGTCTTCCCTCTCTCACAAGAACCTTTTACAGATGCAGTAGTACCATTCAGTTTTAGCCTGCAACTCACAGCTGGCCAACAGATGGGTGTCAAACAAAACAGATATGCTTAAGTGAAACTTCTGGTAGTTCCATCATAAGTAGCTTGAAGCATCTATACGACTATGTAAATTTTTTTTTTGTTTTTTTTTTTTTACTTGGTCCATTGGCTCAGAAATGCATACAATTTCAGTAACTACACAGTAATGTATGCCACATATGATTTTCCAGACTGCCTCCAATTTTTTAATATTTAAAAAAACTACTTAAACAGTGGGATCTAAAAACCACAAAAGCACACACCTTGGACCAATCTCAATCAAACCTGAAAGTTTCAGGTTTCAAATTCTTTTTTTTTTTTTTTAAGTTATTGGATGGCAAAAATGCTTAACATTTAAAAAAAAAAAAAAAAGACTGCTGCATTTTTTTTGCAGCTCTTTAACTTTGCCTCCCCCGAACCAATCTACATGGAATTTACAGGATCAAGAGTTCCTGACACAGAGGCGGTGCTTTTTTTTTTTCTTTCTTGCAAATATAGCCTTTATTGAAGATTTTATAATTTTTTACTGTCATATTTTACATTAATGTAATTAACTGCTTGGACAAGGTTACAATTCATATAGCATTACAGTATTATTCATCATTGTATTAGAATCTGCGTGCAGGACTTTGTTGTAAACGGGACTTTGTCCTAACAAATGAATTTCCTGTGAAAAAATAAACTTTTAATCAATCATTTATGCGATTCAGTTTCACTTGGATACATAATCTTACGTCCTGGATGTGCCCGATCTATTTACTTCTCTGTATCATTACTTCTCTTCCCTGAGACTTTACTCTTCATACCTTCCTTTCATTCCCCACTCTGATTCTATTCCCTCTGGTGTTTACCCTTTAGTGTACTCCCAGCACCCAGCGAGAATGGGACGTGTGTTCTGCGAAGATGCATCCCTAATTTCTCGGGTGTTAGTAACCCCAGGCTGTGCTTTCTAAACGTCATGTACATCAGTTGAAAGGGGACAAAAAGTTATTAATGTGAAATACTGGCTGTAAAATTCACAGATAAAAAAAAGATGCAAGCCCCAGTGTACTACTATCTGTTGGTCAGCAAGGGAACTGCAGCAACTACCAGATCTCAAATCCCCTCTGCATTTAAATATATGCATTTCCCATAACTCACAGCGGCCAAATCCCAAACATAGCTGAAAAACAGAAATGATTCCACAGTTTACAAAACTAAGTCAGTCAAAATCAGCACATATTCTGAAATGTTGATCACATCTGCATGTAATCAGTAATTGTTCACCATTGCAGTCACAGTATAAAAGTTCAGCATGTACTTCCTCCAGTCGGTGCAACCCCCTTTCTCTTCCCCATAATATAAGCCTTAATATCCCCCCGGAATCTCTGTAATTTTGCACTTTAAAATTACTTTTACACAAATGTAACATGAGGAAGAGAAACCTATAAAAAGAGTGCGAACCCTTTCTCTTCCCCATGTTACAAGAAGATTAACCCACTCCAGAGTGTGGGTCTCTCAGGGATTAGTGTATGGCTGGGTGGTTGGAACCATTCTGCCTTCAGCCTCATGGTCCAACCCCCCAGCCATACACTAATTTTTTTTTTTTTTTAATTCATGTTTATTGATTCATCAGGCATCGTTACAAGGTACTTCTCAGTCACAAGGTACAGGTTTGACTTTAAATTATACACTTCTCTTCATACCACAGTCAACAATCCTTTCTTTTTTCTCTTTTTCTTCAGGCACAGAGATCTAAGCAGTCCCCAATCCTATTCCATTTTCATTTGGAGAGCATTAAGAAAAATCCAGATATCAATCTCCTCTAAGTGAGGGTATAATTTATTTGTTCTTTTTCTCTAGTGAGCAGTGTCCTGCCCCACTTTCTCCCCCAAGCCCTCCTCCATCAGGTTTTCCTGTTCCCTATCATTCTCTTGCATAGCGTCTCTCAACCTGATCCATCTTGTCCATCTGTTTACAGACAGAGGAGGCCTTGTGTTGATCTTATGTGTCAGCTCCTCCATTTCCTGCATCTCCCCTACTATCTCAAATCACTGCCCTAGTGTGGGTGTTTCTGGTGAGAGCCACCTCCTGGTTGCAGCTTTATGGGCGGCCACCACAAGAATGTTCCACAGATATATCTGATCCCTACCCTTCACTCCAGCCAGGGTTAAGCCCAGGACCAAGTGTTTTAATGTTAGGGCCTCCGAGACACAAAAGATGTTTTCCATAGTCTCCGCTATTCTCTGCCAGAATCGGGTAAGCTGTGGACACTGTCCTAATATATGCAGGTGGCCCACCTGTTCCTCCCCACACTCTCTGCAACATTTTGGTGAGTATCCTCTATCCCATTTGTTCTTCACTACCGGAGTAATGAACATTGTTCGAACCTTCCACTCAATTTCCTTCCATCTCTGGGAGTAGGTGGTTTTGTGGGCTTGTGTGAAAACGGTTTCCCACTTTTTCCGTGAGTGACTGACCCAGTTCCCTCTCCCATCTGGTCTTGATGGGGGCAGTATGTTCATATATTAATCCTTGAGAGACCCACGCTCTGTCGTGGGTTAATCCTTACACAGAGATCCAGAACAATTTATTAGCAGATCTATGCTGGAAGCAGTCTCTTTCCTGACAAAAAAATGAGACACTTGAAACAAAGCTGATTTGGTCATCTTCCCACCCTAACACTTCAGGTGACTCTTGGATGATCAATGCTGTGGATTCAGATTTAAACAGAGCTATTTTATCCAGTTTAATTTCAATACAGAAATCTGAAAGGTTCATGGTTTTAGTTTATTTTTTACTTATTAAATAAATACTGGTACTTGTTTCTTACCTCTAACTCTTTGTCACTCAGAGAGCCCACACTACACAAGCTCTGATTTGAAGACTCGTTATTTATTGGACCCTGAAAAATATAAAATAAGCACACAAACACGATTGTTACTTTTTGCGTATAACACATCTGCCAAATATTAGCCTGTAGGTGCAGTACACATGTTCCGAGATCAACAGCAGCCCAACAGCTATTCTTCCCCCCTTTTCCTTTTTTCATAATTTGTCATCCCAGGACAACTCAGATGCAGCATCTCGTCAGCAGTGATGCCCTGTTTCTGCTCATTTCCAGGGAAGTTAAGTGATTTACTCATGGTCACATAGTATTTGACTCTGGTGGGCTTTGAACCTTTGATATCCTGCATCCTGGTTCCCAAGCTGGTGTTCTAACCACTAATTCACACTGCCTCCAATACTGCAATATTGCCTCCAAAAGGTACAGCACAATACAACTGTAAAGCTGTCACTTAGAAACACTTGTATTGTATTAGTGCGTTCTGAATATTACTGACATGATTGGCAAAAGGAATATCTCTTTATTTCAAAGTTTGGAAATACACCTTTGAGCAGAAATGCTCATAGAAACGGACCGTCAGCAGATAAGGAGCGCTTGGCCCACCCAGTCTGCCCATTTCCCTACCTATTGGATAAGCTACAGATCATTGTTAATTGACAGCCTACTTCCTCCTACCCCCGAGAATTGCTTTATGGCTGTCCCATGCATTCTTGAATTCCCCCCACTGTTTTTGACCCCACAACCTCCTCAGGAAGGCTGTTCCATGCATCAACTACCCTCTCTGTGCAAAAATACTTCCTTACATTGCCCCCAAGTTGTCCCCCTCTATCTTCAAACTGTACTCCCTCGTTCTTGCACATCTTTTTTTCTGAAAGATGCTACCCTCTTAGACTTTGATTCCTTGAGGTACTTAAATGTTTCTATCGTGTCCCCACCTCTCCCTCCTTTCCTCAACGGTATACATATTAAGCTCCTTTAGTCTCTTCGTATGGCTTCTGGTGTAGACCCTGCACCATTCTAGTTGCCCTCCTCTGGACTGCCTCCATCCTGTCTATGTCCTTGCGGAGATGAGGTCTCCAGAACTGCATGCAGTATTCCATATGGTGTCTCACCAACTATCTGTAAAGAGGGATAACAACTTCCCATTTTCTACTGGTGATACCTCTCCCTATGCATCCCAGTATCCCCCTAGCCTCTCCCTATGCACCCCAGTATCCCCCCAGCCCTCCTTACTGCCTTCTCACACTGCTTGCCTACCTTTAAGTGATCTGACTACCCTAGGTCCCTTTCCATTTTTGTTGTTATTAGAACCTCCCCCCACATTGTGTACTCTTCCCCTGGTTTTTTTGTTTCCCAGGTGCATTACTTTGCACTGAATCTAAGCTGCCATACTTTTGACCATTCCTCCAACCTTGCCAAGTCCCTTCTCATCCTTTCCTCCCCCCCCTCTTGTGCATCAACCCTGTTGCAGATCTTTGTGTCGTCTGCAAAGAGGCATACTTTCCCTTCCAGTCCCACTGCAATGTCACCTATAAAGACATTAAAGAGGACTGGTTCCAGTACTGAACCCTGTGGTACCCCACTAGTAACACCCCTTTCTTCGGAGTGGACTCCATTTACTATTACCCTCTGTGCCCTGTTGTCCAGCCAATGTTTCACCGAGGCTACAACCCTAGGACCCAGTCCAAGGCTGGCTAGCTTGTTTATTAATCTTTTGTGTGGGATTGTGTCGAATGCCTTGCTTAAATCCAGACAGACCATGTCCACAGCCCCTCCCTGGTCTACTACATTTACAAAAGGTTCCCTCATCAGAACAACAATTTGTTTACACCATGTCAAAGACAGCATTAAAATTGATTAACAAAGGCTAGACAATATTGAATTAGTGAGAACAAAACACAATGAGTAACATAAGTACCATTTCGGCAATACAGAGTGAACAAAAGTTAACATTCAACAGGTCAGATAAACAGCTGTCCTTTTCTATTCACTGCACCAATAATTAGACTTACCTCACAGAGTCGCACTGATTACAAACACTAATTACAAAGATTTTCATTTTAAAGGGAAAGAACCTACGTGCAAAAGAAGTTTTGTTATTTACAAGTAACCACAGACCTTAAGAGAGATTCTCATCCTTAGAGCCACACTTTTGAAATTATAAGCTGTTGGCGTCATGACCACTCAGATAATTTTGCTTTGTTGAGGCCACCTACAGTATACGGTATAACGTGGATAGCCCCATACAATGAATAGGAGTCCAGAACCCAACCAAGCTGACACAGGTGGTCAGTCCAGAAAGAAAGAAAGAGCCCATTTAAAAGGACTCAGAAAAGGAGAAGTCTAAACATGCAAGAAAAACTGGAATGGGTCCACTAGGGAGCACAGTCTAAAGTTAATGAGTGGAAGATTCAAAAGGGAAATGAGAAGGCACTTATTCACAGAAAGAATAATGTCCAAGTGGAACGAACTGCCAGAGAAGGTGATATCAATGAAAACAATGGCCAGCTTTAAAAGAGTTAAAGGGAGTCATAATGGATAGGAATAAGGGTGTTGGGGGGCAGAAGTTCCAGTAAATCTGTCAGAGCTGCACACTCAAGCAGACTAGATGGACTATAATACAAGGTACAAGGGGAAATTGAAACAAACAAATATCCTCTTGGGGGCTGGGGGATAAGGCGAGCAGCCATTAGGTTGCTGGCTTTTGAGCAGACAAGACAGACCATTTGGCCTATTCTGCTGGCTTTAGTATAATGGTTCATTTCTGCTGGCTTTTCTGTATGTTCGCATGCAAGTGCCATAGTAAGAGTCATACTACAAGGGTGGTGTGGCGATTGTGGGGGACTTCAACATGCCAGGAGTGGACTGGAGCACCCCAACAACCAGGAACAGAAGGGAGCAGGTACTGCTGGATGCCTTCCAGGACAGCTTCCTGCTGCAAATGGTCAGTGAACCAACCAGGTTAGGGAATACCCTTGACCTTGTGCTGGCAATTGGGGACTTTGTGAGAGAACTTACAGTGGAGAAACTGCAGTCAGGGAGTGACCACCACTCAGTATGGCTTACATTGGATATGGGCAAGGAAGGAGTGGAATCTGGCACAATAGTGCTGAACTTCAGGAGGGCCGACTTTGGGAGGATGGGGGAAGTGGTAAAAGGGTACATGGCCAGAATTCAATCTAGTATGGACACTAACCAGAGGTGGGAGCTCATAAAGCTGGGGATAGTGGAGGCAACCAAAACCTGCTGCAAAGCCCAGAGCAAGACGGCTAGGGCTAAGAAACCAATCTGGTTGAGCAAGGAGGTCATGAAAAAGGTAAGGAGGAAAAGAGCTGCCTTTAGGAAGTATAAGAAAACAGGGAGGGAGGGAGGAGGACAGGGAGGAGTACTTGACAGAATCAAAGGAGGTGACAAGGGCAGTAAGGGGAGCCAAAGCATCTACGGAACTCAGGCTGGCACAAGGCATTAAGAAGGGGGAGAAGGACTTATTTAAGTACATCAGGGAGAAAAGGAGCTGTAAGGACCACATAGTAAGGATTAGGAAGGGGTGGGGGTTGGGTGGAAGCAGGGTGCGATAAGGCGGAAACACTAAATGAGTACTTCTGCTCAGTAATTACTAAAGAGAAGAGGGGGGTGACACCCAAGGTGGGAGAAATGGCAGAAGCAGGGTGGGAAGTGGTGACAGATGGGGAAATCATGGAGAGCAGAGTTCGAGAGGGCTTGAAGGCACTGAGAGTGGACAAGGCGCCAGGCCCAGACGGCATCCACCCCAGGGTACTGAAGGAGCTGGCAGAGGTCCTTGCAGGACCTTTGGCAGACCTATTTAATGCCTCACTACATTCGTGTGTACCCAGGATTGAGGATGGCTCATGTGGTGCCCTCCACAAGAGTGGCCCATGATGAACCGGAAACTACAGACCAGTGAGCCTCACATCCATCGTGGGTAAGCTAATGGAGACCATCCTGAAGGAGAGGCGGTGGCCTCCTAGAGGCCAAAGGACTACAGGACAGCTGGTCGAAGTTCTATGACTGGGTAACTAGGCAACTGGACAGGGGCCATGCAGTGGATGTCCTGTATCTGTACTTCAGTAAGGCATTCGACTCAGTGCCATATGGAAGGCTGGGAAGGAAGTTAGTAGGCACAGGGGCGGGTGCAAAGCTGGTGAGATGGGTAGGAAACTGGCAGCAGGGAAGGCAACAGAGGGTGGTGGTGGGTGGGGAGCTCTCACACCCAAGGGCAGTGACGAGCGCTGTTCCACAGGGCTCAGTGTTGGGACCAGTGTTTGGGATATTCATTGCAGACATATCATGGAATATCAAGAGCAAGATCAGTCTGTTTGCTGATGATACCAAGGTAGGCGTGGTGGTGGATGACCTAAGGCGATGGCAGGGGTTGCAGGATGATCTGTCAAAGCTTGAAACCTGGTCAGACACCTGGCAACTGGGCTTTAATGCCAAAAAGTGCAAGGTGCTGCATTTTGGGATGAAGAACCCAAGGAGGAGTTACCAGCTAGGGGGAGTGCAGTTAGCCCAGACAGAGGAGGAGCAGGAGCTGGGTATGCTTATTACAGGGTCAATGAACAACTCAGCACAATGTAGGAAGGCAGCTGCAAAGGTCAACAAAACGCTGGGTTGTATTGCAAGGGGTATATCCTCGAGGAGGTGATTCTGCCACTGTATAGGTCATTAGTTAGACCACACCTGGAGTACTGCGTGCAGTACTGGCGTCCATATCTGAAGAGGGACATTAAGTTACTGGAGGGGGTGCAGCGCAGAGCGACAAAGATGATCAAGTGGCTGGAAGACTTATCATACGAGAGGAGGTTGAAGGATTTGAACATGTACTCACTGGAGGAGAGGGGAGAGAGGGGTGACATGATTGAAACCTTTAAATACATGAAAGGAATAAACAAGACAGGTACAGAGGGGCTGTTCAAAGTAACGGAGGGGAGGGACACCAGGGGCCATGATATGAGACTGGAGGGAGGAAGGTTCAGGAGGGAGATAAGGAGACTTTTTTTTTTTTTTTATTTATTTATTTTTTTTTTTTAACCACACACAGAGCTGGGTGGCTGGGTGGAATGCGTTACCTGCTGAAGTGGTATGCAGTAGAACAGTGGACTGCTTCAAAACGAGGCTGGGACAGGACAAGGGGGAGGGTTAATGAAGGGGAAGGGTGGAAGGGAGGGGCAGCTGCAGAATAAGGGGTGCTAGCTGCACATTCGAGCAGACTTGATAGACCTCTAGGCCTTTATCTGCTGGCAAATTTTGTATGTTTGTAAGGGATATCACTGTGCCCTCCAATTCTTTTTCCTGGAATAAGCAGCCCCGGGGCTTTAGAATTTTTTTTATTTGTTATTGAAAGCTTATAGAAAACTGATCATCAGGCATCCAACATAGATAATGCTTGTAAGTTCTTTGTATCCACTCTTCAGATCCTTCAGGATAAGCATGTTCACCTCAAAAAGCGTAGTCAGAGGCACAGTGACAAGATGGCTGCATTGTGATCTACTTGAAAGACTGGGCCAAGTTTAAAAATTCAAAGTCCCTGGCAGACTGGATGACTACAGGAGACAGACATGAGTGCAAGAAAGTAATTTGGGCTGCAAAAGTGTATACTACAAACAGCTTCTTCAGTCTACAGTCAGTAACCCATGAAGTTTTTGTAGTCATATAAAGTCATTCATGGGACAGGATACAAACCCTGCCCATATCGGATAGGACTCTGGATGGCGTAAACTGTAGTAATATATTCTCAGTTACTAATGCCTTCAACTCCCAATTCTCAGACTTATCCAATTACACAAAGTTATCCAGTACATGTCACAAACCTATGCCCAATGTAGTGGAACCAAACACCCCTCCATTTAACTTAAGGATGGTCACTAAAATCAAGGTACTGCACTTTCTAAGGAATATCACAGTCTGCAGCAGTGTGGGGTCTGATGGTTTACTACCCAGGTTTTTTTCAAATTGCCGCTCTTCTCATAGATGCACCTGTCACACTGGAAGACAGCCAGAGAAGTTCCTATTCAGAAAAAGGGTGATGAAATGCTTAGAAAATGACCGCCCCATGGCCATCCTATCAGTGCTCGACAAGTTACTTGAGAAACTGGTGGTCTTCTCAGGTAACAGAACACCTCCACCAGCATAACTTACTAACACCGGCACAGCATGGTTTTAGGCAAACACACAGCACAACCACTGCCCTCATACAATTAACAAGTGATGTCAAAAGAGCCAAGGATAAAGGAATGCTTACAGGGGCCATTTTCATTGCTTTAACCAAGGCATTTGACCTTATGGATCACACCTTGCTACTTCATAAACTATCCACTCTCAGTCTCTCAACTGCGCTGCCTTCTGGTTTGAAAGCAGTCTCTGTTGGCGGCAGCAATTCGTAGAAATCAACAGTGTCAAATCTAATCTGAATCACAATAGCACTGAGGTACCCTCAAGGATCCATACTTGGTCCCTTGCTATTCACACTTTCAATAACCTGCCATTTACAGTTGGGCTCTTGCTCTACCTTACTGTATGCAGATGACATGGTTCTGTACTACAGTGCCCCAGACATAACTGACAACAATCAGCAGCTAAATACAGGTTACTCACCTGTAACAGAAGTTCTAGGAGTGGTATATGTTGTTCATCCACACTGTCTGGCAGGTTCCTTGCTGCTTTAAATCTTGCCGGAAGGTCTTCAAGCTGGCTCCTCCCACCCACCCGGGTGGTAAAACCCTCGGCTCCACCCCATGACGCCAGATCTAGCCCGCTGGAAGCCAGGTTGTGCGAAGCCAGGGAGGCCGGGTGGGTCGTGCGGATGAAACAACATATACCATTCCTAGAAAGTACAGTTACGCAAGAACTTACCATAACAGTAGATCTTCCAGAGAGGCTCTTGCAGTAGGTAATTACATATAGGACTGACGCCGGCCCGTGGCAGGACCCTACTGAGAAAAATTTCTAGCTAGCAGTTCCTGGCGAGACTGCCCCACGTCAGGTGACCAGGCGCCATACGACGCCGGTATAAAGGGGCGGTCCCGGACACCGCTTTCAGTTCTTTCTCTCGCCACAGGCCCAGAAGGCCCGGACGAGAGAGAAGCAGATATTTCCTTCAATGGAAAAGGAACTGAAAAAGCCTAGGGGGATGGAGGGTGGGAAGGTATTACCTACTGCAAGAGCCTCTCTCGAAGATCTACTGTTACGGTAAGTTCTTACGTAACTGTACTATCTTACTTCGAGGGGCCTTTTGCAGTAGGTAATTACATATAGGACAGAATCCCAAGCAGTCTGGAACAAATGAAAGGCACCGGGAGGAGGAACTACTTCAAAAAGTAGCAACTAATCTAGCAGGTCTCAAGAAAGGAGGCCTTGCAAGACAGCTAACCCGAAGCTTGCTCTACAGCGAGAGGCAATGTCCAAACTGTAATGTTTAGTAAAGGTATGGACTGAAGTCCAAGTGGCGGCAGCACAGATGTCTGCCGCAGACACGTTTGAAACAAGCCGCAGAGGCTGCAACTCCAATGAGTGAGTGACCTCTGACTTGACCCGGGAGGGTTTTGTTGTACTTGGTCATAGCAGAAAGTGATGCAATGGGCCAACCATTTTGATAGGCATTGCTTAGAGACAGTGACTGCCCTTCTTTGTGAGCAAAAGAGACGAACAACTGATCAGTCTTTCTGAGATCCTTCGTCCTATCGTGTAGTATCTCAGAATCCTGAACATCCATGGTATGGAGCAGGTATTCTCCTTGATTGGAGTACTGAGGGAAAAAAGCAGGTAATTCAATAGACTGATTTAAGATAGATTCCGCTACCACCTTCGGGAGAAACTCAGGATTCGTGCGAAGAGCTACTCGTTCTTTGTGAAAACTCAGATAAGGGATTTTGCACATCAGGGCCTGGAGCTCGGAAATTCTGCGAGCAGAAGTAATAGCCACCAAGAACAGTGTCTTCCACGATAAAAACTTCAAGTCTGCGGAAACTGCAGGCTCAAAGGGAGGAAGGGTAAGTTTCTCGAGGACAAAGTTTAAGTCTCAAGGGGGAGCTGGAATCTGGACAGGGGGCCTGAGATGAAGGACCCCTCTGAAGAAAGTTTTGGATACCTCCAGCTGGGCAAAAGCCTTATCAGTGAAAGGGACATGGTAGGCTGAAATAGCCGCCATATGGACTTTCAAAGAGGAGTGACTGAGACCCAGGTCAAAAAGATGACGCATGTACTCAAATAGAAAGGTCACAGGACAGGAAAAGGGCTCCAGGTTCCTGGACGCAGCCCAGATGGAAATCTTTTCCATTTCATGGCATAGGTGGACCTAGTGGAGGTTTTCTAGCCTCCACCAGAATCTCGGCCACCTTAGGAGAAACGCCAAAATGAGATTGAGCTAGGTCTGCAGGAGCCATGCATGAAGTTGGAGGGACTTAAGTCCCGGATGGACCAGGGTCCCCTGATCCTGGGTCAGCAATCCTGGAGATAAAGGAAGAGGAAGAGAAGGAACCTCTGAGTATTGTTGTAGGAGAGAGAACCAGATTTGCCTGGGCCAGAAAGGAGCGATTAGAATCATTCTCGCTCCTGCCAAAGCAAGCTTCTGCAGCACACGTAGGACCAGAGGAATTGGAGGAAAAGCAAAGAAGAAAAAAAAAAAAAAAAAAAATCGGTCCTTCCAGCTTAGAGACAGAGCATCACTCCAGAAAGCGCCTCGCTCTGGAGCGAGCGAGCAAAAGACTGGAAGCTTTGCGTTTTGGGAGGAGGCGAACAGGTCTATCTGAGGAGTCCCCCAAATCTGGAAGATGCTTTTTAGAACTTTTTCGTCCAGTTCCCACTCGTGTGGTAGAGCAGACGTGCAACTTAGTCTGTCTGCCAGGACACTGTCGACTCCCGGAACATGGATCGCCGTGAGGTGAAGGTTATGAAGCGCTGCCCATTCCCAAACTCTCATCGCTTCCCTGCACAGCGGGTAGGACCGAGTCCCTCCCTGCTTGTTGATGTGCCACACCACGCACATGTTGTCCGTTTGGACAGCTAGGTGACCAGGAAGGATGAATTGGTGAAGGGCCTGGAGAGCATACAGCACTGCTCGAAGCTCAAGCACGCTGATGTGGAGAACTATCTCCAAGTTTGACCATAGGCTCTGGGTTCGGTGAGGACCCAGATGGGCTCCCCAACCTTCGTCTGAAGCGTCCGTGGTCAGAGTCTGATCGGGGGAGGATGAAAAAAAGGGGACCCCCGGAAAAGGTTAGCTCGAACCATCCACCATTGCAAGTCTCTTACCATCGGCGAGGAGATCAGAACGAGATGATCTAGGTCATCTACCCATTGATCCCACTGAGATCGGACAGTCCACTGAGAGAGTCTCATGTGGAGGCGCGCGCGGAACCGTCGGGATGGCCGCCACCATAAGCCCCAGTAGAAAGAGCACTGACCTCGCCGGAACCCTCCTGTTTTCCGATAGGAGGGAAATCTGGGACTGGAGGGAAGCACCCCTGTCCGGAGGCAGGAAGGTCCTGCACGTTGTCGTGTTGAGGACTGCCCCGATGAACTGGAGCCTCTGTGAAGGACCCAAGTGAGACTTGGAATGGTTGATGGTAATACCCAAGCCAGTGAAAACCTGCTGGGTGAGGGAGAGAAATTGCAGGAGTTCCTCCCTGGATGGGGCTGCCAGGAGCCAGTCATCCAGGTAGGGAAAAACCTGAGCTCCCAAAGTATGCAGGTGGGCCGCTACCACCGCCAGGCATTTGGTAAAAACTCGGAGAGAGCCAAGGAAAGACCAAAAGGGAGCACCCGGAATTGGTAGTGGTCCCCTGGAACGTAAATCTGAGGTACTTTCGGTGCGAAGGGCGAATGGGGATGTGCAGGTATGCATCCTGCATATCCAGTGCACAAAGTCATTGGCCCAGCCAGAGCAGGGGCAAGAGGGTTTGAAGGGAGAGCATCCTGAACCTCTTGTATTCCACATATAGGTTTAAGGAGCTGAGATCGAGAATGGGTCTGAGATCTCCCGTCTTCTTTGGTACGAGGAAGAAATGGGAATAGTAACCCGTCCCGTGGAGGTGAAGGGGGACGGACTCTATAGCCTGCTTCGCAAGGAGAGCAGAGATTTCTTCCCTGACCAAAGGAAGATGGTCCCTTGAGTAAGAGGAGTTCAGAGGGGGGTGACGTGGAGGTTTCTGCAGAAACTCTATGGAGTGCCCCTCTGCTATGATCTGAAGCACCCATGAATCAGATGTTATCCTCTCCCAACCCGGAAGGTGGAGGGAGAACCTCCCTCCTACCGGTTCCTCTGGAGCGTCCGGAGGCGGTGGGAGAGGGAAGGAGTCAGGTGGTGTGAGGCAGCGCCGCAGCTGGGGCCTGGCAGCTGTGGGGGCCCGACGTTTAGTGGCCCGCCTTCCTTGAGGTTTCGCTTGAGGCCGGCTGCGTCTGCGAAAGGGATGGCGCTGTGGGGGATGGTACATAGGTCTCAATCTGGTGGAGATGGGCCTTTAGTTAGAATGCATTTTTTTTTTTCTTGCAGTTGTTATGGAAATAAATTTAATCCATACAAAGAAAACATAAATCTTATCACCTAGAATACCTAGTAGTGTGAGTAATGGTGTAAATGTTAATGTCTGGCACTTCAGATAATGTACTGATGATCAGAGTCCACAAATTAGTAAATTAGACAAGAATGGATCATACGTATAAGGGTTCCTGAAGTATGTGCACATCTGACAATATGGGGAATATAGCACTATTTATTTTGTTTAGTTTTACACAAGTATAGTCTATATAGACAAATAGTAGTTTGTTGCAACTTTGCAGTTTTAATGTCACGTGTTTCCCAATTTGTAACTAATCCTGGGTCGCCTTTCGAAAAGGAACCTTCGGTATACGGGTTTAAATAACAACAAAATAAAATAAATAAAATAATTCTATTTGAGGTGTCTTATCACTTGCCGTAATTAGTCTGGTATTTCCAGCATTAGATTGTTCCGGTATTTATTCCTTAATGTGAGATCTTTCTGTTTTTGCTCTCTTAGACACAAACTAGTCAAAAGGTACTAACATACTAAAAAAACAGCAGATTAGGCTCAATGGTCTATTGAGTCTGCTCGTGGATCAGCACCTACTCGGGGCACTGTAACAGCCCCCCCTCCCCACAAGGTCGCCCCCCCCCCCCGACCAGACTCTAGGCTGCACCCTCTCCCTGTACCCATCCCAGCCTCTTTTGAACTCCTCCACAGTTGTAACAGCCACCAGTTCCGCAGGCAGCACATTCCAGGGTTCCACAACCCTCTCTGTGAAGTAGTGCCTCGTCTCCCCCCTTAGTCTCCCACCGACCAGGCTTGAGTGCCCCTGGTGGCCCCTATCTCCCTCAGCTGCAGCACTCCCTCAAGGTTGACCCTATTTATTCTCTTGAGGTATCCAAGGACCTCCATCACATTCCCTCTGTTCCTCCTCTCCTCCAGTGAGTAAAGGCTGAGCTCCTCTAGCTACTCCTCATGGGGCTTCCCCCCTCCCAGACCCTGTATTATCCTGGTCGCCCTCCTCTGGACCCTCTCCAGAAGAGCAATATCCCTTTCTAAGTACAGATGCCAAAACTGCATGCAGTATTAAAGGTGCGGCCTAACCAGGCAATTATACAGCGGAAGGAGCACCTCTCAGCTCCTTGAGGTTATCCTCCTGGCAGTGCACCTCAGCATTCTATTTGCTTCAGCCGCAGCCCTTCTACACTGCTCCGCGTAGTTCATTTTGGCATCCACCACCGCCCCAAGGTCCTTTTCCTCCCTGAAGTGTCCCCACCCCTGGTGTACACATGAGCCAGGTTTTTGGCCCCCATGTGGAGCACCCTGCAGTGATATGAAGATGTTTGTATTGATTACCTTACTTAAAATGTCAACTAAAGAAGACTTTAGTGGTGCTACCAGTTGACCATGTGCTAAAATGAAATTCTTAATTTGCACGTACCGAAAAAAAAAAAAAAAAAAAAAAAGGTTTTGAGGAAGATTAAATTCCATTTGTAACTGCTGAAATCATTTAAAAGTTATTTAACAAGGTATTCATTTATGTTCATCCATTTTTCCACTGCCTAAAAGCTGCGTCTGTAACAGATGGTTAAAAAAGTAATTGTTAGAAACAGGAAACTGGGGGGGTGCGAGCAATATGGTGGATATTTGATCACTCTCGCCGGCTCATCTTAAACAGCTAAAATACTGCAGTTTAAACCTGACGGACAGGAGCCAAAATTGCAGGAACGGACATCAGATCTACCCGTGGAAGTTACGGGAAATCCATGTAAAAAACAGTATCATGGTGCCGGGGCAAAATCTAAAAATGCCCCGACAGCTTCCACCACACACTCCGCTTCGTGCAGGCCTGAAGACAACGCGGGAGGTATAGAGGAGGAGGAGACTGTACAAACTATTGGGGCAACGCTAATGAAATTAATCAAGTCAGTAACTGTTCTTTCCAACAAGTTTGCTGGGCTAAACAATCGTGTCATCACGCTTGAAATGACCATGTAAGGGACCCAAACCACTGCCTTCGATGCTTCCAAAAGGGCAGATGCAGTGGTGGGTGCGGTGTCCACCATAGTGAAGGAGAGCAAATAATTGAGAGGCCCATACTGAAACCCTTGAGAATCAAATCTGAGCTCCCAACCGAAGAATTCTCGGGACTCCAAAGGAAACTGAAGCGGATAGCCTTTTGTTATTCCTTCAAGAGTGGCTTAACCAACAATTTGGGTCGGATGCACAACTTAAAGCCCACCAGTTTCACCGGGCCTACTGCGCTACACCTTGTGGGTGTGTGGAAGAACAGGACATACCTCGGGCAATCATCTTGGTTACAGATGGAGCAGCCACGAGAGATTTCATCTTGAATCTGGCTAAAAGAAAAAGGGGATTTCTTTTTGATGGCCACCAGATAAATATGTACCCAGACATTAGCTATGCCACCCGACAGAAGCGCAAGTGTTTCGATGGAGTAGGAGCTATGCTCCGTGAAGCTTCACTTGTCCATGGAGTGATCTTTCCTCGCGATTGAGGATTGCACATCGTGGGAAGGCATTTCTTTTCTCAGAGCCTGTTGAAGCTCTCAAATGGGCCCACAAACATGTTCTCCCCATCAGTCAGCAAAACGAATCAGACCAGCAGTCCTCTGAGGAAGAGGATACTTGAATTTGCTCTGCAGATCTGGCGACAGCCCAAATGGTCTCTCTACAGGTACTCTGTTTTTCATTTTAAAGATACATAATGGATTTTTTACTTGAAAACCAGCAAGAACTTTAAGGACCTGATCAGTGTTCTTCTGAAAAATGGACAGTGCTAAGGACTTCCATGTTCTTTTTGGACTGTTCAATAGTTCCTCCTAAACCTTGTTTCAATTTAAAATAATGGCTCAAATGGCTAAGTTTAATTTTAAGTTTGTTAAGTAAGCTCTGGATTTACTATGATAAAAATACAGGATTGCACAGTATTTGTGCTTTACTAAATAGATACCTGGCTACCAGTACCACCAAGTGTGGTGAAGGACTTTGAGACATTTACATATTCTAATTTTTCAGATAATTTCCAGGCTGCTCATGGACTCCTCTACAGCACTGATGCACATTATAAAAAACAGAGGAATAGTATTTTGCTACCTCCTTCTTGGCTTTCCCTCATATGTCATATCTGTAAAGCATCTCACAGCTTATACTGCTTGTACTAAAGAGGGGTGGTACCCTCTTGTGGTAATATAAATGTAAAAGGGTATCTTCTCAATGCTTGTAAAACGACTATGTTTGTTTTGAACAAAATAAAACAAAGTATAAAAAAATACACAAGTGTGGATTGATCTTACTTTCAAACTTTATAATTGATAATCCTTCTGCCAGTCAATTGCTTTAGTAGCGAAACTGGGATACTGTACATTCTTTGTTTATAACAGTTAGAAAACAATATATGCTTTAAGCTTACTTAACTTGAGAAAGTGAGATACAGGCATCGATACCGAAAGGGTTTGGAATAAGAATAGCAATTTAGAGAACCCATTCAATCATACTGCTCTAACTCTGCCAATCAAATATATAGGTACAGCTGCTCATTTTTTAGATTTTGTATCAGAGTTAGTAATGGTAAATAATGGAGTTAAAATACTTGCTCAAGATGCAGAGTTAATTTAGTTCCAAAATAATTGTTCTGGATTTTTTTTTTTTTTTTTAAACAAGGGCAGTTATACTGTATGTGAAGAGGGTATGTGTTATCAAGTTAGAATATATCTGTTTTACTCCAGTTTATCATATAATCAGATGCTTTCCTGAAACTCTATGAAATATTAATTATCTTCCTGAAGTAGTGCGATCTACAAGATATAACAATGCATCGTCAGCATGAAGACTGATAAGTGACACTAACTGTAATTCCCGAAATTTTATTATTTCTTACTGCTATAGATTACCACTGCAAACAAACAGTGAAAGTGGACAACCCTGTCATGTACCTCTAGTAAGTGGAAAGAATGTTCAGATTTTAGTTTTTATATTGGATCACTGTATAGTATTTTATCCAGTTTAAAAACTAGATGTCAAGACTAATTTTATTGAGTGTGGCATGAATAAAGGGCTATTCTACTCTGTCGAATGCTTTATCCGCATCGACAGCTAGAAGACTGGCATCTGGTTTTGTATTTATCATCAATAATGTTAATGGTTCTTCTACTGTTAGTCATGTACATGCCTTTTATAAATCCTTTTTGAGCCTTGGGAATAATTATTGGTAGTATGCGAATATTCTAATAGAGCATTTCTGAAAATTTTTTTTTTTTTTTTTAAACTGTATCCATTATGAAATTGGTTTATAAGACGCGCATAGCTGTGGATCTTTATCTTTCTTATAGAAAACATGAATAACCACTTCCATTAAAGATTTTAGTATTGCATGAAGTATGTTAAAGATATTAAACAAACAATCTGGTTAAAACTGGTACTAGTTCTTTACTGTACGTTTTATATATAATTTGACTATGAAACCATTGAGGCCAGAAGCCCCCATGCTGGTAGGCTATCAACAGCCTGCTGTACTTCCTTTTTCCAATAGATTTTCATTGAGGGATTTAATCTTTGATGTTGGTATTTTAGAAAGGCTATATTTTTAAGACGTTTTCTGCAGCTAGTGGATAATGTTTTAATGAATATTGTGCATTACAATATTTTATTAATTGATCACTTTAGGTTTTTGGTGTTTATTGCCCACTTCATCTTTTATAGAAACAGAGTTCTGTTGTCTTTTTTCAACTGCCAAGACAAAAGCTCTTGGTTTATTCTCTAGATAATATTTCAAGCGTGTGTAATATTCAGTTTTCTGCTTGTCTAGTTATTAATGCTTTATGTGCTTCCTTTTTTGTATTAATTATATATCTGGGTATCAAATGTGCTATGTATTTCTTCTAGGTGATAAATCTCACTCTTGTTGGATACTCATTTAATGTTTTATTAAAATGACTAAATGTATATAGACTGAAATCGACCTCTGAGCCACGCTTTAAATGAGTCCCACATTATTAACAGTGATGTGTCTTGTGTCGTACTGTCTTTAAGTAATAAGCAAAGACAGGGTGTGCATTAAAAATAGAATAATAGATAGGTTACAGTGAATTACAAGGCTGTAATTTCATCGAGAGGTTCTGGGGACATAGATAACCTCGAGAGCGAAGCTCGAGAGGTTTCTATGTCCCCAGAACCTCGAGATGGAATTGCAGCCGAGTAATTTACTGTAACCTATTTTTAATTTTTTGTAATATATGGATCCGATTCCGAAAAATGTGCTGTTTTTAAAATTCTGTGAACTGGGCTGGCTGCCTGTTGCACTGAAGAAGTGCTCGCTCTCGGCTGACCCACGCACAGACAGTATTGAAGTTGTGCCCGGATTTGTGAGGAAAGCTTTTACTTTAATTTGGTAATCCTACCGTTTATTTCCTTTGTTCATCCGGCAGGTAATCCACTTTTCTGAGAAATAAATATAAAAAAACAAACTGGGCATAACTCGAGTTGCTCTCGCTAAGCGCGAGTAAACGTCCGCCATGTTTTCGCGTTTGGTTTGCCCGCCTACTCAGAAAGTGTGCCAATGGCATTGCACGTTTACATTGGGTGCACAGACTGGAACGTGGCACCATGGCAACCACGTTTGTGTGGCAGGCAAACTGGCGCATGCGCTGTGGGATTTCAGTGATAATACTATCGTTCAGAGCTGAAACGATAGTATTATCAGCAGTGAACGATAGTATTATCAACAACAACCAATAGTATTATCGCTTGAGGAAGGGCAGAATTATCAGAAAGGAAGTAGTGTATTATAGGAATTTTTTTGTATGACTTTTGATAGTATTATTTTAACAATCCATATATTACAATATTTTAATGCACGCCTCGGGGTGTGCCAAGGCACAAGGCCAAAGGCAGAGTGTCCTTACGCCCCTGGGAAGGGCATCAAAATCCTTTAATGCACATCCTGCCGTGGCTTATCACACATAATATGGGCCACCATCATAAAAGATTTAGTTCGATTTACTCGGATAGGGATTAAAATGTATTTACTATTTTGAAGAGTGTACAATACATTACCTCTAACACATCTAAAATTGAGAAAGTAGTCCCTATTAATGCACAAAATAGCATATCTCAGCAACAGGTTAACTATTGCAGTACCTTGCAGTTAAAGTATTTCATTAGTAGAGTAGGTTGAAAATAAATATTTTCTATGTGACGTAAATTTTATGATTATAAATGCACTGTAACATCTATAAATTTGTAAAACATAAGCAGTGTTTAAAACTTAATTTTCATTACACTGTAGTTGTATAGTTTCATTGAAGGCAACCTTCTCTTTATTTTTGTTTTCCACTTATGTGTTATAGTCCAGTACATAAAAGGAAAACTACCATAGGATTGAGGTGAAAGGTTAGTAAGACAAAAAAAAAAAAACCTTTTAAACCTGCCAAGTGGTCTTTTTTTTGTGGGGAAGGGGGTACATTTCACCTGAACACACCTCTGTATGATTCAAATGCATGTGTTTTTATAAACATCAGCAATGTATTTGAGTAGTTCGAGTCTGCCTCTGCCCATGTACAGTGCGTTTTCCCACATGTTCTCTTTGTTTATAAAGAATTAGTGTATTGCCTACTTTCTTCATCCTGCTTTTTTCTCTGTTTCCCCATATTCAAGACATAGAATGTTTTTTTCATGGAATACAGGGATTCAAAATTCTGCTCTGTTCCACTGGTAGAATGTTACTCTCCTAACATACTATACACACACACAGACAAAAAAGGCCTGTTTTAGAGCCACAGACTCAATTATCTCACCATCAGGGTCAGGGCTGCAGCTATGAATTTTGGGGCCCAGGACAAGTCACTTGAAATGGGCCCCTGTTTCCCAAAGCAACTAATGCCAGGGGTAATGCCAGCTCCTCCAGTGGGCCTCTCCTGAGCTTGGGGCCCCGGACAACATCCCCACTTTTCCCCCCATTATTGCAGCCCCGGTCAGGATAAGCAGAAGAGATTTCCCTGATGAGCAGGTAAATACAGAAGGGGGATTTTTCACGGTTAGTAAAGAAACAGTTGTAATGAAAACTATAAACAATACCCAATGGTTCTAATTTGTTTGTGTGTGTAAGGAGAGAGGGATGATCAGGGAAACATTTAATTTGTTTTATTTTTTATTTAAGGTAGTTTTATTTTTAGGGCCCAGTTGAAGGTTTTCACAGTGTAAAGGTAACAGCCATGTTTGTGATGGAAGACCAGTTCTGGTTGCAGGGGGACTGATGGAAGACAGTTTGGCTTTAGGAGGACTGATTTGTTCATTGTGTGATGTGGTTTAGGACCAGGATGACTGTGCGTACAGAGTTTTTTAATGTACAGCCAGCTGATGTCTCTTGGCCAATGAGATTTCTACATTTTTTTCTTGCCATTTTATAAAGAAATGTATTTCCTGGCTTAATTTTGTCTTAGTAAGTGAATCTCTAAGAACCGATTGTTCCATATGCCATAATTTCTCAAATTCACTATGAGGGTCTGGTTTAATCTATAGTATGAAGGAAGAATGATCCAATATCAGAATAATATGATATCTACAGTCTACTACTTGATGAAAAATAATTTCAGATATTAAAAAGAAATAAATTTCTTGAATAATTTTGATGTGCTGCAGAGAAATGTGAATATTTTCTTTCCTCCGAATGCAATGTATGCCATGGATCCACTAGTCTTAAATCTATTTTACAGTTAGAAAGTGATGATTTATATCTTTACCTATAGTTGAAGTCTTATCCAGATAATTTTAATATAACCCAAACTTACCACCAATAATGTATGAAGCATTGTAATTAAAAGTGGGAGGAAATATTCAGTTAAAAAAAAAAAAAAAAAGAGGTTATTCTCCTTTATTCCATATATTGTTGAAACAGTATACAGTACTTACGTCATGGAAACTCGCATTCTGTTATGTATCTAGCCAGATTGTCTATATGGCGGCTTAACATTTTGGGGTTTGTTGAACCTCTCAAAGAATACAGCAACTCCACTTGAACTGGGCAAACAAGGAGACCTGTACACCTGGCCCCAGCAATTTTGGAACCATTCAAAATCTGTATGGTGAAACGTGTTTCCTGTATCATAATATGGTTCATCTGCCTTTTCTAACCAACTATGTATTTTGTTAGTTTTAATTCTATTTCTGATCTTTTATGTTCCATGTAGCAAATTTATATTGCACTGCCCATATTTTTTCAGTTTACCTTTACAACTGCACTTGTTGCACAGATTCTGCTGATGAAATATTTGAAAGACATTATAAGTATAGATTTCTTGCTCTATTTTTGTTTTTCCCCTTATCTTGAGATGCCCACTGAGTGTATTTTGCATTCATTTTAGCAAGCATTTCCCTTGATCCTGAGGGTGCTACAAGTACCCTATCTTCTTCCCCGCCACTGGAACTAAGTGGACTATGTTCCCTATCTCTCCCCCTTTAGTAACAAAGATGACCAGAGTGTCATCTTATGACCTGCTTCATGCATGTCCGGCCACGTATTATATCAATTATCAATGTACTGCGAGTATCTCGCCACCTTTAACATATATTATAATTATAAAGAAAAGCGCATTCTCATTCTTGCTTCTCTCTGTGTCTAATAATCCATTTCCCTTATATCCTTTATTCCCTTACATACGTATATTCCCTCGTGCCCCAAGAGCCCCACTTGACCTCTACATAATGCCCTTGCACCAATAAATATTATAAAAGTGTACCCTATCATATGCTACATTGTACTTCTTGTTAATTCAATAGCACTGTTCATCCAAAAAGAAAGGGAAGGAGAGAGAGGGGGAGAAAAAAATATATATATATAGTGGTTCAAGTAGAAAGCATAATTGTTCAAAAGACAGACACGTGTAAAAGCCATGGATCACCCTCCACCAAAATTTTTGCTGCTTTCTTTTTGTGCGGCTTCCCTAAATCTCTGTAAGAAGGTACCCACTCCCATTAGATTTATTAACCCATCTGGAGTATTCATCCAGCTCTTTTCACTCTTTTTACATGTTTTTAACCCAGTGATTTTCTATTCACTTACCTGGGCCATTCCAATACATATTTATATATAACAGAAATAGGATAATAAAGTAAGTTTGTGTTCCCCCCTTTCCACCCTTCCCCTCTTATTAATATGCAGATTTGTTTAAATAGACACGGATTGCCTTCTGCAGCTTAAAAACTACATTTTAAACTTTGAAATTATATTTCCATAGTTTGTCCTTATTTTTCTTCATTGGCCATTAATGTTTGGGCCCACACAAGGTGACTTTTATCCATTCTGTTGGACAGGTTCAGGTAGGGAAATTGTCCCTTCATTCGTTGATGCCTTCAGTCTCTCCTGTATAAAGAGACTGTTCATCTCGATCATTTTTTTACGTTTGTTCTTGCTCCTCCATTAATAATTTTGTGTCTTCCTCATCACCAGCCTGGGAAGAATGTTTTGTAGTTACTGATCTTGCTGGAGTTTTCTGTGATTGAGAATAATGAAGGTACTGTAAATCAAGTGACTGCTTTTATTATACGGTTGGTTTTGGGTTCATACATCTGATCTATGGTCTCTGCAATATGACAAGCCAGACTGTCCACAGCACTCCTCGAATGTTTAAGTGCTTCATGCGGGTCTTCAAAGGTCTGTAAATGTCCTTGCACGACAAATGTTATTTTGGCTGGAGGAATGAGAGAGGGAAGTAGATGCCTCTTTCAAAGAATAGCCTTTTTACTGAATTAGTTTCCTTCTTGCAGTGGTTTCCCCAGATAGATCTGGATATAGATTAAATTGGCAATTTTTCAAACCTGAGGGCTTTTTCCATTCTTGCTTCACGCAGGACTGCTTCTCTGTCCTGGTATCTATGTGGTTTGATAAAAACAGTTCTTGGCATCATCAGACTATTTGGTTGCATAACACATGGTCCTCCCATTGTAATGGTAGGCATTTTTTCAAAACAATTCCAGGGGATCTCCCACCTCTCCAAACCCTCAGTCACTTTCTTTTGTCTTTTTAAAAACGGGTGGGGGGTAACCTCAACTGATGATATTCTATTTTTACAACTCACTTGCTCTTGCATAGAGTTTCAATTTTAGTGTTTAGTACATTCACAAATTTGCTTACCAGGTTAATAGCAAATTTTTATTTATTGAAATTGTTTCACCAGGATGGCACACTGTGCAAAAAGATGATAGTCTCCCGGTGTGGCCCTGGGGGGTTGAGGGTACAGTGGGAGATAACCCGCAGGTTATCAAGAGTTACATATGCGAGGAAAAACAGCAGAACATAGCTGAGCACAATTACAGCAACAGAGTAGCCAGATTCAGTTGAACAGTTTACAGAGAACGTTTCAGTTACACAGTTGCAGGATACAATTGTGTGCTGGACTAGGGACAAGACAAACAGTACAGTTCAACAACAGTAGGCAGGCATAGATTATATTACAGGATGGCATAGTATTGGACAGATGAGGTGTGACACTGAATGGAGAAATGGGAGGATCAGGCAGTATCAAGGAGTGTTTAGGACAGGGTAAAGCCCATGTACTAGAAGTGCTGAAGCTGGTATAGATAAGCCAGCTTCCATAGCATAAGCTAGGTGCCGCTGGCCAGGCAGTGGGGAGATGAGAAAATTACTCACCTTAGTAATTATATTCCTTCTAATGGAGTCTTGCTGTATTCTGACTATTGCAGTGATTCCCAACCTTTGAACTGCCCCGGAGAACTAAGAGTTAACTTTCCATGCAGGGCATGGAACGCTGAGCTCGAGCTCGGTTGAAGTCTCTGTCTGGAGTGTTTTGAACCTAAACCGTCAGATTCTTACGAGCCCAACTAAACTAAAAATTCTATGTGGAAATTGTAAAAATTCTACTAGCCAACTGGCTGAAAAGTTTCGGATTCCCAAGGAAGACTCATCAGGAAACCCAAAAACGAAACCCAACGTACTGAAAAAAATGACAATAATAAATAAGCACCCAAACAAAAGGAAGGGGGTGCCAGCAAATACACCCCGGGGTGGAACACTGCACCTGCCCACACACTTCCCAAAAACAGGTTCTGAGAGGGGAGGAAGGGAGGGAGGTCAGAATACAGCAAGACTCCATTAGAAAAAATATAATTACTAAGGTCATGTTTTCTTCAAACATGAAGTCTTGCTGTATTCTGACTATTGCAGACTACCAAGCAGTACCTCCAAGGAGGAAGGACAGAAATACAGGTTACTCACTTGTAACAGGAGTTCTAGGAATGGTATATGTTGTTCATCCACACTGTCTGGCAGGTTCCTTGCCGGAAGGTCTTCAAGCTCCTCCCAGGTGGTAAAACTCTCGGCTCCGCCCATGACGCCCAGATCTAGCCTGCTGGAAGCCAGGTTGTGCGTCGAAGTCGAGTGTCAGGGAGTTAGGGTGGATGAACAACATATACCATTCCTAGAACTCCTGTTACAGGTGAGTAACCTGTATTTCTAGGGACATGGATATGTTGTTCATCCACACTGTCTGGCAGACTC
The DNA here is from genome assembly GCA_016271365.2 of Neoceratodus forsteri. Classification (NCBI taxonomy): domain Eukaryota; kingdom Metazoa; phylum Chordata; order Ceratodontiformes; family Ceratodontidae; genus Neoceratodus; species Neoceratodus forsteri. The sequence continues at coordinate 65,577,154 of JADMNL010000032.1, forward strand.
CTAGCAGTTCTCCGGGAGGAGGGAGGCAAGGCGCACACCCCCTACTTAGGGAATAATGACTGGAGAACCGAGGCCCCAAAACCAGCATCCCAGCATGACTCAAGGTCGATGTGGTAGTGGGTGATGAATGTGTGTGCCGACTTCCAGGTAGCAGCCCTGCAGATTTCCTGGATAGGGACATCCTTGGAAGCAGCCACCGATGCAGCAGTATGGCGGGTAGAATGAGCTCTTATCCCTCTGGCAGGCTCCATGCCCGCCAACCTATAGCAGAGATCTATGCAGGAGGTGACCCACCTGCCTATCGTCTGCTTGGCTGCAGGTGCGACTTCAGCATAGGTGACAAACAGCTGGCAAACCTCTCCCCGAACTTCAGCCATCCGCTCCTTGTAATAAGCGAGCGCTCTTCTAGGGACCAAAGTATGGAGCCTATATGCGGTCTCCGAGGTGTGATTGGGGTAGAACACTGGCAGAGTCAACACCTGGCTAAGGTGAAACTCCGACATCACCTTCGGAAGGAATTTCGGGTGGGGGCGTAGGACAACCTTGTCCCTGTGGAAGACCAGATAAGGAGATTCAATGGAAAGTGCCTGGAGCTCTCCCATCCTTCTGGCTGACGTGATAGCCACCAAGAAGGCAGTCTTCCACGACAGGTGAGAGATGTCACACCTGTGCATCGGTTCAAATAGCTTGCCCATGAGCTTAGCCAATACCAGCAGTAGATCCCACGGAGGTGGAGGTTCTCGCACCGGAGGGGATATGTGATCAAGGCCTTTGAAAAAGCGCCCGACCACCTTCTCCTGCGCCACCGACTGCTTCCCGGCCCGCCAACAATGGCTTCAGCCACTGGAAAGGCATCCATGGGTGAATCCCCTTGGTCCAGTATCTCTGTCAGGGGATACTTGGATACAGGCTCGAGCTGCATCCCGGTGAACTCCGAGATGAGCCGAAGCAAACCCACGAAGGACGATGGGCTTTCATCCATCGACTGGCCCCCGAAGGACTCCAGGTCAATGGGACTGGAGAACAGGGAGGAGTCGTCGGACTCCAAGGAGTCCGCGAAGAGCTGCCTGGGGCCTGAGCCACCCTCCACCTGCAGAGGACGTTCAGGAGTGAGGGTGACCGACAATCTGTGGGGCAGGCCCTGACCCGACCGAGAGTCCTTGGTCGGCACCACCGATTTCGGTTGTGGAGGCGGAGGTTCCACTACAATCGGTGGGGCAGCTGGTTTCGGCCGAACAACCGGCCCAGGCTTGGGCACCTTGGCTACAGCGAGGGGTTGTTTCGGCTGCTCGGGTGACAGCCACTTGATGGCCGGGGAAGGCGACAGCATCGCTTGTTCCCGGACAGAAGTAACTGCTGCCATATCAGGTCCCCGTAGCATCGATGCAATTTGCGCCGAAGCCTCTCCTCTTCCGAGGAGGAAGACTAGGACGAGCGGCGGCGCTTACCTCGGTGCCGAGACAGAGACCGCCGATGTCGGAGGGATCGGCTGGACTGAGACGACGTCAGAGGCCTTCGCTTCCGAGGACGGGTCTGGAAGGCGGGGACTGCCTCTCTTCCTCGGCTCAGAAGCCTTAACCGGGAACCGTGGCACCGGGGCGAGGCAGGTCCTCAGTCTCCAGCGGGGGAACCGGTGAAGAAGGGCTGTCGGCCTCACCAGTCGATAGCCCGTCCGACGGGTCGAGATAAGTCTCGACCGCGTCGACGGGTGTCTCAGCAGGCTGGTCTGACGGGGACGCCGTGAAGCCAGTGGCCTTAGCCGCAACCTTGACCAAAGTAGACAGTCGACTGTCCGGGGAAGGAGACCTCTCCCGCTCCCAGGAACACAGACGATGGGACTTACCCTTTGAATCCTTTTTGGACCGAGAGGAATGTCCTGATGGCCTCTCTCCCTTTGTGGAAAGGGATTGGCAAAGCTCCTTGAAAGAAGCTGAATACGAGGTACCCAGTGAGAGCGGGATAAATGCTGCGACCGAGGAAGAGGATGATGCGGCCTCAGCCGCTTCCTCCTCGGGGGCGATCATCTGCTTGAGCTGCTCAGCTGAGCCAGCCACCGTGGTAACCGCCCAACGGGCCTCCTTCGACTTAACCGCGGGTAGCGCTCGGGCGCCGCTGTAACTGGGCAGCGGATCCCAGGACGCTGGGTCAAAACAACGGCATAACTCGTGAGGCCTGCGGGTAGTGTTCTAGGCCGAGGCAGTAGACGACGTGGAGTGCAGATCCGTCCTGGACATCTTCTGCCCACAAGGGCACCGCCGACATCCGGGAGTCGATTTGTCCATCGCAGCCACGAGGGAGAAAGATGACCGAAGTCGTGAACATTTTAAAATAAGTTTCGGGCGAACCGAAGAATTAGGATCCAGTCTACATGCAGAGCGTTAAGGAGGGAACCTGAGCTTCCAAGCAGTAAGGAAGATCTAGCGTCATGGAGCGGAGCCGAGAGTTTTATCACCCGGGTGGGTGGGAGGAGCCAGCTTGAAGACCTTCCGGCAAGATTTAAAGCGGCAAGGAACCTGCCAGACAGTGTGGATGAACATATCCATGTCTCTAGAACCTACTTTGAGAATAGGCTCTGAAGTACTGCTGTGCCAAACCTAGCATCACTCCTAGCCTGGATATCCAGAGAGTAATGCTTGATAAAGTTATGGACTGTTTTCCAGGTGGCTGCTTGACAAATTTCTAGGGGAGGAATATTCCTGGCCACAGCCAGGGAAGTAGCTGTACCTCTTGTGGAATGAGCCCTCAGGCCTGAGCGTGGAGTTTTTCCCAGTTTTTCATAGCAGAATTATATACAAGACACAATCCACCTGGCAACAGATCTTTTGGTGGCAGGTTTGCCCTTTCCCACTTCTCCATAAGTGAGGAACAACTGGAGGGAGTCAAACCTGTGACGCTACATTTGACGGCATATCAATCACTCATGCTGCATTACAGTTGGACCTGGATAAAAAAAAAAAAAAAAAAAGTCACAGGATCAACCAGATATTTTTAAAATTAATTATGTCTGTAAAGATGTAGGTAGGATCAACCAGATGCAAGAGATGTGATGTGTTGGGGCTATTGTACAGGGACAGAGGAACGAGTGACAGGTGTAACATGAAAAGTGAAAAACTTTCATCATGACGACGTATAGGAATATATATATACACACACACATATATACATACACACACATACACACACACACACACACACACACACACACACACACACACAACCTTGTGCTACTGTTACAATGTACTCTACTTATTTGTGTGTACTGTTATTACTTGTATTGCATATCCCAGTTCCCCTTTGCCTCAGGAAGCACCTGGAAACAAGCAACCCTGCTTCCTGGGTAAACTTTTAAATAAAATAAACAAGCATGTCTAGCCTCAAAAAGCCATCATTAGGAGGGGAGTAAAACTTACAGTTTGAGTTTGGGGTTGAATTCCCTCCAGGGGTCCACTAAATCCAGCTCCACTCTCAGGCCCTTGAGACACCTGCCCACAGCTTTTCCTGCCACTTGGGATCCACAGAATCCAACTCCAGTTGCTAAACAGTGTTTCAATCGCATGCAACCACCAGGACCCCCTGCAGGAGGTTGGAGAGCTTGCAAAAGAAAGACTGCCAATGCTGCGGTGGGGCTATACATGCTGACCACATGCATCACTTGTTGGTCTTTTTGGAGTGCAACTCCTGCTACAAGACCCTCCGTGTCTGAATTTTTCCATGACCTTCCATGGGACCCCTTTCTTTAACAATAAAGCCACTACTGTTATATGTTTGCCCTGCCTGGAGGAAGCCATCATCTCTCTCACCTACTGCTGGGAAATTTGAGATGCTCCCCATCTGAGAGTCTAGTTTGAGAACGTATGCCTTTTTTTTTTTTTTTTTTTTTTAAATATATATTTTGTTAGAACGGATCCTACTCCTTTCACACTACAGGACACAACTGTTAAGTGGGTACCCATATTGACATCACAAAACTAGTTATACCCTTATATAACCCAGCAGGCCTTAACAGATTATCAGTTAGCACTAGCCCCTGCCCCATTCTGTACTGCTCGTCTCCATGCGATGCCACCAGTCCTGGCATGTGCACATGTGTGTGTCTGTGTGTGTGTGCATGCGCGCTTCCAAATAGGGTTTCCAGCATATGCCCGCTACAGGAATATTGCCCACCCTCCCTAGCCGTTCATAATGCATTTTCATCAAATGCTATAAACAGAAAGAGACACCAAGACAAAAATACAAAAGTCAGAGTACAAAGAAAATTTTGAACCTACAACCCACAACTGAGCCTCTAACTGAGCAACCAGAACTCCAGGAACTAAGCAACTGCTACTGAGAAACCCAAGTAATTTGCAGAGTACTAGGAGGGAACTAGAAGGGGACAGGATCAGATGCGTTTCAGTACAGTAGCTGCTTCTTGTTCTTACAGGGTTTCTTGTGGATTTTACTTGGTAGAAAGTCATTTCTTTTCTTTCTTACTACTTCTAAGGGGCTAGCAGGGTATTGTTTTTGGGGCTGTTGGAAGTTTGAAAACTGGTTTGGTGGCTGTAAGTGGGCTCATTTGTTGGATGTTTCACTGTGTAACAGGCTGCGCTGGTGGAGGCCCATTTCTTCTGATTTAAAACCTATTTGGTGGGATTTGCTTGGGGCTGTTTCTTTGGTCGCAGGGCCTGGAGGGGCAGACACAGGGCTGATGCACTCTCTCTCGAGTCGGGTGTAGGCCCTAAGCCCTCCCTCCCCAGAGCTCTGCTTATTTATAGGGGAACACCTGCCCTGCAATTGGAGGAAAAGGCTGCAGGTGCAGCTCATGTAGTTCTAGCCACTGGGGGTTGGATTTAAAGGCTGGGAGAGAGGAGCTTAGGGAGTTGTTCACTTCCCTTATAAGTTTACTGTGTTGTACTGCACCTAGTAACAGGGTTACCAGTTTACTGTGGGCCTGTATCTAGGATTAGTGGGTGACCTGATAAGTCAGTAGGGGTGTATCTTGGACTAGTGGGGAATGGTGGCTCACCCAAGGAAACCTACCTGGAGGGGGATGGGACCACACGTCATTAGGGCCGGCATCTTAGGGAGGGTGGTGGGGAGCATAGGGTGTGGGGCAGCCATGATACTGGACTGGGCTTTGGAAGTTCGGTGGTTGCTCAGTGTGCTACCAGCTGGCACAGCTTAGGGAGGAGGTTGCAGGGATTAGGAGACAGATGGGGGAAGGGGGGAGGTATGGTTGGGGAAGAGGGCAGGGGATCTCCCACGGGGTTGCACCAAGCACTAGGGGCAGGGGCATAGGGAAAGGAGTGCAGGAGAATACTCTGGGTTCACATAGGGACCCTGGCAGAGGGGGCTCAAAAGGAGGACACTACCAAGGAAGCAGGCAGGCAGGCAGGCAACTGGGGACCCTCACAAAGGGGGGCTGAAGGGACAACATTCTCAGGGAAGTAGGCAGGTCGCTGGGGCTGGACAGAAGGAAGCAAGGTGGATCGGACCTTACGCTCAGTAACCGCTTCAATTCTCTTCTTCTGCTTGAGGATGAGAGGGGTGATGTAGCCACTACGGGTGGTTAGAGATGAAAAGGGAGTGGGGGGCAGGAGGAACAGGGGGGAACCTGGAATGCAGGAAAATGGGGGGAGCAGTGGATCAGAGCAGGAGGGGCAGGGGAAGAGGGAGGAAAGCGCAAGGAGAAGGACCAGTTGGGAGGAAAGAGCAAGGAGAAGGACCTTAAGTACAAGGAGGATACAGTAAAGGGAGCTGAGGGTTTAGGCCAGGGGAGCACGACAAGCAAGGAGGGACTGAACAGAGACAGGAAGGAAGGGAGGACGAGTCAGGCTAGTTTAGCAGATGGGGGAGAAGGACCAGTCGCGAGCAGTGAGGGGGGAGTTAGCGAGGCACAGAAGGATACTCGGGAGAAGAGGCATAGGATCGGAGAGGAGGAGATGGCTAGGGTAAATGAGGGGCCGGCATGTGGCACCCAGATAAGGAGAGGAACAAGGAGCCAGCTGGGTGGAGGGGCCAGTAGAAAGCATGAGGGACATGGAAGGGGAGGAAAAGGAGCGGTCAGAGTGCTCCTGTTGGGGGATTCTATGATCAGGGGTATCAAATGGGATAGGAAGGGGGAAACCTGGCCAGTTAGAACAAAATGCTTCCCTGGACTAACGGTGCACAGGGCCAAGCACGAGGTATATCAGCTGGCAAAAGATTGTGGGGGTTCCCCAGACATACCAGTCCACCTGGGTATAAATGACATTGAGGGAAACAGAGAGCAAGAGATACAGGCAAGGTTCAGGGAGCTTGCCAGGGTCTGTCATGACATAGGGTTCACGATTTCCTTCTCAGAAGTCCTGCCGGTGCCATGGGCTAGTGGGGAACACAAAAGGAAGATCAGGAGATAAACCAGTGGCTCAGGGACTGGAGCGAGGCCAGAGGGTATGGGCTGATGGGGACTGGGGGAGACCTGAGGATAAGGAGCTGTATGCTAGAGATAGGCTCCATCTCAATTTGGAGAGGAGGGAATCCTTAGTTGAAAATAGAGGTTCAATGGTGAAAAGTGGGGTTTAAACTTGTGAAGGGAGGATGGGAGAAAAGGCTGTGAGGGGTCCGATAAGGAGGGACTCTTTCTCCACCCCCCGGGGAGCTGGAGGAATGCAGAAAAAGGCCGACTGGTAAAGTGCAGACCAGGGAAAAACGAAATCCCCATGGGAACACGAGCAGGGGAAATGGAAGTATAGGGAAAGGGTGGAAGGTAGTCCTGCTAAATGCCAGGAGCTTGGGCAATAAAATGCCTGAGCTCCAGGCGATGCTAACTGAGGGAGCGGTGGATGCTGCAGTGGTCACGAGACCTGGGGCCACCGCAGGACGACTGGGACCTGAACCTGGAGGGTTACACTCATGTTCAGGAAGGACGGGGGAGGAAGGGAGGAGGCAACAATAGTCAAAAGCCACACTGGCCGCCCACCAGCACAGTGGTTGGATTGGCTATGAGCGCCAGCGACCCGGGTCTGGAACCAGCCCGGTCACTGGAGGGTTGGCTGGAGAAGGATCGAGCGCCCACGTACAGCCCTCCTCTCTGGGGTGAGGGCAGGGGATAGGTCCAGCGGGCTTCGCTGGTTCCCAGCGGAGGCTGGGAGCATCGCAAGGAGCACGCCCAAAGTTAACTGGGAAGGAGCAGACGCCGCGCATGCAATGACGCCACCAGCTGCCCCCACAGAAAACCGGAAAACTGCTCGCTGGCCGCCAAGATGACGGCTCTCCGTTCCCCGAGCACCTCCAGTACCTGTCCAGGGCCTCCTGTTCCTCAGCAGCATCCCTGGGCCCTAATGAAGTGTGTGTCGGGGTCTTCCCCTACCACCCCGGTGCCCTTCCCCCTCGGAGGGGGACCCGCCCGGCGATAGGGATATGCCGGGACATCCCGGGGATCAGCTGCGATTTGAGGACCTGAGGAGCTGGCTAAGGTCAGTGGGGTCGGGGAAACTTGTGGAGCCTGAAGGAGGGGGGCCAGTGAAGCATGGGGAGGCGGACAAACATATCATGTAAAAAAAAAAACTGCATTGGCATAGGGGATAGAGAATGGAGGAACTGTGGAGGCGATCGGGTCACCTTGATAACAAGGTGGGGGGGCAAGAGAGTAAAAATATGAGTGGTGTATAGACCCCCTGCGCTGGTGGAGGAGCTGGAGGAGAGTCTGGTGTCAGACGTTGGGAGATGCTGCAGATTGGGCAGGGGAAGGGTGGTGGTGTTAGGGGACTTAAACATGCCAGGAACAGACAGGGAGACTGACATCCTTGGTGGCCAGGGAACAGAGATTGCTGGATGTCTCAAGACGTGTTCCTAACTCAGCAGGTGGGGGAACCAACCAGGGAGGCACGGGTACTAGATGTGGTCCTGGCAGACAGTGACCAGATTGGGGGCCTGGAGGTAAGGGACCCATTGGCGGGGAGTGACCATGCCACGGTCTGGTTCTGCCTGGACCTAGGAAGGGTAGAAGGCTGCACAAAGACGGAGGTAACTGACTTCAGGGGGGTGGATTTTAAGGAAATGGGAAGGATCCTTAAGGAGCATTTGGATGAGACTGGGTCAGCCATGGACACTGACAGTAGGTGGGAAATAATCAGGAGAGGGGTGCAGGATGCTAACAGCACCTGTGCCAGAGTAAGACAAAAATGCGGTAGGGCCCGAAAACCCTGCTGGTGGACCAGAGAGGTCCAGGAGGTGGTGCGGGGAAAGAAGGCAGCCTATAGGCGATTCAAGTGCTTAAGGAGTGAAAGAGATCGAGGGGAGTACGAACAGATGGCTAGAAGGGCCACTATGGTGGTGAGGACGGCTAAGGCAAGGAAGGAGCAGAACCTGGCCAGGGAAATTAGGAGAGGGAACAAGGAGTTCTTTAGATACACTGGAGAAAAACGAAGGGTGAAGGGGCAGATTAGCAGGATTAAAACAGGGGAGAGATGGGCACAAGACCTGGGGGAGCAGGCTGAGGTACTAAATGAGTACTTCACCTCAGTTTTCATCAAGGGAAATGGGGGTGCTGCATCATACATGGGAGGAGACAGTGATACTGAGGAGGGGGAGTGACCCTTATCGATCGGCGGGTCTGGAGAAGAGGGGGAGGCATCACTGGCAGGAGGGGGGAAGGCTAAGCAGGGAGAAGAGGTAGCAGAGGTGGAAATCACAGCAGAAAGAGTGAGGGAAGCCCTCAGGTCCCTTAAGACGGAGAAAGCACCGGGGCCGGATAAATTACATCCCAGAGTGCTGAAGGAACTTGCGGATATCCTGTCGAAACCCCTGGCGGAGCTTTTCACCATCTCTCTGAGGATAGGGTGGGTGCCCCAGGACTGGAAGATGGCGCATATAGTACCTATCCACAAGGGGTGGGGGGAGAGACAAGGGAGGTGGCAAGGAACTACAGGCCTGTCAGCCTGACATCGGTGGTGGTCAAGGTGATGAAGTGCATTGTCAAGGAGAGGCTGGGGGGGACCTGGATAAGTCAGGGTGCCAGGATGATAGACAGCATGGATTCGTCCCAGGGAAATCGTGTCGGACAAACCTTGTGGAGTTCTATGACTGGGTGACGAGTGCCCTGGACCTGGGTAGACCAGTGGACGTCCTCTTTCTAGACTTCAGCAAGGCATTTGACTCTGTTCCTCACAAGGGCCTGTTGGATAAGCTGGGAGAAATGGGGGTGGGGAACCAGATGATCAGATGGATACACAACTGGCATCAGGACCGGACCCAGAGGATCGTAGTTGGCAGGATAGTCTCATCCCCAAGGAGGGTCAATTAGTGGGGTCCCACAGGGATCAGTCCTTGGGCCCCTCCTGTTCAATGCCTACGTCTCTGACATAAGGACAGGTATCAGGAGTGAGACGAGTCTCTTTGCGGATGACTCAAAACTGGAGGCGGTGGTGGATGGGAGAGGAGGGGAGGATGGCCCTACAGGGGGACCTGAAGGCTCTGGAAAGATGGTCTAGAAAGTGGGCGCTGAGGTTCAATGCAGGGAAATGCAGGTACTGCACCTGGGGCTAGAAACCCGGCCAAGATATGTGCCCTGATTTTGGAGGGGGGAGAATGCTACAAGTCTCGATGGCTGAGAGGGACCTGGGGGTGGTGGTGGATGTCAAGATGAACAACTCAGACTTGTAGGGCAGCAGCAAGGCCAACAGGATGCTGGGATGCACTGGGGGAGGACTGATCCAGAAGGAGGGAAGTGATACTCCTCTGTATAACTGCTTGGTGAGGCCACACTTCGAGTATGACTGCAGTTTTGTAGGCCACACTTAAAGAGGGACATTAAACTCCTGGAGAGGGTCCAGAGGAGGGCAACCAAAATGATTTGGGGCTTGGGGACAGGACCTATGGGGAGAGGCTCAAAGAGCTAAATATGTACACACTGGAAGAGAGAAGGGACCAGGGGGACATGATGAGGTCTTCAGGTACATGAAGGGGTAAAGAGGGAGGAGCAGTCAGGGTGCTTCAAGGAAGGAGGAAGGCAACTAGAGGCATGGGTGGAAGCTGCAGGGGGAGATTCAGGAGATAGGAGGAGGTGCTACTTCACTGAGAGGGTGGTGGAGCCATGGAATGTGCTGCCCAGGGGCTGGTGGAGGCAGAGATGGTGGAGGGGTTCAAGAGGGGGTGAGACAGGTACAGGGGAAGGGTTCTGGAAGCAAAATCCAGTGCAGTGAGAATATCCGGAATTGGGAAGGGAGAAGCCAGAGGAGGCGAGGAGGGCAGCAAGGTCAGCTCCCAGGGTGGGGGCTGACCAAACAAGCAGACACGAAAGACCGTTAGACCTATTCTGCTGGCATTTTAGTATGTTCGTACTTTCACCCCCCCCACTACAACCCAAGGGATGCGAGACACCCTGCACCTCGTGGACCCCGCTGGGCACTGGAAGAGGAGTCTTCCCATCAGGAGGAAGGCTGCAAGCCCACACCCCTCTTGAGCAGGTAGCTAATCCTGCTAACTAAGGAAAGCCCCTTGGAAAAGCACAGGTTATCTGTACTCTACAAAGTTAATCATCCAGCTCTGGCAAAAATCCACTGCTGTAGGAGGAAGCCCCCAAAGCAGCCGACACACTCTTATCTAAGCTTTGCGAGGTGTGTTCAGCTTCCAACTCTCTGTATAGGTTGAGTGGTGTAGATGTAGTCATTCAACATACAGTAACAGCGGAGACGGCTGCCCAGCCTTTTAGTTGCAACAGCCACACAGAGCCTCATAGCATGCTTTTACCTTCTCAAATATTGAGCGCTTCAATCCCCAAATCTTTGCAGTCACTGCAATTCATATTACTGCCTCAGAAAGATATAGGTCAGGTTGTGCACAACAACCTATCAACCCATCATTGTGCCTAGAGCCAGACATCCTCCTCCCTGTCCACGCTCTGACACGGAGCTCATGGTAAAAGCAGAGATGCTCCAAACCATTCAGCAGCCATCCTGCCCACAAAATTGATAGTTCAGGCCTATTAAGATCTTCTAAAATACCTTCCCCAGTCCCCGCAGTAGTAGCCTTCCTCCAAACTTATATCCTCCCATCTCCCCTGCCCCCCCAAATCCTCCCTCATTAGCTCCAAGTGGCAAAGCATCTGCCCTGCTGCCTGTGTGTGGTGTTTCCCTTTCACTCCCCCCTCAATGCATCTGCACTCTTCTTTACAGTGCCACTTAAAAAACAGAACTTATTTTTGCTTTCCTTCCCCCACTGCAAGTGATTTTGATCCATTAAACAGCAGTAACATTTAGGAGTGCTTGCTGCACCGACATCTCTGGTTCGAGGACAAGACTGGAGCAGAGGGTCAGACAGAGCATCCAAAGGAGTGCTCTCTTCCCAGGTGGGTGACCTGTGATGAAACTGACCCCTAGTGATGGCTGGGGTACCCCCCCCCCCAAAAGACCACATGATACAAAGGGGCATGTCTGATGTCACCAAGACGTCACTGTACAACCTTTGCTCCAGGGAACCAGAAAGCAGAATATGCCTGCTGGCTGGGCAGATGGTGCTGCTACCTGCCACCATGCCCACTTGGGGATCCTACTCTCCTGGGTCCCATCAACCCTCCAGTCTTCATCTCTACATGCTGGGCTTTCGATAATGCTACAGGAGTGCTGTAAAGCTGAAGGTGGCTTCACCTCGGGGGGTACCCAATCAGGCGAGTCACAGGTGGGCTGGGGGTCCGGGGTCACAGGCCAGGGAGGATCTCAGTGGGGCGGGATCAGGTGCTGGACTCAGCCAAAGGAGGTCCTGGCCAGTGGTGCTGGGAGATAAACTGAAGGGAAGGGGAGTGACATTTCATTAGGCATACACAGATGTTCATTAAATAAAGACTGCCATGTCCATTTTCTGAAGGCCATCAGGGCACATCTCTCTCGACTGTCGTGACTGGTGCAGGGGAGCTGGGTTTTCGTCCATCTTTTATGGAAAATGTGGCAATCTCCAAATCTCTGCCATTCGCATACCAACAGCCTGTTTATGATCCCAGTCTTCCCACCAAGATGCTGGGCAGCCATTAAAATTCACCTGCACAAAGACTGAGCCAAAGCAAAATCAGCAACTACCCTGGTCCTGTGTGCATCTGCCTGAATTTCCAGGGTACTGTCAGAGTCCAGGCTGGCTAACTGTACCCCCAACCGGCACAGTGAAAGTAGATGCCACAGGTATCACAGAAGAGGGGAGTAGGCATTAAAAAAATGGCAGATGGAGTCAGGGAAGTACTCGGGGGGGGGGGGGTTAAAGAAAACATCACTCAGGGTAACTTAAGCAGAGTACGAACAGTGCATGAAAAGTAAGGCAAAGCCCCAACTGCTTCTAACAATCTGCTGCTTGTAGAGTCTCTTAAGGTCAGCTCGTAGATCTGTTCAGAGTCCCTTCTAGAAACACATCCTGGAGTTGGTCCTAGCCCTTTTCCTACTACCATCCAGGCCATCTGCTGCAGGTCCCACTCATATAATTCCTCTGGTTGTTCAGGTAGGGTTATACCATTTGCCAGCAAATAAGGACCACTTGGGCCCACCTGTGTGCCCATTTTTCCCTGCTTATAGTAGCACCGCAGATCTACCTAATCTCCGGACCATTCACCCACCACCCCCTTTCCCTAAAACTCCCTTATGTCTATCCCATGCATTTTTGAACCCCATCACTGTTTTACCCCCACCACCTCTGCTGAAGACAGTTCCAGGAATCCACAACTGTTTCGGTGAAGAAGTACGGTACTTTCTTCCATCTCTCCTGAATCAACACCCTTCCCGTTTCTTAGCGTGCCATGCCCCTTGTCCCCGAGCATTTTTTTTTATATAAATACTTCCGTCCTGTATCTGGTTTACCCTTGTGAGGTATTTAAAGGTCGCCATCACATCCTCCTCCTCCCCTCTTCTCCAGTATGTACATATTTGGGTCCTTATGTTTCTCCTTGTAGAGCTTCTGATGCAGACCTTGCACCATTTCAGTTGCCCTCCTCTGGACCGCCTCCACTCTATGTCCTTCTGGAGATGTGGTCTCCAGAACTGGACAGTACTCTAGGTGGGGTCTTACTAGTGATCTATACAGAGGCGATACCACCACCCTTTCTGCTGCTGATACCCCTTCCTATGCACTCCAGTATCCCACTAGCCCTCCCAACTGCCTTGTCACACCACCTGGCCACCTTCAGTCATTCGATATGATCACCCAGAGTCTCCTTCCTGCTTGGTGGTCATCAGTACCACTCATTTTGTACTGTGCCTCTTGGTTCCTGTGCCAAGTGCAGAATTTTGCATTTTTCACATCAAAACCCAGCTGCCATACCCTTGACCACTCCTAGTTTTCTAAGGTCTTTGCCCCACCCGCCATGTCCACCCTACTACAGATTTTGGTGTTGTCTGCAAAGAGGCAGATCTTCCTTTACAGCTTCTCTGCAATGTCACTTATAAAGACATTAAAAAACTAGTCCCAGCACTGATCCCTGAGGCACCCAGCTGGTCACCCTCCCCTTCCTCTGAGTGAACTCTATTTATCATCACCACCACCCTCCGACCAATTTCTTTTCCCGTTTACAACCTTTGGACCTACTCCTAAGCTACCCAGCTTGTTTACTAGCCTCCTGTGTGGAACAGTGTCGAAGGCCTTACTGAAATCTAGGCAGGCCATGTCCACTGCTCCACCCTGATCCAATTCCTTGGTCATCCAGTGAAAGATAACTACCCAACACATTTGACATGACCCCAACCCCGATTAATCCATGCTGCCTTGAGTTTTGTAAGCCACTGGATTAAAGATATTCCACAAGACTTTCCTTCAGCAGCAATTCCATTAACTTTACCACCACCAAAGTCAGCCAGACTGGCCTATAATTGCCAGGCTCTTCCGTGTTACCACTTTTATTAAGTGGGACTACAACTGCCCTCCTTCAGTCCTCTGGAACCACTCCCATTTCCAATGAGCTGTTAAATAGGACTGTAAGAGGTGCAGTGAGTACATCCCGGAGATCTCTCAATACCTTGGATGCACTTCATCTGGTTCCATTGCTTTGTCCATTTTCAGATAAGCAAGTCCCTTCAGGACAGTCTCCTCTGAAAACGATAGTGTCCACCTCCCTCCCTCAATGTTCCTAATTTGTGTCCCCCCCTCCGTACACCTCCCGTGAACACTGAACAAAAGTGTTTGTTCAGGATGTCTGCCTTTTCCTGGTCCCCTTCTGCACAGTCCCCTTTCCTGTTTTGATCTTGCAATCCCACCCCTGGTCTTTCTCCTTTCACTTACATACCTGGAAGAATGGGAAAAAAAATAAAAGTCTCGTCCCCCTTTGTCACCACCTGTGCTAGTCTCTTCAGTTTGTGCCTTTGCATGCCTTACTGCTCTCCCTGCTTCCCTCCATTTCCCCTGCTACACCTACCTATCGTCCCTGTCTCCTTATACCAAAGCTTTCAAGGGCTTTACTCACCTGCAACATGGAATCTTACAGTCTGACTCCAGTCTGTCCGTAGAGCAGCAGTTTAGCAGGATAACGGATCTGTGCCTTTACATTTTTTCCTTCAGCCGTTTTATGACAGCAAATACCTGCTTATGTTTCTGATTCATATCAGGTGGGAAATCCTGATCCACATATAATTCAAGTCCAGCTCTTTATTTATTTGAATTTCGGAAACAACCTTTGAGTAAGAACTTTTACAAAGGGCCCACGTCTGTTAAACAGTATAAATACAGACATACTTGAATTCACAGTACAAATACAGACATGGTTGAATCATCAGTACAGAAAGTAGCAAAAACATAAAAACAGCTAAGAGTTGCTTTTGAGTTTCATTAAGGGTTTAATACCAAGTGCTGTAAGACATAAGGAAGTACATACAACAGAGGAAAATGTAGGATAAGAAGAGAGTGGTTAGTGAATGGAGCATGGGGATAGAGCAGCCCAGGAGGAGCACTGTCACACTGCATTACAGCTTTGGAGCTGGGGATAGTGCATGTAAGAGTGTGTGGTAAGGTGGGAGAAGGTGGTGTGAGAGACAGAGTGAGTGGGGGAGGGGAGGTGTCATAAGTGTGGAGACCAATGGAGAAAAGGGGGATGGAGGGTGAAGAAAGTGAGAGGGGCGATGAGGCACGAGACAAACGAAAACTTGTTTTTATTTATTGAAATGTTTCACCAGGAGAGCACACTGAACAACAAGTTGCTCGTCTCACAGTATGACCCAAACTTTCCTCACTACATCATCTTTAAAACAGGGAACTTCAAGATGGGACAGCAATGAATCTCGGAGGGGGTAGGTCTGTTTTGGCCTTGGTCCCCAGGGTTCTTTCAGTCCAGTCAGTTTCTGTTCTGTAATGGTCTGGTAGTTTCAGTTCCGCTGGAGCCAGGTACAGACAAGTCTTCTGGAAAACTGAAGATTCTTAACTGTTTTTTTTTGTTTAACAGACCCTTGCCTCCACGGGTGCCTCCGCATCCTCCACCCACTCAGTCAGTTCCCTCTCTCGCTTGCACCGAACAGCATGGCTCTGCTCAAGCAGTCCCCTTCCTCTCTCAATTCCATAACGGCCCTCTTCATGGCTACCATTTGCTGTTCCAGCTTCTTCATGTCCCATTTGAAGACAGTTACAGTAACATCTATGCAATGCAGAGTTTTAAGTATTGTTGTGCTGCCTCAGGTAGACACAGAGCCTGCATTCAAGAGTATGTCATCTTTCTGTCCACCTGACCCCATCGTAATGTCCGAGGCCTGGAAGAAGAGTTGCTGGGGCTGCATCTACAAGATGCAAATCTCACATTTTAGTGGTTTTCACTGCCAATTTTAGTTTTCATTTAGGCTGCCCCATGAGGGTATATCAGCTGCACCGGGTCAAAGTGAGCAGGATGATGAGCGACTGTACTACCCGAGGGCAAAAGCCCCTGTTCAAGCCACCATCTCAGTCAGGCGAACAGGAAGCCTCAATGCCTCCAATTTTTCAAGCCTTACTAGCAGCCATCCCCCCCGTTAGAGAGCAAACAGCCCCCCACTCACCCCATTCCCCTAACAGTAACCGCAGCCATAAGTGCCCCACTAACTACAGGAGGTCATAAAACCTGCAAAAAATGTAGAGACACAATCTTTTTATTTGTTTGACTAAACCACCAGCACAGACATGGTCCTTTGTTTCAGTGCTCATCTCTTACTATTCTCCCATTTATCCTGGTTCGTTTTAAAGCAGCATGAAACAGAAATGGACTGTAAACCTCAACAGTAGCAGAGCTACCATGCACAAATTTTAGCCAACCTGCCTTCATGTTACATTCCAACTGCGATCCCTAATGCACTGCAGTGACCTGCACTAAAGAATGAAAAACAGAGTAGAGTGTGCGTGTGTGTGTGTGTCTCTCTCTCTCTCTCTCTCTCTCTGCAGGCACATGGCAGCGACTCAATGACTGTGTGTCGTGGGGGAGAAGACTCTGCAAGGACTGCAGTGCCCTCTACTGGAAAATTAACACCCCCAAAAAAAAAAAAAAACCCACCAATTTTTATTTCTTACAGAAGAGTGCCACGTGCAGCCCATTTTCTAAGTGCAATAATACCCTCCAGATTGGATGGTATGGGCTATACTGGACCTTCCAGGGATGTCTGGCTTTATCATGTCTCCTAGGCAATCCGGTAACGCCCAATACCACCTACCGGGCCAGGTATCATTGCTTACTTCAGATGATACAAAATATGCCAAAAAATGTAAGGTGATGCACATGTGGGTGGGGGGGACAAAGAAAGAAGCAGAAGCAGATGAAATAACAGTAATAGTAGCAGTCAGAAAAATACAGGTTACTCACCTGTAACAGGAGTTCTAGGAATGGTATATGTTGTTCATCCACACTATCTGGCAGGTTCCTTGCCGCTTTAAATCTTGCCGGAAGGTCTTCAAGCTCCCTCCACCCACCCGGTGGTAAAACTCCTCGCTCGCCCCATGACGCCAGATCTGGCCCCGCTGGAGCTCAGGGGTTGTGCCGGCCGGGAGGTCGGAGAATAGGATGAACAACATATACCATTCCTAGAACTCCTGTTACAGGTGAGTAACCTGTATTTCTAGGGACATGGATATGTTGTTCATCCACACTATCTGGCAGACTCCTAGCAGTTCTCGGGAGGAGGGAGGCAAGGCGACACCCCTTAATACTTACTTGGGAATAAGGACTGGAGAACCGAGGCCCCAAAACCAGCATCCCGGCGTGACTCAAGGTCGATGTGGTAGTGGGTAATGAAGGTGTTCCTGACTTCCAGGTAGCAGCCCTGCAGATTTCCTGGATAGGGACGCCCCTGGAAGCAGCCACCGATGCAGCAGTATGGCGGTAGAATGAGCTCTTATCCTCTGGGAGGCTCCATGCCCGCCAACTCATAGCAGAGATCTATGCAGGAGGTGACCCATCAGCTTATCGTCCGCTTGGCTGCAGGTCTGCCAGGTGCGGCTTCAGCGTAGGGTGACAAACAGCTGGCGAACCTTCCTCTCAATCCCAGCCGCGGCGCCTCCTTGTAATAGGCAAGCGCCTCTTCTAGGGTCCAAAGTATGGAGCCTATATTCGGCCTCCGAGGTGTGATTGGGGTAGAACACCGCAGAGTCAACACCTGATTAAGGTGAAACTCCGACACCACCTTCGAAGGAATTTCGGTGGGGCGAGATAACCTTGTCCCTGTGGAAGACCAGGTAAGGAGACTCGATGCTAAGCGCCTGGAGTTCTCCCATCCTTCTGGCTGACGGATAGCCACCAAGAAGGCGGGTCTTCCACGACAGGTGGGGAGACCACACCTGTGCATTGGTTCGAATGGCTTGCCCATGAGCTTTGCCAGTACCAGCAGTAAATCCCACGGGTGGGGGTTCCCGACTGGAGGGAAATGTGATCAAGGCCTTTGAAGAAGCGCCCGACCACTTTTTCCTGCGCTAATCGACTGCTGACCGCCCGCGCCTCGTAAGCAGAAATGGCTGCCAGGTGCACCTTTAGGGTCTCGACCTAAGCCCTTGACTAGATAGGGACCATAGATAGTCCAAAATGCTGGCCACAGAACACGAGGAAGGGTCCAAGCTCTACCTCGACACCAAATGGAGAATCTCTTCCATTTGAAGGCGAGATTTTCTGGTCGACTCTACGGACGCCCAACAACGCTGAGGACCTCGTCGGAAAGACCCAAGGCCTGGAACCCTAGCCGCCAGGAACCAGGCTGTCAGTGCAGGGATTGAAGGTCCGGATGGAACACCTTCCCCTGATTGACTGAGAGCAGGTCCGGGCGAGCTGGAAGCTGCCTCGGGAGCCTGGAGCTGAGGCTGAGGAGATCTGGGTACCAGAACTGGCGTGGCCAGTCTGGGGCTATCAGAATCACCTGCGCCTTGTCCCTCCTCGCTTTGAGTAGGACCCTGTGAATCAGGGAAAAGGGGGGGAAGGCGTAAAAGAGGCCCGGGGTCCATGGCCTCGAGAAGGCATCCCCCTGCAGCGAGCCCTGCTGAGGGGGCCGGGCATGAAACAGCCTCAACTTCATGTTCTCCCTGGAGGCAAGCAGGTCCACCAGCGGTGTGCCCCAAAGGGAGAACAGATCTTGTACTACCTCCGGCAGGAGAGACCACTGTCGCGATGCAGCCCCTATCCGGCTCAGGGCATCGGCCAGGGTGTTGGAGGCTCCTGCCACATGAATGGCCAGGAGATCCGCTCCAGGCTGCACACAAGTGACCAGATGCGGAGAGCTTCCTTGCATAGAAGCATGGAGCGCGTCCCGCCCTGGCGGTTCACGTGATACATGGTCGTAGTATTGTCCGTCTGGACCCAGACCACTTGACCCCGGAGAAACGGAGCAAAGGCGGTGAGAGCTAGGCGGACCGCACGGAGCTCCAGCAGGTTGATGTGGCATCGACTCCGCTGGGACCAGAGGCCGTGCACTCTGTGTTCCCCAGATGGGCACCCCAACCCATCAAAGAGGCGCCGGTCGTCAGAGAGACCGCTGCCTCGGGCGGACAAACGGGATACCCTCCTGCAGATGGGATGGAACGGTCCACCACTGGAGAGCGTTCCACATCTCCTGGGTCGTCACCACAAACTGGTCCAAGGGATCGCAGCGTTGTGACAATTGGCTGGCCAGTCCCCACTGAAGGGGACGCATGTGCCAACGTGCCCAACGGACCACGCTGGTACAGGCCGCCATGAGACCCAGGAGGCGCAGGAAGTCCCGGTCAGGGCGCGATTGCCCAACCAGAAATGATTGGGCAAAGGAGGTAAGAACCTCGGCCCTGTCCACCGGGAGCCGTGCTCTGGCTCTTAAAGAGTCGAGCTCTGCCCCGATGAACAGTATCACCTGAATTGGCTCGAGTTCCGATTTGGCCTCGTTGATAAGGAGGCCGACTTGAGAGCAAACCCGGAGGGCCAGGTCCCTGAACCGCTCCGCCTCCTGACTGGAGGGGGCTGCTATCAGCCAATCGTCCAGGTAAGGGTACACCCGGACCCCTCGGCGCCACAGGAATGCTGTCACCACTGCCATGCATTTGGTGAAGACCCTGGGAGCTGAAGAAAGGCCGAAGGGCATGGCCTGAAACTCGAATAGGGATCCCTCCGCTTGGAAGCGGAGGAACCTCCGGTGAGACGGACAGATAGGGACGTGAAAGAACGCGTCCTGAAAGTCCAGAGAACAGAACCACACGCCGTGTTCCAGAGATGGTATTATCTGAGCCAGAGTGACCATTCTGAAGGTTCGAGACCTTAGGAACTTGTTTAGGTCGTGTAGGTCGGGGATGGGCGCAGCCCCGTCCGTTCCGGGACCAGGAAATACCTGGACACAAACCCGGGTCTGAAGGAGGGTCCTCACCTCTCTATCACCTCCTTCTGGAGGAGGAGAGCGATGTCGGCTCGACGAGCCGCCAGTGAGGCTGGGGACCTTTAAGCCCCCTGAGGGCACACGGCTCTGAAGGGCGGTGCCTGCTCAAATTCTAGAGGCAGGCCTCTTCCCTGACCACCTCCAAACCCACCTGTCCGTGGGTAACAGAAGACCAGGCGGAAGGGAAGTGCCGAGCCGTCCCCCAGGGGAACCAGGGGAGTAAGGCAGGGAATGGGGCGACACCCCTCAGCCGTCACTGGGCAGGCTTAGTGGAGGGACCGGCCGAGGAACCTCCTGGGCCCTTACCTCCCTGCTTCCTATTAGAGGAAGACGATGGCTTGGGTTTGGGGTACCAAGGTCGAGCCTGCTGGCCCTGACGTTGCTGGGCCGGTCGCGCTGCGGGCACAGAAGGGCGAAAGGGCTTAGGCTGAGGCTTGCGCCCTTTGTCCTTCTGGGCGGAGGAGACCGAGTCCAAGGTGGCATTGGACTTTTCGATCCTCTGGAGGTGACCTTCCACTCCAGGGCCGAAGAGGTCTGTTCCCAGGAAGGGAACATCCGCCAGTTTGTGCTGGGTATCCGAGGTGAAGGTGGATATCCTCAGCCACGCCCGCCGACGCATGGCCACTGCGGCCGCCACTGACCTGGCACAAGAATCTCCGATGTCAAGAGCAGTCTGGAGCTGCTGCTTAGCCACTGCCCTGCCCTGATCCCGCACCTGTTTGACCGTGGTCTGCAGGTCCGCGGGAAGATGGGGAACAACTTTATCCAGGGAGCCCAACAGGGCATGGGAGAAGTGTGCCATCAGAACGCCAACTGGCCTGACGGGCTCGTGAGAAGAAGCAGCATAGACTTTTTCTTACCAGGAATCCAACTTCTTGATCCTTTGTCGGGTGGTTTGTCCACGCCCCTGGCGCTTCCGGCACGCCGGAAAACGCCGTCGGTAACCAGCCCCTCGGCAGAGGGGTGTTCCGAGAAACCGGACAGGGAACCGGTAGGGACCGCGTACTTCCTAGCCATCCTGGCCGAAGGCGCAGGGCAGGAAGCAGGACGCTGCCACAGTTCCAAGGCCGGACCAACGATGGCTTCGGCCACCGGAAAGGCCTCGTCCGGAGAATCCCCTCGGTCCAGAATCTCCGTGAGGGGATACCTGGCCCGTTTGGAAACGGGTTCGAGCTTCATCCCGGTGGACTCCGAGATGAGCCAAGGCTTGCTAAGGAAGGACGGTGGCTATCACCACCGACTGCTCCCTGAGGACTCCAAGTCCATCCGCCTGGAGAACAGGGAGGATTATCTTCAGACTCCGACGAGTCTTCGAACGACTGCCTTGAGCCTGAGACACCCTCCACCTGCCGAGGTTTATCGGGAGTGAGAGTGACCGACAGCCTATGGGGCAGCCCCTGAGCCGATCGAGAACCCTTGGTCGGAGCCCCAACTAACGGCTGAGGAGGAGGCGGTTCCACCAAAATCGTTGGGGCAGCAATAATTTGCCGAACAACCGGCCTGGGAACAGGCTCCTCGACCACTGCGAGGGGTTGTTTCGGCCGCTCTGGTGACAGCCACTTAATGGCCGGAGAAGCCAACTGGGTCGGCTTATTCCCGGCCAACAGAAGCTGTTGCCACATAAGCTCCTCATATTTCCGACGCAACTTGCGCCGAAGCCTCCCCTCATCCGAGGAGGAGGAAGAGCGGCGGCGCCGCTTGGCGCGGTGCCGAGACCGCCTAAGACGGCAGGATCGGCTGGACCGCGAGGAGGTCCAGACGAGACCGAGAGTCTCGGCTAGGCCGAGGTCGGCGAAGCGGCACGAGAATCGGTACGCCTTCCGGCTCGGACGACTGCACCGGGACGGTTTGGAACCGAGGCACAGATGAGCCGATGGATCCTCAACTCTCGCTGGGGAACCGGGAGAGGGGAATTCTACTACCAGCCGACAACCCGCCTAACGGGTCGAAATATCTCAACCGCGCGGCGGTGGTGTCTCGATCAACCAGCTGGACGGGGACACCGTGAAGCCAGTGGCCGAAGCTGAAGCATCGACCGAAGTCGACTGTCGACAAGGGGAGGGAGATCTTTCCCGCTCCCAAGAGCGTCGACGATGGGACTTACCCTTACTCTTTTTTGACCGAGGAAACGGTCCAGAAGAGGTTGGACCCTCGCCTTTTGTCGAGAGGGTCATGCAAAGCTCCTTAAAGGAAGCCGAATATGAGGCGCCGAGAGAGAGCGGGACAAATGCCGCGGTCGAAGATGGAGCGGCCTGCGCCGCCTCCTCCTCGAGGGCTATCATCTGCTCTAGTTGTTCCTCAGAGCCCCCAGCCTTGGTACACATCATCATCGGGCCTCCTCGATTTAACGGAGGAAATCTTTTCAGGACGCCCAAACTGAAGACGGGCAGCACGATCTTCAAGGACATAGATCGAAAGGAAGAGCACAGGTCGCAGGCCTGGGGTCGTGTTCAAGGCCAAGCAGTAGGCATGCGTGGAGTGCGGGTCTGTCCAGACATTTTCTGCCCGGGGGACATCTCTGAAATCCGGGAATCGATCTGTCCCGCCAGCTCGATGAGGAGAGAAGACCAGTAATTCGTAAGTATTTGAAACAAGTTTCAAGGTTAGAAGAGTTAGGCACCAAGTCTTAATCGCGGAGCTAAGGAGGGAACCTGAGCTTCCAAGCGGTAAGGAAGATCTAGGCCGTGGAGCCGCAGAGTTTTACCACCCGGGTGGGTGGAAGGAGCTAGCTTGAAGACCTTCCGGCAAGATTTAAAGCGGCAAGGAACCTGCCAGATAGTGTGGATGAACAACATATCCATGTCCCTAGAACTGTATATATCGTGGGCAGCCCCAAACCTCAGTTCTGCCTGTCCGCCACACACAAAATGACGTAGCGTCAGACCGAGTAACAGCAACAACAAGCACAAAGCCACAGAGGAAGAAAATGACCAGAAGAAAAAAAAAAAAAAAAGGAAAAGATAAATAAACCAGTAGAGAGTAAACAGGGCAGATGAGGACACCCAAATCCCCCATCGTACCACCAAAAGCCAGAGGGGGCAGGAAGCTGCACTGTGGCTCACTGGAGGAGATCCACTGTTATTGGTAACTGTTGTTCTTTGGAAATATCTCCCCACAGTGAACCACACCTATGAAATGACCCAAGCAGTACCCCACACGACAACGGAGGAGGGCCATCAGGAAGGCACACTTGCCATCCAACCTTCATGCAAACCAATGAAAGTGGGAGTCACTAGCCCCATAGGCCGGCAAGGCCCCAACCCACATAATGCGTTTCTCACATTGTTAAGCTATGTATCAGTATCTTAGTGTTAAAAACTTCCTCAATCCACCATCTATGAGCTTCTAGGTGGTTGCTACAAAGTTTTCTGGCAATGTTCGTCACTCTTTCTTATCGGTTAGGTGCTAAACATCTGTACTTTCTGTTGATATGATATGCATTACTCATGTATCTCATAGGAAAAGCCAGCAGAATAGGCCCCATGGTCTATCGTGGTCTGCTCGGAGCTCGCCGCCCACCCCCCAGCCCCAGAGGTGGCCTTCCCTCAGCATCAGCTTCCCCTGCACCTGTTCCAACTCCTCCCGAATCCTTCCACTGTGGTCTCTTCCACCAGACTCCTGGGCAGTGTGTTCCATGGTTCCACCACACTCTCTCTGTGAAGAAGTGTCTCCTGTGCCCCCGGTACACCCCCCTTCCAGCTTCCTCATGCCCCTGGTAGTTCCCCACCTTCTTAAGCCTGAACACTTCCTAGCTCCGCCCTTATTTATCCCCTTTACATACTTGAAAGTCTCCATCATGTCCCCTCTGTCCCTCTCCTTCAATGCGTACAGACGAAGTTCATCCAGTCTCTCTCATAGGTCCTACCCTTCATGCCCCGAATCATCCTGGTCGCCCTCCTCTGGACCCTCTCCAGCAGCGCTATGTCCCTCTTAAAATGGGGTCTCCAGAACTGCACACAGTACTCAAGATGCAACCTAACCAGGGCATCATACAGAGGGAGCATCACCTCCCTCCTCCTGGAGGTAATCCCCCTGGTTATGCAGCCCACTATCCTGTTTGCTTTTGCTGCAGCTCTTTGACAATTCTCTGCGTTATTCAATTTTCCTGTCCACCATAATCCCTAGGTCCCTCTCGCCCAATGTGACTTGCACTGTGGTCCCCCCCAGGGTGTATGCATGTCCCGGGTTTCTGACCCCCAGAAGCAGCACCCTACACTTCCCTGCATTGAACTTCAACCCCTCTTCCTTGTCCACCCCCCCCCCCAAAGGTATCCAGATCCCCCTGCAGGGCCTCTCTCCCCTCCTGCCCATCTGCCAGTGCTCCCAGTTTTGAGTCATCTGCAAAGAGACTCAACCTACTCCTAACACCCCACCCTATGTCCGCGACATAGGAATTGAACAGGAGTGGCCCCAAGACCGAACCCTGGGGGACCCCACTGACGACCCTCCTGGGGGAGGAAACTATCCCTCCAACAACCACTCACTGTATTCACCCCATAAGCCAGTTTTTCACCCACCTGAGCAACCGCCCCCCCATCCCCCCAGCTTTGTTAGTAGGCAGTTGGGGTAACGAATCGAACGTCTTACTGAAATCCAGATAGAGGACGTCCACCGGCCTATGTCGGTCCAGGGCACCCGTCACCCAGTCATAAAACTCCACCAGGTTAGTTTGGCACGACCTCCCTGGAACAAAACCATACTGCCAGTCATGCAGGTGCCCCAACTTTTCCAGCTGCCCCCCCCCTCCAGCCTCTCCTTGATAATGCCCTCCATAACCTTGCCTACCAGAGACGTTAGGCTAACTGGCCTAAATTCCCCATCTCTTCTCTGGACCACCCCTTGTGGATAGGGACCACATGAGCCACCTTCCAATCGTCAGGCACCCACCCTGTCATCAGGGAGATGCTGAAGAGAGGCGCCAGTGGAGCTGCCAGCACATCTGCCAGTTCCTTCAGCACCCTTGGATGCAGCCCATCTGGCCCCGGCACCTTCTCAGTCTTTCCCCCCTCCTCATCTTCTAGATATGACCCATCCCCTGCCCTAGTCTCATCCAGTCGTTCAGTCTCCAACTGACCTCCTGGTTCAGTGGGCTACTCTACCCTCCCATCGGGTTGGAAGGATCCCACACCTCCCCTGGTAAAGACAAAGGTAAAGTACTCATTTGGCACCTCTGCTTGTTCCCCAGCTTTCTGCGCCCATCCCACCCAGTTCTAATTCTGCTGATCTGTGCCCTCACTTTTCTTTTCTCCCCTATATATCTATAGAACCCCCCCAAGCAGATATCCCTGGCCAGGTTAAGCTCCTTCTTCGCCTTGGCCCCCCTCATAACCCTGGTGACCCTCTTAGCCAGGGAGTCATGCTCCCCCTAGCCCCCCCTTAAACCCTTTACGCGCACATAGGCAGCCTTTTTCTCCCTCACTGCCTCCTGTACCTCCCAGGTCCACCAACAAGGCTTACTGGCCCTACATTGCTTGCACCTCATCTTTGCTCAGGCCCTCGAAGCCTCCTGCACCCCCTTCTTAATGGTCTCCCACAAGCTACCAGCATCCATGTCTGGCCTTATCTCATCCAAACACCCTTTAAGAATCCTTCTTACGCCCTCAAAGTCCACCCCCCTGAAATCTATTACTTCTGTGTTATTGCGTATTTCCTCTCCCCCTAGGAACATAAGAAACCAGACCGTGGCATGGTCACTGCCTGCCAATGGGCTGCTCACCCCCAGGCCCCTTATCTGGTCACTATCTGCTAGGACAATGTCCAGGATCCGATCCTGCCTAGTAGGCTCCCCCACATGCTGGACTAGGAAGGCATCCTGGAAGACATCCAGCAACCTCTGCTCCCTGGCTACCGAGGATGTCACAGTGCCCCAGTCTGCCCCCGGCATGTTCAGGTCACCCACGATCACTACCCTGCCCTTTCCGAGGCCACAGTGACCCCTGATCTCAGCCAGATCATCCTCCAGTTCTGCTTCCATTGCGGGGGGGTCTGTACATCACCCCTATTTTTAATCTTTAACCCCCTCCCGTTTGTACAGTTACCCAAATTGCCTCCACATCTCCTTCTGCCTCCTCGATTCCACCAACTACTATGCATTTTTTTTTTTTTTTACTATCAATGCCACACCCCCCTCTCCTTCCTAAACATTGTGTATCCCTCTAAATTTAGGCCCCAATCATGCCTCTGGGTGGCTCATGTCTCAGTAATTGCCACCAAGTCTGCTGCACCCTCAACTAGCATTGCCTGGAGCGCTGGCATTTTATTGCCCATGCTCCTGCATTGATCAGAACTGTCCTCCACCCGACCCCCTCCCCAGGCTTCTCAGCCCATGCAATACAGTAACATTTCAATTGTATAAAAAAAGAAAAAAATATGGGTGTAATCTGCAACAGAGCAAATGGTGGGGCATGGGAACATGAAGCCTGGAACTCTAATCAAACAATACAAACAAAAACAGAAAAAACACACACCGACAGGAGACACACACACACACACACACACACACCTCACTCACTCAGACAAAAAAAAAAAAAAAAAGAAGGAAAGCAAGTGGATTAAAGCACATGAAACCACAATATGGACGGGAAACCCGAAGACTAAGCCAAGAACACCACCGAGGCAGAGCTGTGCAGCAACAGAAACATCAAAGCTAGGCCATGCAACAGGGCCCAACAAAGCCACCAGCCCCAAGATCATGGAGGCCCAGCCAGAGGCGAGAAGCTGACCACAACGAGCCAAAGGGAGACAAGCCCCACAGAACTGGAGGGGAAGGGGGGCAGGCAAGAAGCCAGGAACCAACTGAGGCATCCCAGAGGATGGCCAGATTGAGCATAAAGCCAAGTAGAAGGCAGGGCAGACACTGAGAGGCCTACTTACTCAGTGGGCTTGTTTAATCACCGTGTGATCAATGTAATATATAAAATTGTTCTTAAAGTTACCCCCATAGACTATAATGTAGTGCATCCCCACGCTCTCCCTGTCATCACGTCCTTAAAGTTGGCTGAGCATAGGGCACTTGAGGCGAGATCTTGAATCAGGGCGTGCTGTGTCCAGGTGGGGGAGAATTTTACTGACGATTTCTCTAGTAAACAGAATATTTTATGGCAACTATGGATCAGAAGCAGTTCGTGAGGTAAGACACCAAACTATGTGGTGCACATCTACCTCCATATACCTAGTGAATCTACAGAATGTGCATTATTTGCATGTCAAAGTTTTGTATGTTTATGGTATCACATGAACTTGTACCTGCTGTAGTTACGTTTTACTGGATTAAAAAAAAAAAAAAAAAAACGAACAAAAAAAAAAAAAAAACACAAGAAGAGGACTCATTCCTCATTCTAGGTCTGCATTAACTCCCTCACCCTAAAGGTGAATTACATTTCCTTACCACTAATTTCAGTTGTGTGCAGACCCCTTCCATGGGCAGACAGATGGAATCGGCTATCACCAGGATACAACCCATCCCAGATTACCCCAGTCCAAACTTCTGTTAAACCCTGTAGATAACGTTGCTCAGGAAGGTAACAGCAGCAAATCTCAAAGGATGACATGTTAAACCCCAAAGGAAACTACATGCAGTATAGGACAGAAAATATGCTGGAATGCAGTATAGGACAGAAAATATGCTGGAATACACAGTAACAATGGGAGGGGCTGATCTGACAGAGCCTAGACACAACCAGAACTACCAGTAAGGAAATATAATTCCCCTTGTGTCGTTCCCTAAGCAGGGCATCATGAGTATGCAAATCATTGTGCAAGTCAGGCTGATGAAAGGGTTTGCTAGAAGAGACATCTCCTTTTCAAAAGGCTTGTACATCTGATCCAGTATAGGCTTTATAGTTTAGATTAACAACCACTGCTAATCAAGTTTCCCAGACTAATTTATGCCTTGGAGTAGTACCTAAATTCCTAAACATTCAGCAGATCATTCACGTCAGATCAAGGCCACTGATTTACGGTGATTAAAATAATGACATTTTATTTTCATGGCTTGAAATTCTGGAACTGCACCAGTGATTCTAAGTCTAACTTACAGATTTTACTGGGATTCTACTGTCATTCTTTTAGTATATGTACAAATAATCAGAATAAAAAGAAGTCTTACAATACAGAGCTTTTAATGAAGCAAACCGAAAACAGTACAGGAACCAATTACAAGAAAACTTCAAGGACTGCAGATTTACTGATCTGGTCTAAAATGTCAAATTCAGTGAAATTCTTTGCTTTTACCGGTGTGCAGGCAGTCCAAATGCTGAAATTTTACTGGGTTTTCCAGTAAATATAAATATATATAAAAATGTTGGCCTTGTAGAGCATAGTAACCCCCACCGCCATCGCTACAGGCTCTGGGATGGCATCCTATGAACTGCTGGCCTTCCCACATTGTTCTTGTATTAAAATATAAAACAGAGCCCAAATGGACTGGTTCCCCACCAAAAAAAAATACATCAGCAACC
The DNA here is from genome assembly GCA_016271365.2 of Neoceratodus forsteri. Classification (NCBI taxonomy): domain Eukaryota; kingdom Metazoa; phylum Chordata; order Ceratodontiformes; family Ceratodontidae; genus Neoceratodus; species Neoceratodus forsteri. The sequence continues at coordinate 65,605,373 of JADMNL010000032.1, forward strand.
TTCTGACAACCTACACTCCAGCCAGGGTGATGAGGGCTAGGGGTTGTTGCGTGTGCTGCCTTCAAGATTAAGGTGGTGACTGGGCTTTTATAAGGTCAGTGATTTTCCCTGACTGCAGACAGACAAGAAAAAATTACTCACCTTAGTAATTCTGTTTCTTCTAGTGGAGTCTTACTGCATTCTGACAAATGCAGTTAGGTCCTGCCTTTCAACTGCCACAGAGAACATAGGGTTAACTTTTCTATGCATGGCATAGAATGTTCATCTCGAGCTCGGTTGAAGCCTCTGCCTGTTATTCGAACAACAGTCATCTTTACGAGCAAAAACTCACTAGGTGTTGTATGGAAACAGTAAAACTTTTACTAGCTAACTGGCAGAAATATAATGTTTTTGGTTCTCAAAGGAAGACAAGTCAGGAAACCCAAAACCAAAAACCAATCAAATGAACAACATTCCACCCAAAGAAAAAAAAAAAAAAAAGAGGGTTTAAAAGAGGGGGCACCTCTAGGGAGCCAACACTGCACCTGCCCACCCACATCCCAAAAATCTAGGTTCTGAGAGGGGAGGTCAGAATACAGCAAGACTCCACTAGAAGAAACAATTACTAAGGTGAGTAATTTTTTCTTCAAACAACATGAAGTCTTGCTGTATTCTGATAAATGCAGACTACCAAGCAGTACCTCCATGGAGGAGGGACAGAACCTACTTTGAAGCAGGCTCTAGTACTGCTGTGCCAAAACCGAGGCATCACTCCTAGCCTGGATATCCAGAGTAATGCTTGGTAAAAAGTATGGACTGTTTTCCAGGTGGCTGTGACAAATTCCAAGAGAGGGATATCCCTGGCAGCAGCCAGGGAAGCAGCTGTACCTCTTGTGAAATGAGCCCTCAGGCCTGAGGGTGGAATTCTACCCAGTTTTTCACAGCAGAATTGTATACAAGAAACAATCCACCTGGCAACAGATCTCTTAGTGGCAGGTTTGCCCTTCCCAGCTTCTCCATAAGTAAGGAACAACTGGAGGGATTCAAACCTGTGACCCTTGGTATGCTCTATGTAGTAGCTAAGGGCTCTTTTAAACATCTAAACTGTGTAGCCTCTTCTCTCCCGCAGAAGAATGATCAGAGAAGAAAACAGGGAGAGATATAGACTGATTTAGGTGGAAATCTGAAACCACTTTAGGCAAGAACTTTGTTAGTTCTAAGAACCACTTTATCTCTGTGAAAAGAGATGAAATCAGACTCCACTGACAAGGCTTGCAATTCACTGATATGTCTGGCAGAAGTAATGGCTACCAAAAACACAGTCTTCCAAGTCAAGTACTTAAGCTCTGCTGAGGACAAAGGCTCAAAAGGGGGTTGCATAAGCTGAGCAATGCAAACATTAAGATCCCAAGCAGGAGCAGGATCCCTAAAGGGGGGGGGTTGGTGTGAAGCAATCCCTTGGGGAAAAAAAAAATTAAAAACTTACAAGATGGGATGACAGAGAGAAAGACTTGCCTACAGACAGGAAAGCAGAAACAGCTGCCAAGTGTACCTTGAGAGTAGCTGGTCTGGATAATATGGCCATTAAGATGGACTATATAATCCAGAACCGTAGGCAATTCAGCAGTGTCTGGAGAAATATTTTTTCTTAGAACACCAAATGCTAAATCTTTTCCATTTGGAGTTGTATGTCTTTCTGGTGGAAGGCTTTCGAGAAGCCTTAAGGACATCCAGAACCCCTTGGGAAAGATGCAGATCTGCAAACTAACTCTTCAAAGCCAAGCCTTGAGATTGAGAGACTGAAGATTCTGGGTACCAAATCCTCCCCTGAGATGATGTCAAACAGGTTGTAATTCCTGGGAAGAGACAGGGGAAGATGGACTGCTAGGGACAGCAACAAGGGATACCATGGCTGCCTGGCCCAGTCTGGAGCAATCAGAATCACTCTGCATAGTTGTGACCTTATCTTGACAAGCGCTTTGAACAAGAGAGGGAAGGGGGAAAAGCATACAGAAATTTCCCTTCCCAGTTCAGATCAGAGCATCCAGGGGGACTGAGCCCAAGACTGGGGGGTCTACAACAAAAGAGAGGAAGTTGGTGATTGTCTGGGGTTGCAAAAAGATCCATCTCTGGAGTGCCCCATCTTGAGAAAATCACTTCCAACACCAGAGGATCTAGGGCCCATTCGTGATGGCCCTGGGATATTCTGCTCAGTGCATCTGCTAGGACATTGTCCTTCCCTGGGAGGTGAACTGCTATCAGAGAGGTTTGCAGAAAATAGGCCAGAGACCACAACTTCATCGCTTCTGTGCACAAAGGCAGTAGACCGAGTGCCTCCTTGCTTGCTGATGTACCACATGGTGGTGGTGGAGGTGGTGTCTGTTCTGACCTGAACCACCTTGTTCTGTACAGATTTGGAAAAAGCTTGCAGTGCCAGAAACACTGCTCTGAGTTCCAAGAGATTGATGTGAAGCAGAGATTCTTGAGGCGACCACAGTCCCCGGGTGGTAAGTTCCCCCAAATGGGCTCCCCAGCCCAGCAGGAAAGCATCTGTGGCGAGGACCACTGAATGAGACGGAGTGACAAATGGAACCCCTTGCCTCAAATTGTCCTGATCCAGCCACCATTGCAGGGCTTGGATCAGAGTTCGAGTCACTGGAATTAGTTTGGTAAGGGAATTCTTTCTTTGGGACCAAAAAGCTCTTAAGTGGAACTGAATGTCCCTCATTTGGAATCTTGCGCCCTGGACCACTGCTGTAGAAGCTGCCATGCGGCCCAGTAGATGAAGGAAATGCCTTGCTGGTCGAGACACCTGAAGGCTGAATGAAGAGGCCAGTTCCATGAGGGTCCTTGCCCTTTCCAAGGGAAGAAAGGCTCTTGCTTTTACCGTATCCAGCTCTGCCCCCTATGAAGGTGAGGAGCTGCACTGGTTCGAGAACCGACTTTGGTAGGCTGAGAAGAAATCCTAAAGAAGTGAGCACTTGCTGGGTCACTTGCAGGTGTGACTTGACTTGGTCTGGAGACTGGCCTACTATGAGCCAGTCGTCCAAGTATGGGAAAATGGAAATCTTTTGTCTTCTTAGGAAGGCAACAACTACTGCCAGGCACTTTGTGAAGACCCTTGGAGCTGATGTTAGGCCAAAGGGCATTGCTCTGAACGGATAGTGGCCTGAGGGCAACTTGAACCTGAGGTACTTTCCCATCAGGTACTCACACAGAATGTGAAGGTAGGCATCTTAGAGGTCCAGGGAGGCTAGCCAATCCCCTGGCCTTAGAGAGGGAAGGATAATTCCCAGAGTTACTTTGAACTTTGACTTTAAAAGATGTTTGTTCAGGTATCTTGGGTCCAGGATGGGTCGCCACTCTCCTGTCTTTTTGGGGGTTAGGAAGTACCTGGAGTACAATCCTTTGCCCCAGTGTAGGGTAGGTACTCTCTCTCTATAGCTCTGAGAGCTAGGAGAGAAGAAACCTCTGCCTCTAGGGCAAGGGCCTCCAAGAGATTTGCAGGTGGAAAAGATCTGTCTCTCAGCTTGGGAAATTTTTTGAAGCTGAGAACCAGACCCTGGCTTACTACTTCCAGGACCCACTTGTCTGATGTAAGAGACATCCAGTCCTGGACAAAGTAAGCCAGCCTGCCCCCTACTGGGATAGGAGAATCAACCCAGGTAGACCCATCAGGGTGTCTGCTTGGCAGGGGCTTTAGGCTGAGGGGTGGATGCAGGCCTGCTCATCCCCCTTCTGCCTCTCCCTCTGAAGAACCCCCTCTGTGAAAAAGAAGAAGAGGCCTGTGCTTGGTAAAAAGGCCTTTGGAAAGGCCTGCCCCTGCTCCTGGACTGCTGCCTTTGAGAAGTTGCTTGCCTTTCCTTGGCCTGAGCACCCCTGTAAGTGGTCCTGTATTCATCCATTTTCTTCATGTAATTCTCTGTCTGCTCCCCAAACAGAGAATTACCCACTACATGAAAATCCATGGCCTTAGCCTGGGTATCCTGTGAGGCTAGTACATCTGAGCCAAGCCATTCTCCGAAGAGCCATAGATGTAGCTATGACTCTTGAGGATGCATCATTAGAGTCTACAGCAGCATGAAACTGAACTTTCGATGCCTCAATCCCATCCGCAGCCACCTGCTCCAGCTCCTTGGCAAGCTGGGGAGGAGCCTGTTTAGCCAGTGCCAGTACAGTATCCCACCTGGACTTCTGGTACCTGGCTGCATAGGCCATACAATTAGCCTGCCTGAGTCCTAAGGATGGTGCCATGTACTGCTTCTTTGCCATGGCATCAATCTTCCTGAAGTCCTTGTCAAGGGGGTGTGATGCCAAGGGAATGCTTGCCTTATCACAGGCAGCAGCCTGTACAACCTCAACATGGCTGCACTGCTGATAAAGGAACTCTGTATCTGAGCCTGAAAGAGTATACCTCTTGTCCATTCTTCTGTCCACAGGAGGTATGGAATTGGGAGACTTAAGAATTTTTTGTGTCCGTTTCCCAAAAGATTTGTGGAGGGAAATAGACAGTTTCCTGGACTCTGGGATGTCCATCATCTCTACTTAGTCAGGCTCTTCCTGATCCTCCACTGCCTCCTCCACAGGAAGCTGGAGGGTATCAGCCACCTTTCTGTAAAACATGTAGTGTGAAGGGGACTCAGAAAGCCTAGGAGGAGAAACACCTGAAGGTCTGTCTGGGGAGATGTCCAGGTCCATAGGCACATCCAGACTTTCACCATCACCATAATCATCTTCCAACTCTCCTTCCTCCTCAAACTCCAGTTCATAAAATTCTTCCAGGGTATAATCTGGAACCAGGGGAACCGACTGAACCTAGCCCCTGCCAAAAGGTGCCGGTTCAGTCAGAACCGATCGAAGCGATTCCACAATCCTAATTGCTTTGGCTATTTCATTGGCAGTCGGAGTATGAGATTCTGGATCCGAACCCGTCGACTTGTCTTTTCTTTTTGTCGGAACCAATTCCTCGGAATCGGCTCTCCTTCTGCCCGAAGAAGGATCGCCCTGGTCAGAGGGCACTCCTCCTGGTTCGGTCGGAACCAAACAGGGCTGGCCATCTGGGTCAGTGGACTTCTCGGCCTCCCTTTCCCTCAGTCTACCTAATCTCTTTTCCAGGGTAGATTTGGGAAAAGGTTTGCAAATTTGGCAGTCTGAATCGAGGTGGTCAAACCCCAGACAAACACAGGTGGTGTGGGGATCAGCCTTAGCAAAGACCTCCCCACACACACTGCAGTGTTGAAACCCAGTGGGCCCGGTTTTTTTCTTGGGTTTCTCAGACATGGCCAACCTAACCAAACTTACCCTTTTTCCGGCAATCCGCCAGGCAAGACTCCCCTATCGGTTCCTGACCGTGTCACGGGTGTTGGGAAAAACCGTAGTAAAACCAGTTTGTTGTTTTTTTTTTTTTAAGAACAGATATGGACCGGTAACCATGCACTAAAGTACAAATTTTACCTCAAAATGATCGGTTCAGCCGGACCGATCCACAGCTTTACAAGTTCCACACAGAAAACAAAACAAAACCTATCTTATACTCACGGTACCACAGACAGAGACTTGAACCGACTATGCAGAAACAACAATTTCGGAAGAAAACCGACACTTCAACCGACTCTGAACCAAGTAGCAGGAGAAATCTCCAGAGCGACTGTTCAGTGAGACGGAGTAAAGAATCTGACGGTTGCAGTTCGAATAACAGGCAGAGGCTTCAACCGAGCTCGAGATGAACATTCTATGCTATGCACAGAAAAGTTAACCCTATGTTTGTTCTCCGGGGCAGTTGAAAGGCAGGACCTAACTGCATTTGTCAGAATACAGCAAGACTTCATGTTGTTTATATATATAAAAAAAAAAAAAAAAAAATTTGGCTTTTTGACATGAAATGCACAAAACTGACAATTTGCACTGGTCTGCATATCTTTTAACATCTGTTTTCAGCAATCTTTAACAGCACTGCTCTGTAAAAAAGCTCTATTTGGTAGTAGCTTGGGAGTGCAGAAATGGAGTGGATCCACTTTTGTGGCCAACCAGTAGCAGTGCAGTTTCCTCCCTTCCATCCCTTCCCCTCTCAGTGTGCCAGAGGTGAAAGGTGCCAAAAAGCATGCAGCTTCAGCAGTGATTACTCTCCAGGTGGGTAACATTTGCTTTCATTTTACCCACTTGTACTAAACGGCATCAGTGACGAACTGTTAAAGATGGAGACAATAACCCACTCGCTCAGCCGCTTTTGGACCCCTGCTTATTTACTCTGTCTTATTACCAGGCACTGTATTTAAAAAGGCCTGTCTGCTGCTGTCCTCCCTTTTCCCCTGCCTGCTTACAGGTTGTGCAGTTCTCTCTTTTTGTGTGTAAACCACCGTCCATGCTATTCTTGTGTTCACACACTGTACATCTGTTGCAGGGAGAGGAAAAGGGGTGGGAGGAGAGCAGATGAGGAAGAGAGACTGCAAACTCAATGAGAAACAACATAATGCAAGTAATGGCAGCAGATGGCGCAGAGGTGTGGCCTTCAAGCAGGAGGCCTGCATGGAGCAGGTATGGGCTTAGTTTTCATACTGAGAAAAATTAAAAATGGAATTGGTCATTTTTGAAAATGGGAAATAACTGGATCTACTTTCATGGTGGCTACCTGTCTTTTGGAACTCGCCCCCGCTTGAACCCCAATCTTCCCTTTGGTGGGCTCCCTCAAATTTAAAATTGCAGAAATATTTATTAGCATATCCCGTGGTTAATCTGGCATCCAGTGTTCTGTTAATTATTTCACTTTGAGGAACGGTATGTAAATACAGGTTACTCACCTGTAACAGGAGTTCTAGGAATGGTATATGTTGTTCATCCACACTTATTGGCAGACTCCTAGCAGTTCTCCGTGAGGAGGAGGCAAGGCGCACACCCCCTACTTAGGGAATAGAGACTGGAGAACCAAGGCCCCAAAACCAGCATCCCGGCGTGACTCAAGGTGATGTGGTAGTGGGTGATGAAGGTGTGTGCCGACTTCCAGGTAGCAGCCCTGCAGATTTCCTGGATAGGGACGTCCCTGGAAGCAGCCACCGATGCAGCGGTATGCCGGGTAGAATGAGCTCTTATCCCTCTGGGAGGCTCCATGCCCGCCAACCTATAGCAGAGATCTATGCAGGAGGTGACCCACCTGCTTATCGTCCGCTTGGCTGCAGGTCTGCCAGGTGCGGCTTCAGCGTAGGTGACAAACAGCTGGCGAACCTCTCCCCGAATTTCAGCCGTGCACTCCTTATAGTAAGCGAGCGCCCTTCTAGGGTCCAGAGTATGGAGCCTATATTCGGCCTCTGAGGTGTGATTGGGGTAGAACACCGGCAGAGTCAGTCAACACCTGGTTAAGGTGAAACTCCGACACCACCTTCGGAAGGAATTTCGGTTGGGGGCGCAGGACAACCTTGTCCCTGTGGAAGACCAGGTAAGGAGACTCGATGGAAAGTGCCTGGAGCTCTCCCATCTTTCTGGCTGACGTAATAGCCACCAAGAAGGCAGTCTTCCATGACAGGTGAGAGAGATCACACCTGTGCATTGGTTCGAATGGCTTGCCCATGAGCTTTGCCAGTACCAGCAGTAGATCCCACAGAGGTGGAGGTTCTCGCACCGGAGGGGAAATGTGATCAAGGCCTTTGAAAAAGCACCAGACCACCTTCTCCTGCGCCACCAGCTGCTTCCTGCCCGCCCCCGGTAAGCAGAGATGGCTGCCAGGTGCACCCTAGGGTCGTCGACCCAAGCCCTTGCTGAGAAAAGGACCATAAATAGTCCAAGATGCTTGCCAAGGAACAGGAGGAAGGGTCCAGGCCCTTGCCCTGACACCAAATGGAAAACCTCTTCTATTTGAAGGCATAGCATTTCCTGGTCGACTCCTTACGGGACGCCTCAACTACATTGAGAACCTCGTCGGAAAGACCCAAGGCCTGGAACTCTAGCCGCTCAGGAACCAGGCCGTCAGGTGCAGGGATTGAAGGTCCAGATGGAACACCTTCCCCTGATTGACTGAAAGCAGGTCCGGGCGAGCTGGAAGCTGCCTCAGGAGCCTGGGCCGAGGCTGAGGAGATCTGGATACCAGCATTGGCGGGGCCAGTCTGGGGCTATCAGAATCACCTCGCCTTGTCCTCCTCGCCTTGAGAAGCACCTTGTGGATCAAGGGAAATGGGGAAAGGCGGAGAAGAGGCCCGGGGTCCATGGCCTCGAGAAGGCATCCCCCTGCAGCGAGCCCTGCTGAGGGGGGCGGGCATGGAACAGCCTCAGCTTCGCGTTCTCCCTGGAGGCAAACAGATCCACCTGAGGTGTGCCCCAATGGGAGAACAGATCTTGTACTACCTCCGGCAAGAGAGACCACTCGTGGGACACAGCCCCTATCCGGCTTAGGGCATCGGCCAGGGTGTTGGAGGCTCCTGCCACATGAATGGCTAGGAGATCCGCCTCCAGGCTGCGCACGAGTGACCAAATGCAGAGAGCTTCCTTGCACAGAGGCATGGAGCGCGTCCCGCCCTGGCGGTTTAGGTAGTACATGGTCGTGGTATTGTCCGTCTGGACCTGAACCACTTGACTCCGTAGAAACGGAGCGAAGGCGGTGAGAGCTAGGCGGACCGCTCAGAGCTCCAGCAGGTTGATATGGCATCGGGACTCCCGCGGGGACCAGAGGCCATGCACTCTGTGCTCCCCCAGATGGGCAGCCCAACCCAGAGACCGTCGGCTCAGGGCGGACAAATGGGATGCCCTCTTGCAGATGAGCTGGAACGATCCACCACTGGAGAGCGTTCCACATCCCCTGGGTCACCGTCACTAGCTGGTCCAATGGATCACAGTGTTGAGACCACTGGCTGGCCAACCCCCACTGAAGGGGGCGCATGTTCTGGCGGGCCCAACGGACCACGCTGGTGCAGGCCACCATGAGACCCAGGAGGGGCAGGAAGTCCCGGGCAGGGCGCGATTGCCCAACCAGAAATGATCAGGCAAAGGAGGAAAGAACCTCGGCCCTGTCCACCGGGAGCCGTGCTCTGGCTCGAAGAGAGCAGAGGTCTGCCCCGATGAAGAGAATCACCTGCTTCGGTTCGAGCTCCAACTTGGCCTCGTTGATGAGGAGGCAGACCTAACAGCAAACCTGGAGGGCCAGATCTCTGGACCGCTCCACCTCTTGTCTGGAGGGGGCTGCTATCAGCCAATCGTCCAGGTAAGGGGACACCCGGACCCCTCAGCGCCACAGGAATGCTGTCACCACTGCCATGCATTTGGTGAAGACCCTGGGAGCAAGAGACAGGCCGAAGGGCATGGCTCGGAACTCAAAAAGGGATCCTTCCACTCGAAAGCGAAGGAATCTCCGGTGAGACGGATGGATAGGGACGTGAAAAAACGCGTCCTGCAGGTCCAGAGAGCAGAACCACACACAGCGTTCCAAGGATTGTATTATCTAAGCCAGAGTGACCATCCTGAAGGTCCAAGACCTTAGGAACTTGTTTAGATCGTGCAGGTTAAGAATGGGGCGCCAGCCCTCCCATCCGTATTGGAACCAGGAAGTACCTGGACACAAACCCCGGGTCTGAGGGAGAGTCCACTACCTCTCTGATCACCTCCTTCTCGAGGAGCAGAGCGATGTCGGCTCGGTGAGCCAACAGTGAGGCTGCGGACCCCAAGGCCCCTCGGGGTGCGACGGCTCTGAAGGGCAGGGCCTGCTCGAACTCCAGAGGCAGGCCCTTCCCCATCACTTCCAACACCCACCAGTCTGTGGTGATAATGGACCAGGCGGAAAGACAGTGGCGAAGCCGTCCCCTCCATGGGGGGAACCTGGGGTGAGGTGACGAGGTTGGGGGCAGCACCCCTCAACCCATCACTGAGCAGGCTTGGAGGAGGGACCGGCTGAGGGACCACCTGGGCCTTTACCTCCCTGCTTCCTGGAGGAGAAAGCCGTGGGCTTGGGTTTGGGATGCCAAGCGCAAGCCTGCTGGCCCTAACGCTGCTGGGCCGGATGCGCCATGGGCGCAGACGGACGAAAGGGCTTAGGTTGCGGTCTGCGGCCCTTGTCCCTCTGAGCGGATGAGACAGAGTCCAGAGTGGCATTGGACTTTTCGATCCTCTGGAGGTGACCTTCCACTCCAGGGCCAAAGAGGTCGATCCCCAGGAAGGGGACATCCGCCAACTTGTGCTGGGTATCCGCTGTGAAGATGGATATCCTCAGCCATGCCCGACGGCGCATAGCCACTGCGGCCGCGACTGACCTGGCGCATGAGTCACCAATGTCCAAAGCAGTCTGAAGTTGCTGCTTGGCCACTGCCCTGCCCTGGTCCCGCACCTGCTTAACCGTGGTCTGCAGGTCAGCTGGGAGATGAGGGACTACCTCGTCCAGGGAGCCCAACAGGGCATGAGAGAAATGTGCCATCAGCACGGCCGAGCTGGCCTGACGAAGGCCAAGGGAGGACGCAGCATAGACTTTTCGCCCGGCGTAGTCCAACTTCTTGGACTCCTTGTCGGGAGGTTTGTCCATGTCCCTGGCATTTCCGGCACGCCGGAAGACGCTGTCGGTAACCAACCCCTTGGCTGAGGGGTGTTCCGAGAAACCAGACAGGGAACCGGTAGGGACCGCATACTTCCTTGCCATCCTGGCCGAAGGCACAGGGCAGGAAGCAGGACGCTGCCAGAGCTCCAAGGCTGGGCCTACAATGGCCTCGGCCACGGGAAAGGCCTCCGTAGGAGAATCCCCTCGGTCCAATATCTCCATGAGGGGATACTTGGCCCGCTTGGATACGGGCTCGAGCTGCATCCCTGTGGACTCCGAGATGAGCCTAAGCAAACCCATGAAGGACAAAGGGCCATCGTCCAGTGACTGACCTCCTGAGGACTCCAAGTCGACCCGCCTGGAGAACAGGGAGGAATCGTCGGACTCCGAGGAGTCCGCAAAGAGCTGCCCTGGCCTGAGCCACCCTCCACCTGCCGAGGGCGATCGGGAGTGAGGGTGACAGACAGCCTATGGGGCAGACCCTGGGCAGACCGAGAATTCTTGGTCGAAGCCCCAAACAATGGCTGTGGAGGCGGAGGTTCCACCGGAATCGGTGGGGCAGCCAGTTTCGGCCTAGTAACAGGCCTGGAAGCAGGCGCCTCGGCTACGGCGAGGGGTTGCTTCAGCCGCTCCGGTGACAGCCACTTGATAGCCGGGGAAGGCGACGTCTGCTTGCTCCCGGACAGAAGAAGCTGTTGCCACATGAGGTCCTCATATCGTCGACACAACTTGCGTCGAAGCCTCCCCTCATCCGAGGAGGAGGACGAGGACGAGGGGTGACGCTGCTTGCCATGGTGCAGAGACCGCTTATGACGGCGGGATCGGCTGGACCGAGAAGTCCGAGACCGCGAACCTTGGCTTTTCCGAGGAGGGTACAGAGGTAGGGCGGGGGAAACCCGCTCTCCCCTCAGCTCGGAGGGCTCAACTGTGGACTCCGGAACCGGAAGCATGGGCAAGTCCACGGACACCTCAACCACCGCCGGGGGAACCGGGGAGTGAGGGTTTTCGGCTTCACCGGTGGACAGCCCGTCCAACGGGTCGAGAAAAATCTCGACTACGTCGACAGGAGTCTTGGTCAACTGACCTGACGGGGACGCCGTGAAGCCAGTAGCCAAAGCCGAAGGATCGACCGAAGTCTACTGTCGACTACTCGGTGAGAGAGACCTCTCCCACTCCCAAGAGCGTCGACGGAGGGACTTACCTTTGTGGTCCTTCTTCTTGGACCGAGAGGAAGGCCCTGAAGTTGTTGGTCCCTCTCCCTTAGTGGAGAGAGACAGACAGAGCTTCTTAAAAGAAGCTGAACAGAAGGATCACAGGGAGAGCAGGATAAAGGCCGTGGCCGAGGAAGAGCGAATCCGGCCTCGCCCACCGCCTCCTCAAGAGCGATCATCTGCTCAAGCTGTTCCACCGAGCCCACCGCCGCAGAAACCGGCAACCGGGCCTCCTTCGACTTTAACATAGAAACATAGAATTTGACGGCAGATAAGGACCGCTTGGCCCACCCAGTCTGCCCATTTCCCTACCTACTGGATAAGCTGCAGATCCTAGTTAACCAGCAGCCTACTTCTTCCTACCCCCACCCCCCAGAACTGCCTTATGACTATCCCATGCATGCTTGAATTCCACCACTGATTTTGACTCCACAGCCTCCTCCAGAAGGCCGTTCCATGCATCCACAACCCTCTCTGTGAAAAATACTTCCTTAAATTACCTCTGAGCACGCCCCACCCCCATCTTAAATTGTGCCCTCTTGTTCTTGCACACCTCTTTTTTTGAAAGATGCTACCCTCTTGGACTTTGTTGATTCCCTTGAGGTACTTGAAAATTTCTATCATGTCCCCCCTCTCCCTTCTTTCCTCGAGGCTATACATATTAAGCTCCTTAAGTCTCTCTCCATGTCTTCCAGTGCAGACCCTGCACCATTTTAGTTGCCCTCCTCTGGACAGCTTCCATCCTGTCTATGTCTTTGCGGAGACTGGGTCTCCAGAACTGCACACAGTACTCCAGATGGGGTCTCACCAGCTGTCTGTACAGAGGGATAACAACTTCCTGTTTTCTACTGATGATGCCTCTCCTATGCATCCCAGTATCCCCCCAGCCCTCCTTGCTGCCCTCTCACATTGCTTGCCCGTCTTTAGGTCATCTGATATGACTACCCCCAGGTCCTTTCCATTTTTTTTTTGTTGTTAGTATCTCACCCCACTGTACTCTTCCCTGGGTTTTGTTCCCCAGGTGCATTACCTTGCACTTCTTAGCATTGAATCTAAGCTGCCATACATTTGACCATTCCTCTAACCTTGCCAAGTCCCTTCTCATCCTTTCCACCCCACCCTGTGCATCAACTCTGTTGCAGATCTTAGTGTCATCTGCAAAGAGCATACTTTTCATCCGGTCCTTCTGCAATGTAAGCTTATAAAGACATTGAAGAGGACCGTCTATCTGAACCCTGCGGTACCCCACTAGTAACCCTCCTTTCTTCTGAGTGGACTCCATTTACTATTACTCTCTGTGTCCTACTCTCCAGCCATTCTTTACCCAGGCTATCTTGGGACCCACTCCCAGGCTGGCTAACTTGTATATTAATCTTTTGTGTGGACTGTGTCAAATGCCTTGCTAAAGTCTAGGTAGACCATGTCCACAGCCCTCCTGATCTACTACTTTGGTCACCCAGTCAAAGAAATCTATCAGATTAACTCCTGGCATGACCTTCCCGCTGTGAATCCATGCTGCCTAGGGTCCTGTGCCCCTCTGGCCTCTAGATACTGGACAATTCTTTCCTTTAGAAGTGATTCCATCATTTTCCCTATCACTGAGGTTAAACTAACAGGTCTATAGTTTCCTGCTTCTGCCTTGCTCCACTTTTGTGAAGGGGAATCACATCTGCCCTCCTCCAGTCCTCGGGTACCACCCATCCTCCCATGATGTTAAAGGATAGTCAGTGGTGTCACTAGTTCTACCCTTAGTTCTTTTAGAATTCTGGGATGAATCCCATCAGGCCCCATTGCTTTGTCCACCTTCAGTTTTAAGAGTTCTTTCAGAACCCTTTCTTCTGTAAATGGGCGGTATCAACTTCTGTATCCAGAGTGTTACTACTGTTTGTTTTATGTATCTCCTCTTCCTTTGTAAATACTGAGCAAAAATATTTGTTTAGTATCTCTGCCTTTTCACAGTCTCCCTCTGCCCACCCTCCTCCCCTTTATTAAGCCTCACAATCCCTCCTTGATCTTCCTTGGCTCCCTGATGTACCTATAAAGGTTTTATCCCCTTCTTAGCAGAGTTGGCTATCTTTTCCTGGGTTTGGGCCTTTGCTCTTCTGACTGCCTTCCCAGCCTCCTTTTGCTTTAACTGATACAGTTCTCTATCCTGCTCCTTCTGCGATTCCTTGTACTTCCTGAATGCTTTCTTTTTCTCTTGAACCTTCACTGCCACTTCCTTTGAGAACCATAGTGGTTTCTTACATCGTCTTGTTTTGTTTATTTGCTTCACACAAAGGCTCGGTACCTCTGTGATGGCAGTTTTATTATTCCCCACTGTTCTTCCACCCTCCTTCCTGCCCATTTGCTGAGTGCGTTCCTTAGGCACTCACCCATTTTAGCAAAGTCAGCCCTCCTAAAGTCCAGTACTTTTGTCTTTGTATGGCTTGACTCTATTGCTGTGTTTATTGTGAACCATACTGTTCGATGGTGCTAGTTCCCAGATGGCTACCCACTTCTACATCTGTAATCCTCTCACCATCTCCATTTGAGAGAATCAAGTCTAATATTGCTCCCTCTCGAGTGGGCTCCAGTACTAGTTGTCTAAGGCATGCCCCTGTAGGGCATCTAGAATAACTGCACTCTTGAGAGTGGCAGCTGCAACTGCACTCCAGTTAACATAGGCATATTCAGATCACCCATCAGCAATATCTCCCCTTTTTCTGCCATTCTAAGTATACTTTCTATCATTTCCCTGTCCATTTCCTCCCCTTGAGAAGGGGGTCTGTATACAACCCCAGTGCGTATTGTGGTGCCATTGCCTGTCTCCAAATTTACCCACAGTGCTTCTTCTCCTCCCTGTGTACCTTTTTGTTCTGCTGCTTTTATTCCTTCCCTTATGTAAAGAACTACTCCTCCTCCTCCTTTACCTTTGCCGGAGGATAACATTTTTCGGGTCGCCCAAGTTGCAGACAGGTGGCACGGTCTTCCAGGACGTAGGCCGAAAAAGAAGAGCACAGGTCGCAAGCCTGCGGGTCGTGCCCAAGGCCCAAGCAGTAGACGCACGTAAAGTGCGGATCCGTCCGAGACATCTTCTGCCCGTATGGGCACCTCCGGAAACCGGGAGTCAATTTGTCCATCGCAGCTGCGAGGGAAATATTTGACCGAAGTCTTGAAAACCTTAAACTTTATTTTGGGTAAACCAAAGAATTAGGAACCAGTCTTATACGTAGAGCGTTAAGAAGGGAACCTGAGCTTCCAAGCGGTAAGGAAGATCTGGCGTCATGGGGCGGAGCCGAGAGTTTTACCACCCGGGTGGGTGGGAGGAGCCAGCTTGAAGACCTTCCGGCAAGATTTAAAGCGGCAAGGATACCTGCCAATAAGTGTGGATGAACAACATATCCATGTCCCTAGAAATGTTTGTTTTATCTTTATATTATTTCCCCTCCCCCATATTGTCAGTATTGTTTTAGCATAAATAATTGTTATAAAACGCTTCCCACATTCTGAACCCCTGGAAAGGCACTTTATCTAATAAATAAAGACAACTAGATGGACCTTCCCTTATTAGTTTTTGTTGACCAGGTAAATGCTTTAAACAAACAAAAAAAAAAAAAAAAAACCACACACTAAAAATGACCTCCAACTAGAACCTGTTCATAATCAACCACTTTTATATACAGAAATTTAAATACCTGCAAATGTTTTTTCTCCAACTGCTGGTCTCCGGGCTCATCATCTGAGAGGTCCTTTCTGGAACCACGTGACAGGCAGGAGGTATACAGACTTCTGCAGGACGGTGGTACCCTCCCACTCATTTCCTCCAGAAGTCAGCATTTCTATAGCCTTTGTCTTCGGAGGAAACACATAACTTGGAAAAAACAAAAGAAAGGTTAGTGTAACTTGTGGCCGGAGGCTGACTTCCAACATTCTGGGAAGGATAGAGCCCGGAGACCAGCAGTCGGAGAAAGAAAATTTACAGGTATTTAAATTTCTATTTCTCTCTCCTAAAGCTGGTCTCATCACTTCTGGCATATACTAAAGCAGTACATCCCTTCATTTCCTGATTGGGAAGAAAGTTCATAATCTCTTATGGGTCCACCACTGCCTGGAGGACCCTGCGGCCAAAGGACACCTCTGCCGAGGCGGCGACATCCAATTTTTAGAATTTTGCGAAAGTATGGATGGATGACCATGTGGCCGTTCTACACAAGTCTGCCGGGGGACGCCCCTCTGAATTCCACCCAGGACGTAGTCATCGCTCGGGTTGAGTGTGCTCGCACTGGTCCCAGGCAGGTCGATCCCGGCCTTCTGGTAAGCCATGGCGATGTTAGAATGAATCCACCTAGCAATACAGTCCTTTGATGCCTTCTTACCCATGTTCAGGCCTGAGGGAAGGAGGAATAGACTTGAAGTCTTACGGACTGACTCAGATCTCTGGATGTAAATTTTGAGTGCTCTCCATGGATCAAGAGTGTGAAATTCTCTCTCCTGCTCATTCTTGGGGTGAGAGCAGAATAAGGAAATGTTCAAGACTTGGTTGCAGTGAAAATGAATCACCACTTTGGGTAAAAAGGCCATATCTGTCCACATTACAACAGAGTTATGATGAAATATGGTGTAAGGTTCTTTGGATGACAGGGCTCCTATCTCACCGATAAGTTGGGCAGAGATGACTGCAATGAGAAAGACGTCCTTCATAGTGAGATGAAGTAAGGATACCTCCTTTAAGGGCTTGAAAGGTGGTTTGGTGAGTGCTTAGAGTACTAGGTTGAGCCTCCAGGCAGGTACTACAGGTTTTACTGGAGGACACTTCAAGGTTGCTGCTCTCAGAAATCGAACACAGGGAAGAGCTCCGAAAGATTCGCTTGAGTCCACTAACAGGAGGGCCCCTAAAGCAGACACCTGGACTCTATATGTAGCCGGTTGGAGGCCCTTGTCGAAACCCTCCTGAAGAAACTGAAGGATGGTAGGTAGAGATGAGTCATCCGGTAAAGAGGTGTCTTGTAACCAGAACAGGGATTTTCTCCAGAGCCTGTAATAAACCCTGGAGGAGGAGGCCCGCCTGGATTGAATCATCGTTTCTATGACAGATGCAGAGAAACCCAACTCCCTGAGAGTTTCCCACTCAATCTCCATGCCGAGAGACAGATTGTGAGGACTTGGGTGCAGCACCGGTCCCTTATGTAGTAGGTCTGTGCTTACTTGGAATGTTATGGAAGAATGAAGACACATTTGGACTAAAATCAGGGAAACCTAGGTCTGCAGGGCCAACATGGGCAAACCAGAATTACCTCTGCTTGATCTTGGACAATCTTGTGCACTACCCTTGATAAGATCGGAATTGGAGGAAAAGCATACAGATCATCGAACTGACCCCAGTTGATTGAGAAGGCGTCCTGTGCTATGGCCTTCTCGTCCTTGCTGAGAGAGCAGAACCTTGGAACTTTGCAATTTTTTCAGCAGGCGAAAAGATCTACCTGCAGTGGCCCCACCACGCTGTGTTGAGCTGGAAGGCACTGTTCTTGAGCTCCCACTACCCTGGTAGGATGTCCTTTCAACTTAGCCAATCTGCTGTGACATCTTCCTTGCCTGGGATGTATGCTGCCCTTAAGACTTCCCAGGTAGTCTTCCGCCAACTGGAAGAGAAGAAGAGCCTCTCTCAGCATCAGAGAGCTCTTTGTGCCTCCTCGGCGGTTGATGTGTGCCACTGTCGTTAGACTGTCTGCGAGTGAGAGGATGTCCTGGTGGAAAAGCGGTGTCTTGAACTGCTGCAGTGCCAGGCGGACTGCCCGCATCTCCAGTACAATGATGCTGTAGAGGGACTCCACCAGAGACCACTTGCCCTGTGTCGAGAGCTGTTCTGAATGCGCCCCCAGCCCCAGAGACTGGTATCGGTAGTGACTCTGATCTAGTGATGGTGTTCCAGACTGAGACCCCTCATGATGATGTTCTGCCGAGTCCACCATATCAGTGAGTCCTTCACCTGGCGAGATACCCGAATCCTCTGGTCCACTGTGCCCCTCGACTGGAACCATTGCTGGAGGAGACCTGAGTGGAGAGGTCACATGTGGACTAGTGCCCAAGGGACTGAGTCTGCCAGACAGACCATGATCCCTATGAGTTGCATAAAGCAGCAGGCCGGCAGAGATTGAGCTGCATTGAATTTGTAGATGAGAGAGCGCCCTCAGTTCTTTGAATTTCGACTTTGTGGGGAATACTTTGTTTTGGATCATGTTGATACTCACCCACACATGGTTCAGAGACTGTGACGGTCGCAGAGAGCTCTTCTTCAGGTTGATTACAAACCCCAGAGAGGAAAGGCACTGGGAGAGCTCAGTCACTGCCTGAACTGCTTGATCGTACCATGGGACTTTGATAAGAATGTCGTCCAGGTATGGAAAGAGCTGGCTCCCTTGCATTCGGAGGCGAGTGACCACTGTCACTAGGACTTTGGAGGGGACTCTGGGGGCTGTGGACAGGCCGAAGGGCAGCGTCGTGAATTGACAATGATGACCTCCCCCACCCCGAATCTTAGAAACTGACGTGTGCTTTCCGGATGGGAATGTGCAGATAAGCATCTTGTAAATCTACCGAGGCAAAAAAGTCCCCTGATGGATTTCTCAGATGAAGGAGGACAGGGTCTCCATCTTGAATGTTCTGTGACAAACAAAGCCATTTAGAAACTTGAGATCTAGCACTGGCCGGAAGCCTCCTGAACATTTTGGCACTATGAAAAATAGGAAGTACACCCCTCCGTTCCTTTCTGGAGCGGGGACTTGTTTGATCGCCACTGCCTGTATGAGATCTGTAATCGCTTCCAGGGTCGCCGCTCGTTTTACTGGGTTGCTTGAGACTGGTGAGGGCACTATGTGGGGCGGGGGGCCAGGAGTCTAACTCGAAGTAGCGGTCACAAATTACATCTAACACCCACTTGTCCGTGGTGGTGATGCGGTCCCATTCCTCGAAAAAGCTGGGAAGCCTGCCCTCGACATGAGGATAGGTCCGTGAGTTCTCACTGTGATTTTTTGGAGTCACCCTCGGTATCTTGGGCGCCTCCTCTGCCACCTTGGAAGCTGCGTTGGTTGCGCAAGTTGAACCAGGATCATCTGCCTAGAGCAGACTTGTTCTGACCCCTGGAATAATTTTGGGCATGAAAATTCTGTCTGGATCCTGAGGCCCAGGGCTTGTTCCTTCCACGGGCTTGCAGCATTCGCACCTTCACCGTTTCTCCAGATTCCCTGACTGCCTCCTTTAGAGCCGAGCCGAAGAGAAAGGCCTCCTTCGTAAGGGGCGTTTACCAAATGCATCTTTGAGAAGGCATCTGCCTGCCAAGCTTGCAGCCATAAGTTGCGTGGAGCTGAGGTCTGGTAAAACATAGCCTTTGCTGCACACCTGACTGCCTCTTCAGACATGTCAGCCAAATAGGCCGAAGCTAGTCCCATGAACTGCAAATGCTGCAAAATGGGTTGGTTCTTCTCTGGCTCATCAGCAAGCTGGAATACCAGATCAGTGGCCCAGGAGAGCGGAGCTCTAGCAGAGTAGAGAGGTTAGCTGTAGCTGCCTTTGAAGGAGGTTGCGGTGGACTGAAAAGTTTTCTTTAGAGAAGTGTCCACTTTCCTATCCACTGGGTCCCGCAGGGAGGCTCCACCTTCTGCTGAGACAAGTCTTTTTCGAGAGGTCTGAGATAAGAGGGTCTATCCTAGGACAGTCAAGCCATTTCTCCAAAGGCTTCTTGTCGAATTTCAGAAGTTTTGTTAGGCGGTTAGGGATAGGGGGAAAAGAACGCTCGGGTCCCCGCCATTCCTCCTTCAAGAGGTCCTCTATGGCCGGAGGGAGGGGAAAAGCAGTCATGGCTTCGAAGTGGACACAAGCCGGAATGCTGGCTTCGCTCACTTGGGCTCTGGAGGAGAAGGTGAGCTCAAGTGGATCTCCTCAGACACCTTTTAAATGAAAAAAAATCTACATCTTCCAAATCGAAATTTCTGGCTGGAGAGGAGTCCAAGTCGGAATCTGAGTTTGGGAGTTCCCCCCTCTTCTAAGGATGTATAACCAGACCTTGAGGGTGACTTACCCCACCTGTGCTTCCCACAGGCTGCGTCCCTGGGTCTGGATGTACTCCTGGATCTGGGCCTCTTCCTGTTGTGCTGTGAGACGCGGGGGGGAAGAGATGTCCTCTTCCTAGGATGGGGAGGGAGTGCACTTGCGTGTAGCTTTCCTATGGGTCCTGGGCTCCGGACACTGCTGAAGGACGTCAAAAACATGAGGGGTTGATGGCGAAGGCTCTATTCAGTTTCTCCATTAGATCTGGGGCTAGAGCCCCAGCCGAGTGTCGATGCCCCTCTAAGGTGGGGAACTGTCCCTGACCCCCAAGCTGGTCTTGTGGATCCTGAGGCGGATGCCTCATTCCGAGCTGGAGAGGTTACATTGTTGCATTTGACATACAGAGACCCCTCAAATGTGGCCAGCATGGGTGTTCTGCATTTGTGGCACTTTCTGCCTCGGGGGGCGGGGGGGGTCTGTCGTTAGCTGAGGCCATGATACTCTGATATAAGGAATTTGATAAAATATTTTTTATTGCCTTGCAAACTGAGTTTGGTGCTTTGTCCCTTTAAGGCTTTGTTTGATATTGCTGTGAAGAACTATGCTTGGTGCAGTCCCCTTTAAGGCCTTGCGCCCCCCCCCGATCCGTTGACCAGCTGAGCAAACAATGCTCGTCGACAAGTAGATGAATGGTCTGCTCCCTTTGCCCTTCTAAAAACGGCCTGCCTCTCTTCCTTCCTGAGGAGTGCTACTGTTCCCATGCTACACAGTGTCTGAGAACCTAATGCGATAATGTGGCTCTCCGACAGGCAGTCAGTCACTTAGACAGCCTGAGCGTCCTGTGACCATCGACAAGAGAGAAGCTCCAGGCGCCCGATGAGCCGAATCCTTCTTGTGCTAGTCGACGCAGCGGCTGCTGCTTCACGCAATGCCTGGGGACTAAATCTGCTCCGTCTGCCTCAGGCATGCCATACCTGCCTCTTCGATGCTCGGGGACGGACTCAAGCTCGGGAAGATGGCTGCACGTGGTGAGGAAGAGCAGGAGCCCATCTGTACAGCTTGCAAGGCTGAGACTGGGGTCCCTACGCTAACGCTAATCAGTTGTCCAAAGCTGGGGGGGGGGGGGAGTAGACTCACTGATCTTCAGGTCTGTCACTCCTGAGACAGAGGTCCTGCAGAGCTCCTACCACCAGACAGGCAGGAAGTAAACTGACGTCTGGAGGAAATGAGTGGGAGGGTACCACCGTCCTGCAGAAGTCTCTATACCTCTTGCTGGTCACGTGGTTCCAGGAAGGAGCTCCCAGAAGTGATGAGCCCAGAGACCAGCTTTAGGGGAGAGAGAGAGAGAGAGAGAGAGAGAATTATTGATTTGTATGGAGTGCTAGTGGCGGCTTGCTTTTCATTCCTCTGTAATAGAGATTCACACAAGGGGCAGCTCAGTGCCTATGGCTATTATCTACTTGCTTGCCCAAGAGTCATAAAGGGAAAGTACCCTCAGCCTATTTTCTGTACACCTGTAGTTTGTAGGCATGAACACAGATTCCCTTTCTTGCATCCCCTAATGTCATCCTAATTTAAATTAGAAGCCATTTTCTATGTAGAAGCCAATTAGTAAATACTAGCTCCAATTCTGTTACTGTTCCATTGCTACAGGAGTCTAAATTATCAGGGTGTGTGTGTTTCTGATTTACACACAGGTCGATGGTAAAAGCCATGTTAGAACTTTGTGATGTAGTTTATGTCCCTTGCTCAGCTTTTCCATTGTTGGCACAATGCTGCCACCCCCAAAAAAAAAAAAAGAAAAAAAAATGCTGTGGTTAAGAGGGACATAACCTACATCATGCAACTCTAAAATGGTATTTAAGAGTGTAAATCACAACCTTTTACTGATGTTACTAAAAGGCCCATATACACGGAATAATAAGAATTAGAACCAGAATGAAAAAAAAAAAAAAAAATGCCTCTACAAAGAAAAGTAACTTTCAGCTTCAGCTCAGTTCTCCTTTAAGTATAAATGAGGTTGCTTCACTATGTTTTGCCCTGGTGTGAAAACCTGCTTGTCTCCATTCCAAAGGTCATGACCCCACTCATGCAAGGTGCTATGACAGTTAATGCATACATGCACAAGCGAGCAGAAGTTTGCCCCTTGAGCAAATAAAGGCCCGGGATCACCTCTGGCAAAGTGCTAAGCTGACAAGAAACAGAGCAGACACTCGCGCCTTCAAAGCTGCAAGAAATGCCTACACCTGCGTGATTCGAAACGAAAAGGCCAACTACTACAAAAGAGTGCTAAACTCTTGGAAAGATGGAAATACGTTTTGGGCCAACCTAATGGAACTGGGGGTCCCACCCGCTATGGTTCACCTAAATGGCCACATCATCACAGATCAAGTCACCATGGCAAATGCCTTTAATGCAGCATCCTTAGCCATGTTTTACCGCCAACTTTCTTTGATCCCCTCAAGATATCATTAACTCAGCGTCAGAAATTTGGAGGGAAATCCACCGTTCTACTTCAAAGCCATCTCCAAGGACATCACAAAAAAGTATCTCCTTCGAGTACTTGAAAGTCTAGATCAAGCAGCGACTCCCTCAACCTGAAACTCCGCGCTCTTACCCTCAATGAAGTCCCGACCCCCCTCACCAAAATCCTTAACAAATCTCTCATGCTCTCACAGTTCCCCCCCCAAACGGAAATCAGCGATGGTGACACCTATCCACAAAAGTGGCAATAAATGTTACAAGCAACTATAGACCAATCTCCATCCCCCAAAAGTGCTGGAGAGAATAGCTGCTGACCAACTGATAAGAGTACCTTACTAAGTATAACCTGCTATGTCAAGAACAACACGGCTTTCGCAAGGGCCACAGCATGACCACAGCTCTCCTAGAGCTCCCTCCTACATCCACAATGCCCTGGACCAGGGGGATCTCGTTGGTGCCACCTTCATCGACCTAAGGCATTTGACACTGTCAACCATTCACTACTGCTTCAACAACTCTAATAGGCTTATCTCCGGACACAACTCTTTGGTTTCAAAGCTACCTCAGTGACCGAACACAGCAGGTAAAAACTGGCAAATCCCTCTCAACACCCCTCTTGGTCCGATCAGAAGTCCCACAAGGATCCATCCTGTGTCCTATGCTTTTCAGCATTTTCCTAAACAGCCTCCCTTCATCTTGCTCAGAAAAAAAATCCTACTCTATGCCAACGATGCTGTCACTTTTACCTCCCACTCTGACCCCTCCTTTCTTCAGTTGCTACTACAAGAAAGCTTCACTGATGTAGCGGCATGGTTTAAATCTCACAATCTTATTCTTAACTACAGCAAAACCAAATCAATGCTGTTCCATGGTATCCACAGCAAACATAAAAACAGAGACCTCTCTATCTCAAACAGCAAAGGCGCCACCCTTGAACAAGTACATCTATATATTTTTTATTTTATTTTTTTTTACTTGCTGTTTATACTCCTCCCCTGCCCCCTAGACTCCACCGCCTCGGGAGTCACTAATTGCGTCTGCCCCAGCCTCGTCCTACCTGCACCACGGTAGTCTCTCCATGTAGCCTCAGACTGCCCCCCAACCGGGCGGGGACAGGGATGGGGCGCCTACACCCCCGAACCATCTTGATTTCGTCAGGGCACCACACCGTGTGGTAGTGTGGGTTCCAATAACAGATCTTACAACCAGTTTAAGATGCATAAAAAACGCATACTTCTGCGTTTATCATTTTATTGTTTCAATAAATCAAAAAAAATAAATAAATAAATACTTGTATACAGAAAAGAAAATAAATGGTGTTAGTCCTTCACACCTTCAGAACACAGGATATTATCCTTCTTCCTTCAGACAACATAAAATAATTCCTGCAGTCTCTCCTTTCCATGGAGCAATGTGAAAATTGGCACACTCTCACTAGAACCTTCTCACTGTGATCAGCAAGCTACTGATCACCACACCTGTCTGAGCCCCCTAGAGGAGCACTTTTTAAGTCAATCGGGGTGACCTCATAAGTCGTCTGACACCCTTATTAAGGCAAAAAGATCTACTGGAGCCTTTGGATACACCATACATATGTTTTACATCATCAAACAATGTGTTCAAGTCCTTATCATTTGAACATATGTTAATTTAATTCAGCACACCAAGACAGAAGGGAGCTAAATGTTTAATTATAGGGATAATGATGTCAGAGTATTAGCTTAGCTCCTCCCCCTCATGACATCACTCTCTCCCGGGTCTATAAAACCTGTCAGTCTGTGGGCAGCCAGCCCTGTAGCAGCACCTGTCTCAGCTACTGAGGACCTATCTCAGTAAACAAGGTAACTATACTTGATATTTCTATGGCCTCATGTTACCTTTTACATAGATACATAGACAGTGTCGGCAGATAAGGGCCTATGGCCCACCCAGTCTGCCCATTTGAGCTTGTAAGTTCAGTTTGTTTTCCTAGAAGTCTGTTGCCCCTTACCCCTGACCTCCAGAATTCCTTTATGTCTATCCCATGCATTCTTAAATCCCGTGATTGTTTCAGCCCCCACCACTTCCTCTGGCAGGGTGTTCCACTCTGTCTACCACCCGCTCTGTGAAGAAATTCTTTCTCATGTTTCCTCTGAATCGTCCTCCCTCCAACTTCATCCCATGCCCTCTAGTCCTGAAACATCTTTTTCGCTTAAAAAGTGTTTTCCTGCACCCTGTTCCTCCCTGTAAGATACTTGTATGTCTATCATATCCCCTCTCTCCCTCCTCTCCTCCAGGGAGTACATGTTCAGTTCCTTCAACCTGTCTTCATAGGACTTGTGATGCAATCCATGCCCATCTTTGTTGCCCTCCTCTGAACCTTCTCTACCCTGTCTACGTCCTTACGTAGAGTATGGTCTCCAGAACTGTACACGGTACTCCAGGTGGGCCTCACTAGTGTCTTGTATAGCAGAATTATGACCTCCCTTTTCCTGCTGGTGTGCCCCTGCCTATACATCCCAGCATCCTATTTGCTTTACCTGATGCCTTGTCACACTGTTTCCTACCTTGAGGTCATCAGAGATGATAACCCCAAGATCCCTTTCCTGCTTGGTGCAGGCTATATCCTCACCCCCAACTGATATATTGTGCCAGGGTTTTGTGCCCCATATGCATTATCTTGCACTTCTTTGCACTGAATTTCAACTGCCAAACCCCTGACCATTCTTCAAGTTTCTGCAGGTCGTCTCATTCTGTCTACACCCTCTGGTGTCTCTACTCTGTTACAGAGCTTTTGTGTCATCAGCGAACAGTGAAATTCTGCCTTCTAGGTCCCAAGAATGTCACTGATGAAGATGTTGAATAGGACCGTCCCAGCACTGATCCCTGTGGTACCCCACTGGTCACTCTTCCTCTGTGGAGTGACAGCCATTTACCACCACCCTCTGTGTCCTGCCACCCAGCCAGTTACCTACCCACCACACTACTGTCCTGCCCACACCCATATTCCCCAGTTTGTGTAATAGTCTTCTATGTGGCACAGTGTCAAAGGCCTTGCTGAAGTCCAGATAGGCCTTGTCCACTGCCCCCCTGATCCACTTCCCTAGTCACCCAGTCAAAAACTCAACAAGGTTGGTCTGACATGACCTCCCCTGGTGAAACCATGCTGCCTTGGGTCCTGTAGTCCATTGACAACCAGATGTTCCACAGTCTCTCCTTCAGTAGTGCTTCCATGATCTTCCCCACTACCAAGGTAAGGCTGACTGGTCTGTAGTTCCCTGCTTCCTCTTTGTTCCCACTTTTGTATAAGGGGACTACATCTGCTGTCCTCCAGTCTTTGGGTACCTCCCCTGTTTCCAGTGATCGGCTAAACAGAATAGCCAGAGGTTCAGCCACCACCTCTCTTAGTTAAACCTTTTATACCTTTTTTCTTTTTTACTAGAAAAAAAGAGCATTTGTCTTGGAAACCCAAACAGACAAGGGTGTGCTCCTTTATCCGTTTGTTTTTATAAGAGTATGACTTTCTATTCCAGAACCATTAAGAAGGCAGAATCAACATTTTCATTTGCAAAGGACTTAGGATACACATGGCAGCTTAACTAAACAAAAACCATGTCTCCTTTCTTCATTTGGAAACAGAAACTCAATGACAACTTTTTGAACAGTAGCCTTGGACTCTTAGTACACAGATACCTTTGTTTTCTTAATTATGACTAAGGAACCTGTGTAATGGGGAACATGTTTTAAGGACATCTTTTAAGACAAAATGGCGGGGGGGGTTCAGGCTGCATTTCAGACAAGGGATAGATAAGAATGAAGAGTATCAGGTTGGCCACCCTGATATGAATAAAAGGATAGTCAGAAAAAGGAAAGAAGATAGGAGAGAGTGAAAAGGAAGTTGAAATTTTAAGCTATGCCTGATGTTTGTTTATTAACATCCTAGCACACACCGGGACAGGCAGGTGGGCTATGGGGTCTGCGCTAGGAGTCTAGAGGGCAATTTGTCCGGTGTTCCTGTGTTGGCCTGCGTCCCGACTTCAAGGCCCTCCCCTGCAGACGTCCACCGTTCACTCCCCCCCCCCACTGTGAAACAAGGAACTTGCTGCACCCCCGGCCTCTGCCAGAGGGCAGTCAAGCTCAGATCCTTAGGGTCCCCTCCCTCCCAGGAGAGGAGAGCTGTCCGGATGCTCAATCCTCTCCTCCCCTGCCGACCCCGCGTCTGGGCTCTTCCCAAACCTGGGTCGCTGGGCGAGGTGAGGTGTGCGTCCAGCCATCAACCTCAGCCAGCCACCAGGCTGGCCCAAGTACATCTATTTAAAGATCTTGGGTGATTCTTGACCCAACACTTGGATACTCTGAACATATCAATTGCGCAGCAAAAACTGTGAATACCCGCATAGACCTGCTCTACAGACATAAGAACTCCCTTATGGATGAAGCCCTAAGCACTGCCATTCACAGTTCAGTAATCTCTATAATAGACTATGGGCTTGTGATCTACGGGTCTGCCACTGACACAGCTCTCCGATGCATCGCTACAGCACTAAACAAGGCATGTCGTTTCCAAACATTTGCAAAATCGCCTTACACACAACTGCAAGATCTACGAACACGCAAACTGGCTCCAACCATCTGGCAGAAATAAATATCAAACCTGCATACTAGTACAAAAGCAAACATTGGACCTACTACCCCCTGGATCACAGTCACTGCTGAGACCATATAGCAGCCCACGACAAAACAGGAATTCAAAAAACCTTTCCTTCACTGTTCCTCTTTGCAGGACTACCCAAGGCCAACAATACTTCTTTTTCAGAGCTTCATCCTGGTTCAACACCCTGCTAGCAGAAGTTATCAGCAAAGCAACCCTGGGTGCTTTTAAGCTCAGCCTGCGTCAATACCTCATCTCCTGTCCCTCCTGCGACTGTCACACCTAAATGGTTTATCCCCCCCTACTCCTTACTTCCTCTACTCCCTCCACACACCTCCTCGCTGCCCCTGCCCCACCCCCCACTCCCTCTCTTTCCCCCTCTTTACACCAGCCTCTGGCCTTGCCTCCCTCTGGCGGATGGCTACCTATATGAATCTATATTGTTTAAATTGTTATAGAAGTGATTTGCACAATTGTGATGTTTTGTTAATTGACAAAGCCCTCCGGCTGCTATGTTTATTTCTCTTTTGCACAACTCCACTGCCTGTCCTAATGTTTCAAGTAACCTGATGTGGAACCTTGTAAAAGAGCCCCTGGCTCAAAAGGGGTATTTGATTCCCTTAAATAAATAAAAATAAAAATAAAAATACTCTCATTCAGTTCTGTTACATGTGTTATAAAGTCAGTGTATTTTCTAAATGCACGTTTCTCTAATTCAAATACACTTCAAACTACAGAAAAACAGCAGGGCACTTACTAT
The DNA here is from genome assembly GCA_016271365.2 of Neoceratodus forsteri. Classification (NCBI taxonomy): domain Eukaryota; kingdom Metazoa; phylum Chordata; order Ceratodontiformes; family Ceratodontidae; genus Neoceratodus; species Neoceratodus forsteri. The sequence goes on from JADMNL010000032.1 coordinate 65,632,966, forward strand.
GTCTTGGAAAGTTTCAAGGACAGCATAAGACGAGAATACAGGGAGTGCAGAGGACAGCAACAGCACCAACACAGTGTAACTAACTACTGCAGGCTTTAGCACCAAATCATCATGAAATTCCAGGATGCCTTACATGAGAAGGTCATGACCTCTGCAACTGAGTCAAGCAGCTTTTCACCAGACTCTCCATTATAATAAAATTATAATAAAGAGCTTAAAACAAAGACTAGATTTACACCAATTAGGTTAACTGTTTTTTCCACCTTCCCCTACTGTTGGTCTAAATATTGTAGATAAAGCAGTACTTATTTCATGGAGTCTTTCAAAATGCATGAGACTCCCTTGCTAACCCACACAATTGCTGTTTGTGACACCCCAGTCTGTTGTCACGGTGAGCACCATGATAGTAACAGGGAGAGGTAAATGGTTTCAAATATTTTCTATACAGACTTAAAATGGACTACGAAGCCATGCTGTAAATCTTGGGAAAAGGAAAAAAAAAAAAAAATGAAAAAAATGTATTCCGTAGTAAACTATAACAGCTGAAATATCTTATTTATGAAAGCGTGTGTGTTTGCTGGAGGTATGTTTGTAGTGGCTGCTTGTCTGTGTCTGTAGCTTAGTTTTTGTGGATTTACATGGTTTTCTGCTTGGAGTAACTACACCATTCTTGCTCACTACATCCGTGAAAGTCTCCTGAACTGGATTTCTGCAAAACATCACAACCAGGTATCTGCATTTTTCATTTAAAAATCAGCTTTTTGGAAGCTATCCCAAGCAAAACATAAGTCAAGCAATTAAGTCTGACAAACTCAGTGACTCTAGGCCTGCTTGAATCCACATTTTCTTCTGACCTGCTCCATGATCTGTATGTTGGCTTTTCATCAACCTCTTTGAATGACAAATAAGCATGCAGACAAAAGGATTTCACATCCTGCATATGCACAGGCACAGTTCATCACCTGCAGAAATTCTAACACATTCTGTGACTCTGGACCTCAGCTGTTGATAATTTCTTTTGGCTTATGACTTAACCACCAGGTATCTACAAGATGCTGAAATCCTTTCTCCTACAGATTCTCCCTATGCTGCTTCTGCTCTCAGGAAATGTTCACCCCAACCCAGAACCACCTGGGCAGCCAGCAGTGGCACCAAGCAGAAGGACAGGGACACTCACCATGGCATTCATCAATGCCTGCAGCATCCTCAACAAACTTGACTCCCACCAAACATGGATCCTACAGCACAACCCTGATGTCCTCTCAGTTGTGGAAACATGGCTAAACCCTAAAATCCCTGATACCTCAGTCTCTATCCCTGGCTACTGCATTTTCAGGCAAGACAGGATTGCTAAATGGGGCTGCACCATCTATCTTAAGGATACCCTTATGGGTCACATCATCCCATCCCCCAGCCTGAGCAACTCCTCTCAGGTCCTCACAATCAAAATCCTCCTTGGGGCACATAACAAGGAACTCACCGACATCTCGGTTTACCTACCCCCAACAGACCAGGCTGCTGGCTTCCATAGCATCATGGAATATCTAAGGGTCCAGCAACATAATTCTGAAACCATAATCATGGGTGATTTTAACATTAACTGGCTGTCCGCTGAGGCCGCTACCTATAAGGATGCAGCCGCGGCACATCACCTCACTCAACTGGTCAATGCTCCCACTAGGTGTAACTATAGGACAGGCTCCCTTATGCTTCTAGACTGGATTCTATCTAACCACCCTGAATGCATCTCCAATGTTTCTGTACTCCCAGATACAATAAGTGACCACTCGCCTGTCATCTATTCCTGGTCAAACAAATACCACAAGCCCCCTCCCAAGCTTATCTATGCCAGGGTTATCAAACAAGGGCACCTCCAGCTGTTAAAATCCCATCTAACCAGGCTGAACTGGGCAGTGCTTGACTCCTCAATGACACCAACAAAGCTCTGGACCTATTTATCAAACGTTTCAACGAAGCCTGTGACATCTATGCACCAGTGAAAAGATGAAGGTCAAAGGACAGACCAACCCCTGGGTTACTACTGACCTTTTAACTCTGCTCAAGCACAGAGACCACCTCTGCATTGTGCTTGTGCAACTCGATGCAAGTAAACATACAATTATACAAAGCAGTCAGAAATGATTGCACTCGAAGAATACGGAATGCTAAATGCAGCTATTACAAAGAGGCTCTGACCAACTCTTGGGGCCAGGGAAACAAATTCTGGAACAACATGAAAGAACTCACAGGCAAGGATCCTAAAGCACCACCCACTATGCTCAACCTTCATGGCACTCCTACACTCGACCTAGGTATTGGAGGCAGTATGGCGCAGTGGGTTAAGGCTCTGAGCTGCAAATCTGGAGACCTGGGTTTGAATCCCACAGCCCCCTAGGTGCATACTGTGTGACCCTGAGCAAGTCACTTAACTTCCTCGTGCTCCCAGGTTGCACCTGCAAACAAGCTTTCAGCTTAGTGTCTCACCTGGTAAAATAATCGGTAAAAAAGGTATCATCACCAGCACTTTTAATAATGCATTTACAAACCTGGACAGTGTCCTTCCACCAAATTTTTCCGACGACCTCCCCTCCAGCTCCTCCCAAGTTACCCCCCAACTAGAACGTACAACCCCAAAGTTTTTTTTTTTTTTTAAGGAGGTCCCACCACGAGTAGCTAGAAAATACATTCAAAAGGCCATCGGCAAACAAGGGTACAGTGGTGACTCCCTTGACCTGAAACTGCTGGCATAAGTCCTCGATGAAATCTTAGAACCACTTACAAAGATCTTTAATCTCTCGCTTAGTTTGGGCCATTTCCCCTCTCTCTGGAAGAAAGCCACTGTCACACTAGTTCACAAAAGCGGAGATAGGACACTGCATACCAATTACAGACCTATCTCACTCCTCCCCCCACTATCCAAAGCGCTGGAGCGAACAGTGTCGGACCAACTAGCTGAATTCCTGGATAAGTACAATGTACAGTGCCCAGAGCAGCATGGCTTCAGAAAAGGCACAGCACCACCACTGCACTACTGGAATTTACAACCTTCATCCATGCCACGCTTGACAAAGGAATTGTGGAGGGGCAGTATTTATAGACCTTACCAAGGCATTCACAGTTAACCACCCCTACTGCTCAAGCAACTGTCCTCCACTGGGATCTCCAGCGATGCCCTTCCATGGTTCACCAGCTACCTTGATAATCGGATCCAATGTGTAAGGATTGCAGAGATCTCTTCGATGAGAAACCGGTCCGCTCCGGAGTCCCCAGGGTCTATTCTGGGCCCTCTACTCTTCTCCCTTCATCAACAATCTCCCAGTGCCTGCCACCAAAAAATATTACTATACGAGACGATGCAGTCCTGTTTTCCAGCCACCATGACATTACAGTCCTTGAATCCCAGCTGCAGCTCACTTCAATCGCATCAAGACTGGTTCAATTCTCATAAACTTGTCCTGAACCACAGCAAGACTAAAGCCATGTCCTTCTGTAACCGACAGAGCAGGCACAACTCTCTGTCCCTCACCATCAAGAACCACGCTGGGAACCCACTCAAACATGTCAAGGAGTTCAAGTACCTTGGTATTACCCTGGATAGTACCCTCTCCTACACTCGGCATATTGACACTGTTGCCAAGACCGCCAATATACGGATTGGACTACTACACAAATACAAGCACTGTATGCCTGCGGATGCCCTTAAACTAGCCATCTACAGCTCTGTCACCTCTATCATTGATTACGGCCTTGCCATCTATGGCTCTGCCCCAACAAGTGCCCTCCGCAGGACCTGTAGACTACTGACAGGTGCAGCCCGACTAACTCACACCTGTGACCTCTGTGCACAGGCCAGCTGGCTACCCCCAAGCAGCAGAATACAATACCAGACCTGCTTACTTACCAAAAAGATTCTCCTTGGTCTCATGCCACCTGGTGTTAGCTCACTCCTTACTACCTACAGTGGCACTCAAACAAACACGTGGTGCCCAATCTCTAACCTTTCAGGTTCCCAGATGTCGTACCTCCATGGGTCAGCGGTCCTTTATCTATAGAGCTGCTCAATGGTTCAATTCCCTCAATAAACAATCACTTTCCTCTACTACACTTGGACCCTTCAAAAGGAATCTCAAACTTTACCTCACCTCTACCACTCAATGTGACTGCTTTGTTGAACAGAGATCTCTCTAAACACCTCCCAGCTCACTAATGTCTCACAGCCCGCCTCTTTCCAATCTCATTCCCTCTGGCACTGGGCCTTCCTTGTGACTCCTTTCCTGCTTCACATCTCCACTGGTACAAGACATTTCCACTACCATTGGACAGTGGCCCATTAGCCTGCCAACTTCCTCTCCTGGTCGCATGCCTGCAATACTAACTGCCTATGGTGCCCTCTTTCTCTTATTGTTACCGCAGCCAGCTGCCTACTCAAGCTGCTCGTTTTATGAATATTATCTCACAGTATGTTATAACCGAGTATCTTTATTTTTTCTTTTAGTTGTTTTGGTTGTTTATTGTGCATTCTTTTACTACCTCTGTATGTATGTTGACCCTCATCCTTTGACGTGGAACCTTTGTAAACGAGCAGTTTCTGCTCAAAGGTATTTGTAATCCGAGAATTTAATAAATAAAAAATAAATAAATATGCCGAAGTGCAGAGCTGCTCCTGAAGTACCTTCATTTATACTTAAAGCCTGATGAAATTAGGAAGGTGCTGCAGAGACAATCATTGTGCACTCCTAGAAACTACCAAGGGAAACCAAATAAAAGGCTGTGGGTACTTTTCAGTCTTCTAAGGGTTAAACTAATTTAGTTTTTGATGACCAAGTAATTACACTATACAATAACGTTCCATCTTCTGGTACAACCTGGGAGATCATGAAAAGAAAAACAAAAACACACATTACAAAGAGAAAATAAAATACAATAAATATGTTTTTTTTTTTTTTTTTTTTACCAATTATTTTACCAGGTGAGACACACTAAGCTGAAAGCTTGTTTGCAGGTGCAACCTGGGAGCACAAGGAAGTTAAGTGACTTGCTCAGGGTCACACAGTATGCACCTAGGGGGCTGTAGGATTCAAACCCAGGTCTCCAGATTTGCAGCTCAGAGCCTTAACCCACTGCGCCACACTGCCATATGTATATACAAAATGTTAGCTACAAATACAGCAATACAATAAAATCGAAACAGAACAGTTCACTCAAGATACGATTCCTGATGCGACAACTCTGCATGTCACACTGGGTAGTAACTTTAAAGGACAACTACTGGCAAACGTAATGCAGGGATCGCTGCAAAGTTCAGGGCATCAGTACCCCGATTCCCCCGTACTCACAACTATGTACAGCAGGATTTATATAGCTCAACACTCGTAACATTTCCAAATCAGAGGGGTGCAGCCGGAATTTTCTAACAGGCAGGCATGAAGCGTCAAAGATCACACTGCTAACAACGTGATATGTTGACGCGCCACTGCCCTTATATATGGAGATTTAATAATGTCCCTATTTCCCATGCCCAGTGTTATTCTTACACAATCTGCCTAAATGCCCAACAAGGTGGTCATCTGATCCCTTCCACTTCCTGACCAACTTCCACACCCCGATACTATGATGTGCGGCAAGGGAGCGCGCTTTTAAAAAATTTTTTTATTAGCATTCTGTGCATTATGATGGTGAGTTAAGGATTAATGAGGTCCACCGCTCGACTAATAAGTCGCTTGTTACTCGAGGGGTGGCCTTCATTAATCTCCAACTCGCCATCATAATGTATAAAATGCTAATAAAAAAGTGCCCCCATTCATTTCAATGGGACCCACCCCTGCGCTCTCCCTTGCTGCACGTCATAACGTCCCTCAACACAAGGGCATGGAAATCAATCAAGAAGTGGAAGGGAGCAGCTGGCAACATTGTTGGGGCCAAATTACTACAAAAATTGCCACTATTAACATTTGTAGCCCTCTGCACAAACTTGCCCAACTCCAAGCTTGGGTAACAATTCACAAACCTGATGTTCTCACTCTCAGAAACCTGGCTCTCCTCCAAGGTTCCAGACTCCTCAATCTCTCTGGATGGTTACACCATCTTTCATATGGATAGGCTCTCCAAACGAGGAGGCGGGTGCCTAGTTTACCCAAGGAGCAGCATCTTCGGACAAATCATGCCTTACAATACAAATGCCAAGGAAACTCAGATACGCTCCATTAAACTTTCAACTTGCCAACACTTATAATAGTTTACATACCCCCAGGGAAAACAAGGGCCAGGACTTGAGATTTACTGAACACGTCAAAAAAGCAAAGCAGGGCTGGGAACAGGTTAGCCTTGGGGACTTTAATTCGAACTGATTAGCTAAGGATACAGTTACCATCAGGGATAAAATACATGCCCTTTACCTAACGCAGATGGCAAATCAAACAACTAGGATGAACTATCAAACAGGTACTAGCATGCTCATTGATAGACTCCTAGCTACTTGCCCCAAGCACATAAAAAAATATCACCATTCTGCCAGATACCGTGAGCAACTACTCTTCCATGATCTGCTCCTGGTCTAACAAGTGCCCTAAGGACACACCGCAAACCAGGGAAAAAAAAACACTCCCTGAGCAAAGGGCAACTTGGCCTCTTCAAGAGCTACCTGAGAGACGCAGACTGGTCTCCCCTTGTCACTTGCCCCGACCCTAACCAGGCTCTGGAATACGTTGTTACCATTTTCAGTAAAGCATGTGACTTATTCGCACCATTCAGAACAGCCAAAACAAAAGGGGCATCCAATCCTTGGCTTAACGGTACCCTCTTAGAACTAATACAGAATAGGGACAACTTCTGGCATGTAGCGAGAGCTACCGGAAGGAAGGCAGATTTTACGGCCTACAAGACTGCAAGGAATAAATGCACCCACTTGATAAGGAATGCTAAGGCCTCCTGTTACAGAAAGGAACTTCAAAAGGTACTGGTGGAATGGGAGTGTGTTCTGGGAGAATGTAAAGACACAAGTTCCACCAGATTTAATTGTCACCCCTGTAGGCTCTCTCCAGCAATCCAAAAAGAGTTAGCAAATGCCTTTAATCAGGCCTTTACAGACCTCAGCTCTATCCACCCTTCAGAGTTCCTTGTTACTGACCAAACAGCCGGCCCCCAAACCCCGCTACCACCACAACCACCACTCAACTCCCATTCTACTTCAAAATGATCATGAATGCAGACACTATTAAATATGTGAAGAAGATCCTTGGCAAAACTAGAATGGGCAGTGATATGCTCGACATGAAACTTCTTGCCATCACTCTAGAAGAGCTTGCCCGTCCACCAACACAACTATTTAACATATCCCTCAAGTCGAACATATTACCCGACAAGTGGAAAACCGCTTTCATCACCCCAGTCTTTAAAAGTGGAGACAGGACCAGCATAAGCAACTACCGCCCCATATCTATTTTACCACCCTTATCAAAAGCCCAAGAGATCAGCTCACGGATTACCTCAACAAATATAACCTACTCTGCCCTCAGCAGCATGGGTTCCGTAAATCCCACAACACTATTACTGCACTCACCGACTTTACTTCACCACCTACAAGACTCCCCGGATGGTGGAAAAATGGTTGGGTCAATCTTTATTGATCTAACCAAAGCATTTGACACGGTCAATCATCACATCCTGCTCAACAGCCTCACAGCCCTTGGCCTCTCCACCAATATATTGTCCTGGTTCTCAAGCTACCTCTCGCACAGGTCCCAGTGTGTTAAGATGAAAGGTACATCCTCTGAACCCCGGGATGTTACTCTGGGTGTCCCACAAGGATCAATTTTAGGGCCCTTACTATTCAGCCTCTATCAATTCCCTGCTAAGCAGCTGCTTTACACAGACGATGCAGTGATCTCCGTACCAGGAACACACCTCCACGAAATAACAGCTACCCTTCAAAGTAGCTTTACTAAACTGGAGTTATGGTTTGCTCACAACAAACTCCTCTTGAACTACAGGAAAACAAAAACAATGCACTTTACCCTACAAAGCTCAAAAAAGCAGAGTGGCCCACTTATCATACTAAGTAACACAAGTGACATAATTGAACGGGTTATTACCTTTAAATACCTGGGATTATTCCTAGACAACACCCTTTCTTTCAACACCCATACTAACCATGTCGTGAAAACAACCAACATCAGACTCTGACTCCTTTACCGACACAGAAATGCTATGACCACTGAGGCCCTCAGCCTCGTCACCAAATGTTCAGTATTGTCCACTGCTGACTATGGACTATCGATAGTGCGGCCACTGAAACTGCTCTCAAAGGGTTAAACTCCTGCTCAACAAAGCCTGCCGACTTGTTCTAGGGGCTAATCAGTATTCCCACTCTTGCAGTCTCTACTCTACAACTGGCTGCCTCCCATTATCCCCAAGGCCCCAGTATCAGGCATGTATCACCGGGGCGCTCCTAGGACTAGTCCCAGAATCAACTTCGAAGTTTTTCCAACGTAACCCCGACACTAAAACAACCCAAAACTCTGCTAGAGAGGTACTGCATATACCTTACAAAACGCACCTCCTTCGCCCAGAGGTCCCTATCCTATCAAGGCCCTCTCTGGATGAACGATCTACCCCCCTCCCTTTTTCACCTTAAGAAACTCTGCCAATTCAAAAAAGAACTCCATCACCTCCTGGTAGAATTCCAAGAGTGAAACTGCTGTGCATAACGATAGGAGTTCCATCCCCTGCCCTAGACTTCCAACCATTACCCCACCCCCACCTTCTTACCCCTCTCGCTCCACGAGTCCTCACCCCCTCCCCTTGGTTTACACTTCCCCTATGCTGCTCCTGTGCATATAGCACTCATCAGCTTGTTCTTCCCATCACCACACCCCCCTTCTCCTATCCCCCAATAACATTATATAATATGCCTCCTCTGTACCCATGCCAATACTCTCCATACCTCCTCCCTCCTTCCCTTTTCTTTGACAACGCCAATTTGGGCTGCCAACTACAAGCAACCTGCACTTAGTAACTAGACCTACAGACTCGAGATATTTCTATAATAAAAGTATTTGTATTTAAAGTTATACTCCATATTTATCTTGCTTGTAAAATAGTCTTGTCATTTGGCTATTGTATGTTCTCGTCATAGGACAGAAATTCAGTAACAGTAATACTCTGTTGCCCCTTTCACTGTCTCCCCAAAATGTATTCTTTTGCTACGAGGAACTTATTGTTAATATGCTTATCCTGCCTGTAATCCACTGTTGTGTTGTACTTCCTGCACCGTTTTTTTTGTTACACTGTTTTCTGAACTGATGTGGAACTTTTGTAAAAGCGCCTTGGCTCAGAGGTACTTGTAATCCTAGAATTAAATAAATTCTACTTTTTGTTTGTTCTTCTACTGACTTAAAGCCTTTGTAAGAGCGCCAGTTTGGCTCAAAGGTTGTAATTCCGAAACTAAATTAAATTACAACCCCTTCCCATTCAACAACGCAAAACAATTAACATTTACACAGACCGACTATCACCAGCACAAGCTTCACTTTTAAGTACAAACCCCCCCCCCCCGCTCCAAAAATCACTTTGGGAGGGTAGTATTACACGTATTACCCCCTTAACATGTACCAGTGCCTTTTAGAAGTTTTAGTAGTATGCAAACAGCACCGCAATGGCCAGTAGCAGTATAATGTTACCTATAGCCCTGCAGTGCCTTCACCACTTAGAATCATCAAAACACTTTTCTGGGCGGGGCTGTAGTGTGGGTGCTCAGCAGCTTTGTCTTTAGCAGGAAGCATAGCTGTATTAATAAGGTTAATACTACTTATTCACTGAACAAATAAATTTGAAATATGGCTCGTTAGAGGAACTTAGCTGCCTGCTCCAGGACCCAAGTGAATTTACAAAATCTGTCGATTTAAATAAAGTTACAACAATATTTTCTGTACTGCACAGGAGAGAAAACGCAAACTTCTATGTTTGCTTGTTTTTTTCTTTAACTTTTTGTTTATCGAGTCATCAATACACATACAGGTTATGGACATAGAACACATTAAAACTTGGAAAAAGCACTGAGGATGCCACTCCTCTGAATACATTCAAATATACAACATCACATATTATAAGATATGTCAAATGAGGGGAAATAGCTATAAAATGTTATCAGTAAAATTTCAATCAGATGCAGCAATGTGGTAGAATCCAAGAGCTGCACAGAGTTTACTAAATATTTAAGCAATAATGTCCATCAAAGTCCATTTCCTCCAGGCTTCTGGAGGAGAAACGTGCCAGGCTAAAATCACAGTTACACACAATTAATGTGACGTGGATTAATCTCTACACAACAGTAGAAAGAAATACAAGTTAGGTGCCTTATATGTAATCAAGTAAACAGATCAACAAATTCACTGATCAAGACAGCAATTACAATGACATTACTGACCAGCAGACCTCATACGCCTCCGCGTGAAGGTATTGTGTTAGGGAAATGTTTCCTTTTCAAAAGTTTCTGGCAAGTATGGATGTGGTGTGCACTGCGTCCTGGCTGTCAGAAAAGTGCCACATATAGGGCAGTTGCTCTACAAACACAGCTGGGGGAGACACCCGACCAGTAAGGACGCAGCAATTTCCCTTCCCATTTTATAAATATATGTAAACTTTATACCAACATTGGATGACCTCAAACAGGGCTCAGTCCTGGCCCTAATCGTCTTTATCCTGTATATATAAATAAAAAAAAAAAAAAAAATAAATCATCTTCGGATGAGATGTTAAATCGGGTCCTGTCAGCCTTTTCTGGAGGTTGTTCAGGTGGAAGCTAAGCATCCCATGGCCCTTCTCGAAAACAGTAGTGGAATTTTTCCAGTGTCCAGATCAAATTGCCCCCATTCATTAAAAAAATACCAACAGCTTAATCTGGTTCAATTTCAGTTGGTTTGCACCCCCTCACCCCCAGAGGAGGCAGAAAAACAGACAGTACTGTCCGACCCACCCCCATCCCGGTCAACAAAAACTAAATAAATAAGAAAGTTTATGATGAGCAAACTACCAAGTCCAAATGGGTGCCATTGCTTTTTGGACACTTTATGGTGCTGTGACTTACTTTCTGTAAGTCAGAAATGCACGTTTAGTAACTTTAATCACTGCAGGTTTAATAAACAGCAGAGGATGCTTCAGAAAAAAAGGACTGAAAACATAATACAAATATAAATTGAGTCATTTCTCCATCCCTTTATCTAAAGGTTACTGAACTTTTAATTTACAACATTCAAAGTGACAAGCATGTAACTCATTTTTTACATTTTTATTATGGTGGCACAAGTTACGGTCGAGTAGGCTGTTTAACGTTAAACCCCCAACTCTGCACCTTAATAGCTTTGCCTCTGCTCAATGGAACTTCAATACATTTTACATGTGTGGTTTTGGGGGCTTGGGGCAGGTCAATCTGGCAAATTTCATTCTGGTCCGCTGTGTGGACTCAGAGATCGATAGTAGAATTTTAAAGGGGGCTGCCTTTTTTTTTTTTTTTTGTCACCCCTACAACCAAGGAGATCTGGAATTTTGTTCAGAAATAGTTAGAGATGGGTAGGGAAAAAATTTCCTCTTCATATGGCAGCCATGCACCTCTGCTTTTTTTCTCAAAACCCTAAAAAAAAAACACACACACACACACACCTACCCCTAAATGTCTTTTGGGACATCCCAAAATCTTTTTAGAGTCTTGTTTCGTCGCCAGATTTTCTTCTTTCACGAGGCTCATGAAAGAGGAATAGAGCCATACAAAACAGGAACACTGACTCCCAAGAGAGATTTTGGCCTTAGTCTCCCCCCCCCTTGCAATTTCTTCTTTCCTGAGACAGCGTTTTCTTTCGTCAGGTCACACAAATCTCACAAAACAAGAAGGTGACCTCACAAAATAAGCTTTTATTGAAAACATTTTTTAGTTTCACAGACCAGACAGTTAAAAATATTAAAATCATGAAAGAAGAGAACGTTGCCCAAATACATAAAACTTATACATTTTTGTAAGTTAGTCTGGCCTTAGACTTCCCTCTTTATTTGTAAATGTTCCAAGGCTCTCTGGGGTTGCAGTCAAGTGAGCAGCCCCATGTAACCTCCCTCCTTCCCCTCCCATCTCCTGTACAACCATTATTCAATATAGATCAAGGAATAATGTCTAAGCCTACTGAAGTAACACAGAGTAGCCATGGGTTCCATCTATTCTGAATTTTATTTTCCATTTTCTGAAGATAGAAAGTCATTTTTTTCCTCCCTATAAATATTCCAAATATGTTTTTGCCATTGGGTTAATGTAGGTGGTTCTGGTTTAAGCCAGAAATGTGGGACGGCTTTTTCAGCTGCAGTGAAGAAAATACCAAAGAGATACATGATGCACCTTATTCTTGATTGGGCCTAGCCTGAACAGTAGAATGGCTGCTTATGGGGTAAGGTCCCCATGATCCATTATTATAGTCTGGATCTCCCTTTCCACTCCTTTCCAAGGAACTAAGAGCAGGGAAAGTCTCCCACCCAAAAAATGTAGGGGGCATGTGGCTACCTCATACACCTACAACCCCACCAACAGGAGGAATCATTTGTAAATAGAAATTCACTTCTACCTGGGGCTAGTCATATCAGAGGACCTTAAGGTGGGCAAGCAATGTGAGAAGGCAGTAAGGAGGGCTGGCGGGATACTGGGATGCATAGGAAGAGGCATCTCCAGTAGAAAACAGAAAGTTGTCATCCCTCTGTACACACAGCTGGCGAGACCCCATCTGGAGTACTGCGAGCAGTTCTGGAGACCTCATCTCCGCAAGGACATAGACAGAATGGAGGCTGTATCAGAGGAGGGCAACTAAAATGGCGCGGGTCTACCAGAAGACATGCAGAGAGATTAAAGGAGCTTAATATGTATACCCTCGGGGAGATGACAGAAACTTTCAAATAGCTCTGTGGATTCAACAAAGTCCAAGAGGGTAGCATCTCTCAGAAAAAGGTGTGTATAAGAACAAGGGGGCACAATCTGAAGATAGAGGGGGGGAACGGCTCAGAGGTAATGTGAGGAAGTATTTTTTCCACAGAGATGGTTGTGGATACATGGAACAGCCTTCCTGAGGTGGTAGTGGAATCAAAAACAGTGGGAGAATTCAAGAATGCATGGGACAGACATAAGGCAATTCTAGTGGGGGAGTAGGAGGAACTTGGCTGTTGGTTAACTAGGATCTGCAGCTTATCCATTAGGTAGGGAAATGGGCAGACTAGGTGGGCCAAGTGGTCCTTATTTGCCGTCAATTCTATGTTTCTATTTAAATACATGCAAATTTTTTTCCTCCGACGGCTGGTCTCCAGGCTTCCTTACTCGTGTGCTGGACCTCCTGATGCTGACAGGAAGGCAGGAATCAGACCTCTGCAGCAGGGGACATCCAACCCTCCACTTCCTGTCTCCCTCAGTTCTTCCTAAAGCAGTCCAAGTATGGCAATACTACAAGAACTTGGAAAAAAAAAAAACAACACACAAGAATTTTAAGGTCTATATGGCCGTGAGGCCAGCCAACTATATACATTCTGGAAGGGGATTCTAAGCCCGGAGACCAGCCGGAGAAAGAAAATTTACAGATATTTAAATTTCTATTTCTTTTTCCTAAGCTGGTCTCCGGGCTTCCTTACTCATGGGACATACAAAAGCAGTACATCCCCAGATGTCTTGGGTGGGAAGAATGTCAAGTGCCCTTAAAGATCCACCACCGCCTGAAGCACTCGGCGGCCAAAGGATGCCTCCGCCGAGGACATCACATCCAACGTATAAAATTGTGTGAATGGATGACCAAGTGGCCGCTCTGCATAAATATGCTGGAGATGCTTCCCTGAAGTAAGCCCATGAAGGGGCCACAGGTCTGGTGGAATGGGCTCTCACTGGGCCAGGCAAAGTTACTCTGGCCCGATCATAAGCCGTGGAGGTGACGGATAGAATCCATCTGGCTACAGAGCCTTTTGAATCCTTGCTGCCCATAATTCTGGCCAGTCGTTGAAACGAACAAACTTGAAGTCTGCAAATACCCTCTGTTCTTAGTATACATTTTCATCACTCTTCTCTGGTCTAGTGGATGAAATTCCCTATACTTACTGCTTTTAGGGAGTGGGCGGAAGGAAGAATGAACCCGATTGTAATGGAAAGGAGACATAACTTTTGGCAAAAAACCTGGATCTGTCCGGAGTACCACATAGCCTGATGAAAGAGTGTACGGCTCTTGGGTGAATAATGCTCATAGTTCGCAGATTCTCCTGGTTGAAGTAATAGCTATAAGGAAAAGGGCGACCTTCATTTTGACATGCATGAGGGATGTCTCCTTGAGAGGCTCTAAAGGAGCCTTGGTCACAGTCTTGAGAACCAGATTAAGACTCCAAGGTGGTACAGTTGCTTGATTGGAGGGCGTTTTAATGTTGCTGCCTTTAGAAACCTCCAAACAGGGGGATGTGAGCCCAACAATTCCCCTGAATCCATAAAAATAAAAACACAGCACAGAAACCGGAGCTCTAAAGGTGGCTGGTTGCAGTTCTTTGTCCAACCCATCTTAAAGGAACTGCAATAGTACAGGCGATTATATTGGATAGTTTGTATGCGTTTGGAATGAAGCCAGAACAGGAATTTCCTCCAGATTCTAGAATACACTTTAGAGGAAAGGGCGACAGGAGTTCCCCATCATTTCAATAACAGGAGCTGTGTAGCCTAGCTCCTTGAAAATTTTCTTGCTCAATCTCCAGTCCCAGAGAGAGACAGGTTGTTCAGACTGAGATGCAGAACCGGACCTTGATGGAGAAGGTCCGGGCTGAACTCGAAGGTCAGAGGTGGTCGTCTTGACAGATGACTGAGAAGTGGGAACCATGTGCGGAAGGCCATAAGGGACAGACTAGAATCATGTCTGCCCTGTCCAGAACCATTCTGTGGAGGACTCTTGATAGAAGCAGTACTGGAGGAAAAGGCATACAGGAGACTGAACTGACCCCAGTCTAGGGAAAAGGTGTCCAGAGCCACCGCTCATTCATCCTTGGCCAGGAAGCAGAACTGCTTTATCTTGGGAGTTCCACCAACAGGCGAAAAGATCTAGCTGAGGATTGCCCCACTGTTCTGTCAGGATGTGGAAGGCACCGTCCTTCAGCTCCCATTCCCCTGGTAGAACAGCCTTGCAACTGAGCCAGTCTGCTGTGACATTTTCCTGTCCTGGAATATACACTGCTCCATGGTGCTCTGCCCATTGAAAGAGAAAAGGGGACTCCCTTAGCATTTTTGAGCATGTGTCACCCCGATGGTCGATGTATGCCAACGTTGTCAGTTGGAATCAGTCCCTCCTGAATGAGGACTTGCTATTCAGAGTGCCTCAGGGAAAGGCATACTGCTCTCATCAATTCAGATTTAGTGTGGATGGTCCAACTTGCAGCCCTTCATGACCTCTGTCCTCCGAGACCATCACTGGAGGAAGGGTTTAATCTGTCCCAATTAGCTGCATGAAAGAATACGCAAATAGCTGAGGAGCCAAGTGAAAACTCCTTGAGCTTTAGCAGATCCCCAAATTTAGATTCTGGGGCAAAAACCTTGTTGGCTTGTGTCATGATGTCTGCCCCCAGGAGGATCAAGGTCTGGCTTGGAGTTGGGGGGGGGGGGGGACTCTTTCTCCAGCTGATGAGAAACCCGTGTGCCGACGAGCACCAGACTACCTCCGCCCTTGCTTGTACTGCCTGGTTGAGCTGTGGGGCCTTTATGTGGACTATGACTGCTACTAGCATCTTTAATAATGACCGTGGGTCAGAGGAAAACCCGAAAGGCAGAGTTCTGAATTGAAGTACTGCTCCCCCACTTTGTACCTGAGATAGTGCCCATGTGGTTCCTGAATGGGAATATGCACCTAGGCATCTTGCAGATCGATGGATGCTGAAGAATTCCCTTTTTGCGACTCCCTGATGATCGATGACAAGGTTTCCACCTTGAAGGGTCTGCTGCAGACAAAACTATTCTCAGGAATTTGATATCTAGGACAGGCCTGAATCCTCCTGTGCATTTTGGCCTGATGAATAATGGAGAGTAAACCACCCAATGGGGGAGAGAATAGGGGGTGCCAGAGAGCCATCTTCCAGGGCAGATGCACTCCTGCAGTCTCTCCCACTTGAAGAGGTAAATTTACCAAAACACATAACTTAATTGGTACTGTATTTACAAAATGAACAGCAGTTCTGGGTGCAGTAGACTTTTTGGAACCCAACGATACCACACTTGCTATGGTCAGAGAACAGACAAAATCACAAAATTTGCAGAAAGATCCGATGGCGCACTTTACTGGGCATGTAGGTCCCACACGTAACAATGGGCCTGAGAATCTAACAGCCCAGCCAAAGGCACCATGGCAGGCTGTCCCCGAGTTCATGTGGGCCAAGAACTCCAAACTACAGACGACGTTAGAGACTAGAGAGCCAAGCTGCAGAGGGTCATACCAATGAACCGCGCAACCCACCGGGAGGATATTCCAAGGCTGTGGAGAGTGCGCTTGCTCCAGGGACCTGCTTTGAGAATTTGAGAATGCTTCTCAACTACACGCTGTGTTGGCTGGTACCGAGGGCTACCAGACCCATACAGCGACTGTTACAGAAGACTACAGCCTTCCAAGCGAATGCGCTGCAGCCTACACAATTGTGAGCAGCTGGATGGTTCAACAAGTGACCATTTATCAGCTGTGCCAGGCAGCAGCAGGGATCGAGGACTTTGGGGCCTGCAAGGGTGTTGTTGCGGTCACTGTAGCGCTGCATCTTTCAGCTCAGCGGGGCAAATGTCTGGAACCCTTACTTCTTTGATCAGTTTTGCGTTACCAGGAACGAAACTGAAGCGGTGCAACTTCTTACTGCATACTGAATTTAACAAGGCTCCAAGTGGCCGATAGCGAGTCCACTGCTTGGTGGGCCCACTCCACGTTGCTGTGGTTCGATTCAAAAGGCACCTGAACAGTGAATTAAATAAAACTGAGGACTAAGTCGGGACACTGCAAATTTAAAAGTACATTTTGTTTAAGGATTCTTCCTGTTTAAAATGTTCTGGGATTTCTGGGGAGGTGCTCAGATGGCCTTCCAATTCGTTAATCACTCTGGGCAGCACGATGAAGGGGAATGAGTAATTGCAAGTATATTTTGGGTCGTGGCAATATTGCCACGAGGTGGTCTTGGGACCATCATTTGGTATCCCTTCATTAAGTACCATATGCCAGAATGTTTTGTGCCAAGATAATATTATATGTTGCTATTCCAGAGCTGTATAAGTTCTACTTAATTTTTTCCTGCACCAGGAAAGTTCACAGTACGTAAGAACTGCTTGCTATTCTTGTGGGGGGGGATGATGCATAAGGGGTCATTACTACTTTGTGGTTACTCCCTAGTCATGCAACAGGTTTAAATAGCAATCTTAGGATTGTGTTAAATTTTGTACTTCAATTCTCCCTACTGGATATACCCTATACCGCTGAAGAGGCTGGCAATTTCTGTGAGACGTTTTGGGACTTGATATTACAGAACTTTTTGTCCAGGATTACCCCTATTCCTATTGTACCAGAATACATGGGTAAAGTTGTGTATATCAACTATTTGTGAATGTGAACATGTCTCCTATGCCCTGTATGAGATTTTGTGGATGTTGTCTGCTTATACAGAAAATAAACAAAGTATATATAAAAAAATAACCCCCCAACAGATCTCTATGGGGAAACTAGTTCCATAGCCCCTTCTTGCAGAAGGTTTGTAATGGCCTGTAACATTGCCGGTCTTTCAGATGGGTTGCCAGAGATGGGGGAAGGGCACAACACGAGGTAGTGGGGGCTTGCTGGTGATGTCTAGGACCCCTCTGTCTGACTTTGTTTGGACCCATTCCTCGTGAAAATTTAAAATGCCTGCCCCCTACTCGAGGATGGGCCCGGATAGCATGTTTTTCTCCAAGAGGTTAGTGTTTTGACCCTTATTGTAACCTTCTTCACGACAAAAGCATCTGGGGCCTGAGGACCGGAATTGGCCCCTGCCTCTTGATTGTGACATGTGCACCTCAGCCATCTTCCCGGATACCTTCACTGCCTCCTTCAGGGCTGAACCAAACAGGAGATTACCTTCATTGGGTGCGTTAACCAAGTGTCTCTTTGAAGAGAAGACTGCTTGCCAGACCCGAAGCCAGAGGCTGCAGCAAGCCGAGGTTTGGTAAAAACATGGTCAGAGTGGCACACCTGTCCGCTTCTTCCTATACGTCTGCTGCACAAGCCTAAGCCAAACCCATAAACTGCAGCTGATGAAAAATAGGCATGTTCCTCTCTGGGTCCACAGGGAATTAAAGGGCTAAAGTTGGGGCCCACGACAGAGCGGCTTAGGCCAAAAAAGGATTGGCGGTTGCTGCCTTGAGACGCTGTTGATGCTTGGAAGGCCTAATTGAGTGAGGCATCCACTTTTCTATCCACTGGGTCCCTGAGAGAAGCCCCTCCTTCGGCTGGATGACCAACTTCTTGGTTAGGTTTGAAGTCGGAGGGTCGATTCTCGGGCAGTCTAGTCGCTTTTCAGATCACTGGTCACTGGACAGGTACGTTATGGAGCTTGCCATTTCTACTCCTTTAGCAAGTTCCCTATGGCTGGAAAAATAGGAAAGGCTGAGGCTGGTCTGGCAGCCGCTGTCAGGCGAAAAATCTGTTTCAGCTAGGTGGGAGCCTCCGGGGAAGATCCAAGGTGAATCTCGACTATGACCTTGTTTATGAAAAAGACCAGGCCCTCCAGGCCAAAGATTCTGGACAATGAGTTGTCAGAGTCTGATAACCCCCTAGCTCCCCTCTCCAGGGGAAGTTGAACTGGAGTTTGAGAGTCCAGGGACGTTTCCTGCAACACACTGTGGTGTAAGGCTTCCCCGCCTTTATCGTAGTGATGTGAGAAAGTACAGTTACGCAAGAACTTACCGTAACAGTAGATCTTACAGGGAGGCTCTTGCAGTAGGTAATTACATATAGGACCGACGCCGGCAGGCCCCCACGGAAAAATTTCTAGCTAGCAGTCCCTGACGAGGGACCACCCCCACATCAGGTGACCGGCGTCAGGAGACGGTATAAAGGGGCAGTCCCTGACGCCCGCCTTCCAGTTCTTTCCCACCACAGGCCAGAAGAGGCCGGACGAGGAGGAGCAGATATTTCCTCAATGGAAAAGGAGCTGAAAAAGCTTAGGGGATGGAGTTGCTGGATAGGTTATTTACTGCAAGAGCTCTCTCAAGATCTACTGTTACAGTAAGTTCTATGTAACTGTACTATCTACTGAGGCTCCTGCAGTAGGTAATTACATATAGGACTGAGTCTCAAGCAGTCTGGAACAAGGAGAAGCACCGGGAGGAGGAAATCCACTCCAAGTAGGAGTTCTATCTGTGCAAGCCTTAAGATAAGAGGCCTTGCAGGACAGCCAGCAGAAGCCTGCTCTACGGTGAGAGGCAATATCCAAACTAGTGTTTTGTAAAGGTATGGACGGATGTCCAGGTGGCGGCAGCACAAATATTTGCCGCCGACACATTCTTGAAACAAACCGCTGAGGCAGCGACTCCTCTGGTGGAGTGGCCTCTTATTTGACCCGGCAGGGTCTTCTTGTACTTGTCATAAGAGAAAGTGATGCAATGAGTCAACCATTTAGATAGGCATTGCTTAGAAACAGCATTGCCTTCTCTTTTGGGTGCAAAAGAGAAACAATTGATCGGTCTTTCTGAGATCTTTTGTTCCATTAGTGTAGTATCTCAGAATCCGGTGAACATCCATAGAATGGAATAAGTACTCACCCACCTTTTTTTTTTTTTTTTTTTTTTTTAAAACGCAGTACTCCAATCAGGGGAACTCTATGGACTGGTTTAGAGTAGACTCTGCTACTACCTTAGGGAGAAACTTAGGATTACTGGGCACAGCGACACGTTCCTTGTGAAAAATCAAGTACAGAATTTTACACATCAGGGCCTGGAGCTCGGAAATTCTCAGAGTGGAAATAATGGCCACCAGGAAGAGTCTCTTCCATGAAAGGAACTTCAAGTCTGTTGAAGCTGCTGGTTCAAAGGGAGGCAGAGTAAGTTTCTCGAGAACAAAGTTCAAGTCCCAAGCGGGAGCAGAAGTACGTATAGGAGGTCTCAGATGGAGGACCCCTTTAAGAAAAGTCTTAGAGACCTCCAGTTGAACAAATGTCTTGTCTGCAAAGGGGACATGATAGGCCGAGATGGCCACCATGTGAACTTTCAGAGAAGAATGACCAAGACCCAGGTCAAAAAGATGGCGTAGATACTCCAGCAGAAGCCCCACTGAACAGGAAAAGGGTTCCACGTCCCTAGAGGCAGCCAAGATAGTGAACCTTTTCCACTTCATGGCGTATGTAGACCTAGTAGAGGGTTTTCTAGCCTCTACCACAATCTCCGCCACTTGGGGAGAAACCCCAAAGCGGGACTGAGCTAAATCTGCAGGAGCCATGCATGCAGCTGAAGAGATTTGAGGCCTGGATGGACCAGGGCCCCCTGATCCTGGGTCAGCAAACCTCGTGATAGAGGATCATCCTCGTCCTCTTCCTCTGAGTACTGTTGTAGAAGAGAGAACCAAACTTGCCTGGGCCAGAAAGGAGCAATCAGAATCATTTGTGCTCCTTCTGAAGCTAGTTTCTGAAAGACTCGTGGGATAAGTGGAATTGGGGGAAAGGCATAGACTAATCTGTCCTTCCAGTCTAGAGAGAGCGTCTCTCCAGAAAATGCCTCACTCTGGAACAAGCGAGCAGAAGATGGGAAGTTTTGCGTTTAGAGGGGGTGCGAACAGGTCGACCTGTGGTGTTCCCCAAAGTCGGAGGATACTGTCTAGGACCCCTTGGTCCAGTTCCCACTCGTGAGCCCGAGCGGACGAGCGACTTAGCTTGCCTGCCAAGGTGTTGTCGACTCCCAAAACATGAATTGCTGTGAGGTGAAGGTCATGTTGTGTTGCCCAATCCCAAACTCTCATTGCTTCCCTGCAAAGAGGGTAGGAACGAGTTCCCCGTTGTTTGTTGATGTACCAAACCATGTGCATGTTGTCCGTCTGGACAGTTAGGTGGCCGGGAAGGATGTAAGGGTGAAGGGCTTGGAGAGCGTACAACACTGCCCGAAGCTCAAGCACACTGATGTGGAATGTCTGTTCGAGCTTGGACCAACAGCCCAGGGTCCGATGGTGACCTAGATGGGCTCCCCAACCTTCGCCCAAGGCGTCTGTGGTTAGAGTCTGGGAGGGGGGAGGACGAAAGAAAGGAACTCCCCGAAGCAGGTTCTCTCGAACCATCCACCATTGCAAGTCTCGGAGCATCGGCGAGGAGACTAGAACTGGGTGATCTAAGTCGTCCACTAACTGATCCCATTGGGAGCGGAGAGTCCACTGAGAAACTCTCATGTGAAGCCAAGCGCGAGGAACTGTCGGGATAGCAGCCGCCCATGAGCCCGAGAAGGCGAAGGACCGACCTTGCACTGACCTGCCTGCGACCGGACAACAGACTTATTTGAGTCTGAGGTGGACTCAGTCCGGTGGCAGGAAGGCCCTGCCAATGGTCGTGTCTAGAATCGCCCCGATAAACTGTAGTCTCTGAGATGGGATCAAGTGAGACTTGGAATGGCTGATGGTAATACCCAGGCAGGCAAAAACCTGCTGGGTGAGGCAGCGCAGGAGCCAATCGTCCAGGTACGGGAAAACCTGCACCCCCCCCCCCCCGGTACGCCGCCACCACCGCTAGGCATTTGGTAAAAACTCGGGGAGCCGAGGATAGGCCAAACGGAAGTGCCTTGAACTGGTAGTGGTCCCCCTGGAACGCAAAACGAAGGTACCTGCGATAAGACGGGCGAATGGAAATGTGCAGGTAAGCGTCCTGCATATCCAGAGCAAATAGCCATTGTCCCGACCGAAGGAGGGGCAGAAGACTCTGCAACGAGAGCATTCTGAACCTTTTGTATTCCACGAAAAGATTCAGGGAACTGAGATCTCTTGTCTTCTTTGGGACCAGGAAGAATTGGGAATAGTAACCCGTCCCTTGAAGATGAAGGGCGACGGGTTCTATTGCATCTTTCAGTAGCAGAGCTGAAATCTCTTCCTGGACCAAGAGAAGATGTTCTCCGTGAATATGACGACTTTGGGGTTGGGGTGGCGAGGCGGTTTCTGTAGAAACTCTATCGAGTTTCCTTCTACGATCAGCTGGAGCACCCAAGAATCTGATGTTATCCTCTCCCATCCCGGAAGGTGGAGGGAAAACCTCCCCCCTACCGGTTCCTCCAGGGAGTCCAGAGGCTGTGGGAGAGGAGTCATGGGTGGTGGGTCCGCAGCTGAAGCACCCGCTGCTTTTCTGGACAGGGGCTTAGCAGCTGTGGGGCCCAACGCTCAGGCCCGCCTTTCCTGGGTTTCGCCTGGCTGATTCAGTCTGCCAGAAGGAACGGCGCTATGGATAGTGGGGTGGTACATGGAGTCAATGGACTTCAGTGCCATCCCTTTCTCCTGCAAGTCGGTGAAGATGTCCTTGACATTGCCACCGAAAAGCACAGACCCCCCCGGAAGGGCGCTTCCTGGATAGCGGACTGCCCTTCCGGGACCAACCCTGACACACACAGAGCCAAGCATGACGACGTGAAGCTCACGGCGAAAGCTGAGCTCCGTCAAGCAGTGTCCACTGCATCGTAGATCGCACGAAGTATGTGTCGACTGGCCTAATGTGCAGAGCGGACAAGATCAGCCAACTCCTGCTTGACCCGAGAGTCCGGCAGGGAATCTAGTTTGGCTTCCACCTGAGTAAGAATGGCCTTCTGATAGTCCCCCATATGACCGACATAGTTCAGGGCCCTAATTCCCAGCGTGGAGGAAGCGAAGATCTTCTTTCCATACTGGTCCAGTATGCAGGATTCTCTGTCAGGTGGCGACGAGCTGAGATGTTTTGGGTTAGCCGACCAGCTGTGAGTGGAGCTTATCACTACCGAGTCAGCACAAGGGTGATAATCTAAAAAAGCAACACCCTCGGGGGCCCGGTATAGCCTATTCGACTTCCGCGGAAGTGGGACTAGAGCCAACGGCTGCTTCCAGATGGTGGTGACAAGGTCAGCATGAGGCTCTATCCAGGATGGCACCAAAGTAGGAGCTGTCACGGGCAGATCCAGATGCTCGGCGAGTTTCAACCGCTGAGGGTCTGGTTCCAAAGAGTGCCACTGATGAACCTCCTGGATTTTTCGTAGCAACTCCGTAAAGGAAAGAGGAGTCCTTGGCCTGGGCTTCGATGGAGAGCGTGGCTCGTTGTCCCTTTCGGAGCAACCGTTGGAGAAGTCAGAGGGTGAAGAGGAAAAGGACTCCCTTTCCCAACCCGGGGGAGGAACGGACCCCTTGGGAAGCACCCGAGGAAGCGTATCCTGCCCCTCTCAGGACCCAGAGGGGAGAGCCCTGGTGTCCTGAGGTGGTGAGGGAGTGTGCCGCCGTGGACGTACGGGAACCCAAGACAGCACCATTGTTGGTAGGCGGCTCTCCACCTCCCTGGTGAGCTGAGCCTTGGCCTCAGCCCACCAGGAGGCCAGAGTCTCCTGCAAATCCACTGGCGGCTGTGGGGGAGGTGGAGGAGGAGGAGGGGAAGGGGGATAAGGGTATGGGTTGTAGCCATACGGAAAGTAACCAAACCCCGGCGGCAGAAAACCAGGCGTCTGGTATTGTGGCATCGACTACTGAGGCGCCAGATACTGTGGTCCCGGATAGGACGAAGGGTATCCGGGAGCCGGAGGAGCTGCCGGAGCAGATGGCCTGGCCGGCGGCCTCATGGGAAGTTCCAGATTAGAGGGCCCAGAGGGCCCGGCGGCGGGGCGACATTCGGAAGCGGGATGGCGGCAGGAGTCTGTACAACCAGCCTCGGAGGTATCTGGGGAACAGACGTCAGATCCAGCGCACCTAAAGGAGGACGGTCCAACAGAGGAGGAACCCCAGCGTCGCCCGGGGATGGAGGGGAAAAATCCCCGGGGTCGGGCTGGGGACTCTGGGTCCCCGGATGGCAGCGAAGGCTGCGGAGAACCAGGGACGACGGACATTTGAGGGGGGGCGCCATCGGTTCTTTCGCCAACCGGCCATCGGACGAGCGGACATGCGGTTTTACAGCGAGATCCCGGCAGGCACCAGAGGAGCCGGCGTCCGACTTATGGGACCCTTCGCCGGAGGCAGACCGAGAGGAAGGATTGGCCTGGTCCTGTGGGAGAGGAGCCGCGAGCCGCCCCGAAGGGTCGTGCGCCTTACTGGCTTTCTCCACGTGGACGGAGGAGCCAACATCCAGCTTACCGGAGTCGCCCACACCAGTAGGCCGTGGCCGAACCGGGGGCGGAGGCCCACTGCCCGGAGGCGCTTGAAAGGCCCAAGCATGAGCCAGATGGGTGGGCCAACGCCACCTCGAAAGCTTCCGAGGCGGCCGTCGAGGAGCGGTCCTCCAGAGAGGACATTACCAGAGTCCCAGCGACTCCCGAGGGAGACGCGGTGGAGGAGCCCTTGTCCCGGTGCCTCTGTCTTTCTTCTTCCGATGGCCTTCGGGGGAAGTGGACGCCTGCCTCAGTTTTTTGAGCTCCTTCTCCATCAAACTCATCTTTTTCTTCAAGATGTGGGCTTCCAGGGATTGCTGCCGCCTTTTCCGGTAGCCTCATTGAAGCTGAGGCAGTGCTGGCACTTCCGACCAGGTGATCGGGTCTATACAGAACAGGCACATGGAATGGCCGCCTTGTGTGGGAGCTACGCCGACGAGTCATGCACTTATTTTTGTGTTCGAGGGTTTGGGGCGACACACAGACGATGACCTGACGAATGTAGAAAAAAATCAAAATTATTCGGGTAAAACAGACAAAGGGAGGCTGACGGCTAACGACCTTTTCCGCGAGGCGCTGTACGAGCTAACCGCTGAAATAACTGGAAGGTGGGCTAGGGACCTCCCTTTATACAGACGCCTCCCAACGCCGTCACCTGATCGGGGCGGTCCTCGCCAGGGACTGCTAGCTAGAAATTTTCTATGGGTCCCAGCGCCTGCCGGGTCAGTCCTATATGTAATTGCCTACTGCAAGAGCCCTCTCGAAGTAAGATCATCTACTCCTCTTCGGATGAGGACAGGGATGGGGTCCTCCTTCTTTTGCCTTCTTGTGAGATCTCCCATCTGGTGACCCTGGAGGTTGCCCGTGAAGCATGCAGGGTCCAGAACAAAGGCCCTATTTTACTGATCAACGAGGCCCAGGGCCAGAGAGGAGGCTGCAGACTGCTGGGTCTCCCAGTGGCCGCTGCACTCTCAGACCTGGTGTTTGCTGCTCGCTCAGACCTGTCTGTCGGCTATCAATCCGAGTAGAGGAAGGGGCTGCCTCAGAGTCCTCGACATTCGCCGACGCTGCCTTCTCACATATTAGGCAAAGCGACCCAGAGAAAGTGATTAGAGGTGGGGACGAATCCCCCTGTGGCGCAGGCATTTTTTCCCCCCCTCCCCCTGGAAGGTTTGCCTGAGGCCATGCCACAAATGATCCTATCCCCCCATTATTTAGCGTACCCCCTCCCCCTGGAAGTTTCCTGGCTATGCTGTTGAAGTTGCATCAATTGCAGCTGGCCCTTTAAGGGCAAAATACTGAGCTGCTCCCTTTCTTTAGACTGTGTAAACAGTAATTTTTCGGACTAAAATCCATCTTGCCCCTTATTGTTCTGGGGGCCGGGGGTTCTGCCCAACGTTGAGTGGGAGCTCCATTAGTCCAAAGTAGTGCTCCTAATGCAGAGCAACACTCAGACGAGAGTACACTGAATGTTGACGAGCAGCTGTATGAGCAGAGCGGGCCCATCATCAAGTGGCTGAGTAGACCAGAATGCCAGCCATCGACGGAAAACACCCAGGGGACTGTGCACTACAGTGCTACTGGCTGTCCTCAGTGCTCGTCGAGGACACTATTCTTCAAGCGCTACAGCACTAACTCCTCAGCGCCCATCGAGAGAGCCGATAGCCGACGAGTGGCTCGACAAGCTGCTTGGATCTGCACAGACGAGTTGCAGTCAACGAGTGGCTGACATTTTCCCCAAAGCCGCTCATCGATAGGAAGGCACTAGTCTCCACAGGAAGGCACCAGTCTCCAGAAGCACTCCGGTGTTTAAATTAAGTCCCCCTAGCCTTGAGGGCTTACAGATGTCTGTTGTGTGGGAGCCCAAAATCGAAGGAAATATTTATTTAGTTTTTGTTGACTGGGTAAGTGCACTAGACAAATCCTGCTTATTTTCAGGCACGACCCTGGGGGAGGGGGATACAGATGAATGCCAACTGATCCTGAACCAGATTAAGCTGCTGGTGGTATTTTTAGTGAATGAGGGCAATTTGGCCAGGACACCAGGAAATTCCCCTACTCTTTTTGATAAGTGCCATGGTATCTTTAACATCCACCTGAACTACCACCAATCCAGGCAGAAGGGACCTCGGTTTAACGTCTCATCCGAAAGACGGCACCTCAGAAGTGCAGCACCCCTCTCATGCTGCACTACAGTGTCAGTACTGGGATATTAACCCAACTGCCAGATGTGGGAACTGAACCCACAGCCCTCTGATCTCCCGGCCTCAGAGGCGAGTGTGCTACCTACTGAGCCACTGACAGAGTGAGTGAGTGAGTGAGTGAAGTGAGTGAAGTGAGTGAGTGAGTGAAGTGAGAGTGAGTGAAGTGAAGTGAATGAAGTGAGTGAGTGAGTGAGTGTATGTATATATCTCTATATCTCTATATATGTATGTATCTTTCTATCTAGAAAGAGAAATTATATATATATATATACACATATATATATATATATATATATATATATATATATATACACACATACATATACACACACACACACACACACACACACACACACACACACACACACACATATACATATATATATATACACACACACACATATATACATATGTATACATATACACACACACATATATATATATATATATATATATATATATATATATATATATATATACATATACACACACACACACACACACACACACACACA